>CM020503.1:19605000-19920159 GCA_009823395.1 Thamnaconus septentrionalis
CGGTCGGTAAAACTCTGGCGTTGTTAAAGGGGAACATTTCAAAATAAAAGTCCACTTTTTTTTTTTTTTACTTTTTATTATTATTATTTTTTTAATATTTGAACTTCAAGCTAGCTAGCTAGCGTTAGTCATGTTCACATTCTATACATCCTTCTTCCACTATTTTGATCATTCGTTTTCTTTTTTAAGAACACCAATGGGAAAACTAAGATATTGACATGTACCATTAAAATGCATTATTTGTTTCTTTTTTTGAGGAAGTCTGGCCTGGCCCAAATACATCAGGTACCGACTGAAGTGATAGTGTGGGAACATATGCAAATAGATGAAATAGACAAATAGTCTGTTTCATGCTTCAAAACATTTCATGAATAATTTTACCATTATGGAAACTCGACATCTCCCTTCTCAAGGCCATCCAAATAGTATACAGTGCGTTTTTTGTTTTTGTTTTGTTTTTTTTGTTTTTTTTGTTTGTTTGTTTGTTTTTTAGCTGAAATTGGCTCCAGCCCTGCAGGATTAAATGGCATCGATTAACAAGAATTTACCTGTCTTGCGAGTAAAAAACGGGCACACAACTCGGTACCTGACCAGTCTAATGACGTTTTCATCAACCTTTGCACCTTTGAAAGTTTTCTGTATGTGCACGTTTCCCGCTGTGACCAAATGAATAAAGTAACCCTGAGCAGAGTTGACTGGCACTGTCAGCCCCCCACTGCCTCCAGGACAGCAGATAACTAAATTGGCTCCTGTGGCTCTGGCTAAAGGTGCATTATTCTATTACATCTGTCCTGTTCTTTTCTCTGTTTTCTGCGTTTGCTCTTTATCTCTTCTCCTGTGTTCCTTCTGCTCTTTTATCTGTCCATCTGACTCAGGGGAAGGAACTGGTCCTTACCTGACTCCCCGACTCCGCTAATCCACTGGGCATCTGTGCTTTTGTGCGTGTGTGTGCGCACTGCTTTTCAACTTGCTGCAGGTTTTTGTTCTCTTTGATGTCTTTTTCAATTGGAAGAGTTGGTTGGTGGGGTTCCTGTCTGTGAAATGAGCCAAAAGTTAAAAAAATAAATAAGAAAAGAAAAGAAAAAAAAAGTGCAGATTTGTAAAATGTTTGATTTTAAATCACACAGACTAGTTTGGTTTGGGGTTTCTTTTGTGTTATTTTAACACAAATTATTTACTTTTATGCAACACAGTGATGCGGTCGTTAGCGCAGTCAAATCATAAGGTCAGAGGTTTGATTCCCACCTCAGCTCCTTTCTTGAGTGGAGTTTGCACGTTTTCCCTGTGTCTCATGGCTTCTCCCCCCGGGGGGATGAGAGGGGATGGGGGGCTCTGGCTCCTCCCACAGTCCAAAGACATGCACATTAGGCTAATTGGGAGCTCTAAACTGTCATGAGTGTGGAAGGTTGTTTGTCTCGCTGTGTGACCCTGAGATGAACTGACCACTTGTCCAGGGTCTGGCCCTGCTGTCTTCAGCCCAAGACAGCTGGAATAGACTAGAGCGCCTCTCTGACCCTGCATGCAGGAGAAGAGACAATGCGGACTATAATAACTTTTCAGTTTTTGTGTTTCCAATAAGAATGTGATGCATTCGACAGTGAAGTTTGAACCTGTGACTCCTCATACAGTACTTTTGGAAAGATCCCCCATCACATGATGTGAACCCGCTGCACCTTCACGTAGCCTGACTGCACCCCGCCGTCGCTTCTAAGCCAGAGAAAACAGCCTCGTTTGGTGTTGGCGGCGTTTCCATCAGTCGCGACGGCTCAACTCCTCTAATCTCACAGATAAAAACAGCAACGGCAGGATTGTTTCCAATATCGTCGAGTCCAGGTGGCAGCAGACCCCCTCCGTCTAAAATAGCCGCAGACGCACAGCTGTCTAACCCCCTTCTAATACCGCACACACACAGACACACTCACACAGAGCTGAAGAAAAGCTGAGAAGATCAGCAGTGCTGCGCTGCCCTGAACTTTCCACAGGAGGAAAAGCTTTGATAGAGGAAACACTTTGAGAAGTAAGGAGCAAAGGGTCCGCTGCTGAGCTATTGGTTTGTTGGGGCGAAATAGATCAACTGCAGAGTAAGTCAACTTGCTTTTAACTTTTGAGTAATTTGCACCCAAAAACTAATATTTATCTGTTAAAGGTGCAGGTGGAGGTTTTATCTTGTGCAATATGCAAAAGCACAAGCTAATGCTGTCGAAAAGGGAATGTTATGCTAAGTTTGACGTGCACATTGGGTTAATATACTGTCTGTATGTGTGTGTGTGTGTGTGTGTGTGTGTGTGTGTGTGTGCGTGTTTGAATAATAAAACAATCATACACGATTGTGTGTATAGAAGACTATTTTAAATCTTCTATTTTGAGTATGTGTGTGTTTTTAAATCAATGTACACATAATGTATAAGGCAAACTGATAAGCTGAGACCCAAAGAGATGAAAGTCATAGAATAATTTCCGAGTGCACAGCCAAGGCAGCTGATGAGAGTTTCTCCGGCTGCAGCAGGGTTGCTGGGAGCAGCAGGGATGTGCGGTGCAGCGGGCAGCGGCCAGGCAGAGCTGGAGTGCTGCGTGGTGGAGGAGGACTGGCAGAGCGGCCAGAGCTACACGGCCCAGTGGCACAGTCTGGGTCTGGTACCGCAGCAGCGCAACAGGTCAGGCACGGATTGTCAAAAAGGCTGATGAGGGAACATCTGAACAGACACGGTCTCATTAACGGAAGCTTTTCACGCCGACTTTCAGGTCTTTCACCGTGCTGGAGGCTCAGAACTCGGCCACACGCCGCGAGGCCAGGCGGCTCCTCCAGCATTTCCTGTCGGGGGCCATCAGCAAGAATGACAAAAGCCAGGGAAAAAGAACCCTGAAGCCCAGCGACCCAAAGCTGCAGCGAGAAACTTTCCACATTGACAAGGAAGTGTGCAGTGTCACTGAGAGTGCGAAGAAGACCGAGAACGTTGGGAGGAAGACAGTGACCAAAGTGGCAAAGCTGCAGTGGTTGAAGGGCTGACAGAATTTTTGGGAAGTTCTCCCTAAAGGAAGAACTGCATCCCTACCATTGACACGGCGCCCACAGCTGGCCTGGACCAGGACCATATAAGCTTGGTTGCTTGCCCAGCTCCCTCTCACCAGATCTCACCTGTCTGGTCTCTTGCTTTGTGACTTCCTCTTCTTCTTTCCTCTCACAACGTCTTCTTTGGTGTCATGGCAATAAGAGATAAGATGTGAAACCCGGCCAGCAAGGGGCAGTGTATCAAAGTCAGGGGTGTCAGTTTCCCTGGTGCAAACAAGGAATTATTATTATTTTTATTTTTTTTCAATGACTTTGAAATGAAATTATTGGTAAATATATTGGTAATTATTGGTAATAGAATTAAAGTCTCTGTCAATTTGTTATAAAGATGGGTGTTTAACTGGATAGAAAACCTGTTGTGAAGCTAGCAAAAACAATGTAATACATGTACATGGTTTGTGTATGTTGCATTTAAGTTTTTAGTTTGTGTAACTGTCATAACAGCATTTGAAGGTTTCCTGAAACTATAAAGTAAAAAAATCTACAATAAAAAAAGCTAAAAACTCAACTTGATGTAATTTAATTCTCAGATGAAAACATTGCAACATTGCTAAAAAGCTAAAACAAAATTTTCATCGAATGAGGAATAATGTCAAAGAAACTCTAGTTGTTGGATTTCTGCTGTGCAAGAAAACTGTCGACTTCCTTCAGTCCAACTCGTAAGCTACAAATATTCTCATTTTAACTTGATTAGATGGCCAGATTCCACCTCCTAAATAACTTGTGTGTGTGTGTGTGTGTGTGTGTGTGTGTGTGTGTGTGTGTGTGTGTGTGTGTGTTTGGAATTTTGCTACAGCTGCCAGGGATGAGTGAGGTGTTAAGAGACTCCTGGGGAGAGCTCCTTTGATTACTACATGGCTGTGCTCCACTTTGGTTCAGCCGCTGCTCGTGGGACAAACTGGGAATAGTCAGGGAAATGAATCCAGTCGGTGGGGCGGAGCTGACTGTTTTGTCAGCTGGCCATTTTGGCCCACGTTTCCAAAATATAAAATAAAATCAGTTTCAGTGATTCAAAAAGAAAGATTTTCTTTTTGGTGTGTTAACGTTGCGTATTCTTAACCTTTAATCTCACAGGATTCTTCTTCTCACTTTAGACTTGAACTCCGACCCATATAGTGACTGTCAAAGGAGAAATCAGTGCTCTGTCATACATTCTGGTATGAAGACAAATATTTTTTTTTATTATTATTTAAAAACGTTTAAATAGGAAGCATTTTCCATTCCTGACTTGTATTTCGCTTCCAAATAAAACTATTATTATACAGAGATTGCACAGAATGTCCCACCATCAACTCATACAAATATCAATGCAGTTGTGTGGAAATGTCAGCAGTTTAACTTGCTTATCTTTTAACACCAGATCCAATTTTTCAAGACTAAGTAAAAAAATATAAAACAAACAAACACCTGCTTCCAATCCCAATCTAATGATATGAACGTGTTGTTTTGGCAAAGATTTAACACTGTAGAATTTCACCTGAGCACCTACCAGTCACAAAGGAGCATTTTTTTGTCTCTGTGCAGGTTCAACCAGCTGTTCCCAGCCCTCAGCAACTTCACCAGAGGGTAAATGGCTTATGAAGATAAATTGCGAGACAACCTTGTGTGGTTGAAAACGCTGAAAAGGCCTCAGAGTGATTTTAGAGATACGGGGGCCTTTTGAAAAGTGGAAGGATGGGCCAAAGCCCTATTAGGGCTCCATTAGTGTGTCTCATACGAAACCCCTTGTCCTGATGTTATCACTGCTTCTGGATAGGTTGTATTAACTGTAACAATGACAAAAAAAGAAAAAGGAAACAACCATGAGACCAGCCAGGCCCAAACCCAGGATCACTATCTTTGCTTATGAAACCCTGAGTGGATTGACTGAAAACGTGGACGCCCACATGACGGCTCGGATGCAGTGCAGGTATAAAAGGAGTTTGATGTGGCTGCAGAGCTTGTGCATAGAGGCCGGAGACACACAAACACTCACAAACACACACACACACAGGAGGATATGGCGGACAAGGCAGCAGAGAGCGGAGTGGCTGCGATGGCGGCCTGCTACCAGGGGTTTGACCCGCCAGCGTATCTGCAGTACAACTACACCCCGCCGAGGGCCGACTTCCAGCGGAAGGACAGCATCGTGCCGTGGAAGCTGGCCTGCCTGCATCGGGCCTTCACTGAAGGTGAGGAGGAAAGTGGTTTCTCTTCACTTTCTGTCCGTCTGACCTCTGGTGTTCTGTTTTCTTTTTCTTTCCCTCAGGAGACGTCGGCGGCGAGCTGCTGGTGGACGTGGGCTCGGGCCCCACCTTGTACCAGGTGCTGAGCGGCTGCGAGGTCTTCGACAAGGTGCTGCTCACAGACTTCCTGGAGGTGAACAGGCAGGAGCTGAGGCGCTGGCTGCAGGACGGCGGCGGCTCCAGCCTGGACTGGACACCTTACCTGCAGCACGTCTGCCAGCTGGAGGGACGACGGTACGACCGGGTCCCGTTAGGACACTTGGTGATCTTGTCTTGTGACCGTCATGTAACGAGGTGCATTCAGACAAAAGAGTTCTATTTGATGGTTTACAGAAACAGCATCCCTCCAAATGTTGAATCGATGGAGGCACTAAATTTCAGAATTTCAGAGTTTAAAGATTCCAGATCAAACCCGCAGCAGAATGTCTGTCTTGAGGGTGCGTGTCACCCATCTGCAAAATCACCATCATGCAAAACAGCCAGTTTCTCAGATCGCAGATGAAACTTCAGGTATTTGCCGTCTGTTGATGATGTCTATGCCTTTGCCTCCCAAGACCCTCAGAATGGAAGGAAAAAGCTGCCAAGCTACGTCACGCGGTCAAAGACGTGCTGCCCGTGGACATTCACCGCCCTCTGCCGATTGCCCAGGACGCCCTGCCGCCATCTGGGGCCGACTGCCTGGTCTCCTGCTTCTGCCTGGAGAGCGCCAGCCCCGACCTGGCCACCTTCACCAGAGCTCTGGGCCACATCGGGAAGCTCCTGCGTCCCGGCGGCCACCTCCTGCTCATCGGCGCCCTGGAAGAGAGCTACTACTTTGGTGGGCCCGGGGTGAAGATCCCTGTGGTGCCCCTGAACGAGGCCCAGGTCTGCAGCAGTCTGAAGGAGTCGGGCTACACCATGATCCGGCTGGAGGTTTACACCCTGCCTCAGGACATGAGGGTGGGGGTGGACGACGTGACCGGAGTGTTTTTTGCCAAAGCGAGAAAGGACTGAAGCGTTGCACAAGAGAGTGAGGGTACGAGTACTTCACCGACTTCAGTTGCATTTGATTTCCCCCGTTTATATAAGAGATTACTTGAAATTTTGGTTTACTGATTCTGTGTATTTCTTCTCTGGGAATAAATACTTAAAAAAAAGGTTGTTAAAATGTCAGATGAATGCTTCTTAGTAAATTCATAGTTTAAAAAGCTATACATATATTTTAAAATGCTATAGTCTGCTTTAAAAAGAACAGCTATTAAATAACCATGTAGGATTACGGAGGCAGCAAATCTACATGGATTACAGTTGTGTCAACCGTAATCAAGTGAATAAAGAATCTATCCAAAGCAGTATTTCCTGATCAGTGTTGTGAAGGTAAATCATTTTATTTGTAATGACACACCAAATGTTTTCATTTCATTCATCTATGTAATAATGGTTTCAGATACTCAATTTTTTTGTAAACCCTTTAGTCTCATCTACTGAAAAAGAAAAACTACTGAGAAGGAAAGAAATATCACACAACGGGACTAAACTGTAAGACTTGATTAGGTCCAGCAGATGGCAGTAGAGTGCTACTAACCGTAGACGAAGGTCTGTTAGACGTGTCGCCAGTGGTGCAGTTGTGGAGTCCATCAATATCGTCCCATAAAATAATGAAACCATGGCATTCAAGTCTCACCTGTTCCTTTGTCCGCGGTTGAGGAGAAAGTGGAGCAAAAACGTGGCTAAACACCGCCCTCTGCAGCTCAAACACAGGAACTGCAGAACTCAAACTGTTGACGATTTAAATGTTTAGACCACAATTATGGGATTATGGGTTTGTCACGGGAATTTAAAAAGAAAAGAAGAAAGAAATCAGAGACAATTTACTACTCGTACTTGTTAAAATCTCACTTGTAGATCGTTTTATTAGATACCCAAATATGATTCTTTTAAATACAGGGTCAAGAATCAATTGGCATCCTGTCACATTGTTGTTTTTTGGTTTATGGTTCCCATGTATTATCAAAACCAGCCTGAACATGCTAATGTTACAAAAAACCCTGAACCCGGCTGTAAAAATCATCGCTGGCAAGATGAGTTGGATGTTATTCCATCTGCTGTTGCTCTGAATCCATCTTCCTTGTAAATTCTCCCCCAAACCGGCACACAAACATCACACTTTACTGTGTGTTGTATATACATACAACATACTGCAGTGAGTCATGCTCAAGGGACGAACCACATCATGAAACAGTCTTACAACCGGACAAAATGAGCCAGACGGCTTTGGAAACGTGCACACAATGACGTGCAAACCTAAAACATTAAAAAAAACAAACCAAAAAACAAAACAAAACAAAGCACTGGTGTGAACATGCTTTGGTGGCAAGATGGGCAAAGCAACAAGAAACACATTTTATGAATGAGTTTAATCAGCATGAAAAAGATCAACAAAAGCTCACCCCCCCACTCCCCCAACACCTCCGCCCCAGTCCTGTTCCAGTCTGAGCTCAGGTTTAACGTCACCTCGTCAGAGCTCATTGAAATTGTCCATAGACTGTTTGCGTCCCCACTTTGTATTTTCCACTTTCAGCTTGTTGCGACACGCACACTTGCGCTCTCGCATCCAATCTGGCTGATGTGCTTTGCATTTTTCTCCCACTGTGGCGGCAGTCCTCCTCCTTCTCCTCCTCCTCCTCCTCTTCCACATCTCCCTTTGTCATTCTCCTTTTCTCTCCTCTGTTTCCTCCTCGGCTGTGCGGCTGACCTCCCCGTCCGCGGCCGAACTTTGACCCTTGAGCGCTTTGCATTCTTCACTCAGACCTGAGGAGAAAACACGGCAACCAATCAATGGCAAAGCGACCGGTGGTGAACAAGGAGGTCTTGAGGAGTGGAGGATTTATTTCTTCTATTTCTGGGGGGCCCACCTGAGTCTGGAACACTCTGCCGTCTCTCCTTCTCCTCTTCATCCCCGGACAAGGACTCCTCCCTGTCCAGGGACGACATGTCCAGGGAGGACAGGTGGGCCTCGGCCATCTTCTGCACAGCTGAGCAAAGCAATCACAGGAAAAACTTTCAATTATCGCTCTGTACAGAACAACCAGCGTGAAATCAGCTGGAGAGGCTTCTGTGTGCTGCTCCGCTGCTCCCTCTGATCCAAACACCAAGACTTCCTGTCTGCCTTTATATCAGTTTGCCTTTCCACATGGAAGGGCCTCAGGCTTTTAGATTTCTCTTTTTTTTTTCTTCTAAATTCTTCAGGCCTTTTTTTGAAGACCTGCCAGTTGAGCCACAATAGCAAAAACATCTGAAAAGTCAGCGATATTTTGGAGATTATGTCTGACTGCATGACACAAAATTTACAGGAAACTATACATTTTCATCATGTTGCTGTAGCCTATATCAGTTGATATCCTTCATGTATGCTGGTGACACTAATGATACAGTGGCGTTCAAGATTGGTTCATGTGTTGACAATTTGTTATTGAATGCATCAATTCCTTTTCATGATAAAAAAAAATCCCATTGTCAATTTGAAGATTAGAAAAAAGATTGCGGGGTCAAATTTCCCCCGTGGGAGGAAACGACAGGTCCATAAATATTCAGATCAAATTGTGATGCGTTGTGTGTTGCTGTGAGTGTGTGTATCTTGATACCACTGTAGTCGGTGTGTATGTGCGAGACCAAGTTGCAGCTGCGAGCCCATCCTTTAATCCAGGATGATCCAGAGCAAAATCACATCTGCCTCTGCTCCTAATCTCACATAATACAGACACACTCACTCACACACCAAACACTGTGTTTTGGGAGACACACACACACACACACGCAGCCGCGCGCACGCACACACACGTCTTCCAAACAGATACAGACCACATGGCAGTTGCCACAGCAGAATTATGGCTTCCAGATTCCTGTGTTTAGTGCCAGTTGTTATGTAAATGTGATGGTGGGAGGTGGGGGGGTGGAGGGAGTCATTGTGTGAAAAACACACAGAAACACATTTTTGGGTTGTGTTTACCCTTTAGTGAGGGTGGCTGGTAGGTCGGTGTGTGACGACTGGTTTTCAGGGCTCCGTTTTCTCCCAGAACCCACTGCAAAGATTTAAAAAAACAAAAAACAAAAAACATCCACATTGGGGTAACAAACGTCTCGAAAACATCAGTGCCAGAAAGTTTGTCTGTTAGTTTGATGAGCTGCATCAAACAGGATGGAAGAAGCTTTTTGGACTGCATGAAAAAGTGCAACGCTTTAGCAGCGCTTAGTGGGAAGGAAGCTTATTTAATTAATGTATGTAGATTCTATTTTTTTTTTAAAAATATATGTATATACATATACGTATATATATATATACATATATAGACATATATATATAGACATATATGTCTATATATATATATATATAGACATATATATATACATATATGTCTATATATATATATATACATATATATACATATATATATACATATATGCACATATATATATACATATATACACATATATCTCTCTCTTCTTCTTCTTCCGCATTATCCGGGGTCGGGTCGCGGGGGCAGCAGCCTCAGCAGAGATGCCCAGACCTCCCTGGCCCCAGTCACCTCCTCCAGCTCATCCGGTGGGACCCCAAGGCGTTCCCAGGCCAGCCGGGAGACATAGTCCCTCCAGCGTGTCCTGGGTCTTCCCCGAGGCCTCCTCCCGGTGGGACATGCACGGAACACCTGCCCAGGGAGGCGTCCAGGAGGCATCTGGAACAGATGCCCGAGCCACCTCAGCTGGCCCCTCTCGATGCGGAGGAGCAGCGGCTCTACTCCGAGCTCCTCCCGGGTGACTGAGCTTCTCACCCTATCCCTCAGGGTACGCCCAGCCACCCTGCGGAGGAAACTCATTTCGGCCGCTTGTATTCGCGATCTTGTTCTTTCGGTCACTACCCAAAGCTCGTGACCATAGGTGAGGGTGGGAACGTAGATCGACCAGTAAATCGAGAGCCTCGCCTTTCGGCTTAGCTCCTTCTTCACCACGACGGACCGGTACAGCGACCGCATCACTGCAGACGCTGCACCGATCCGCCTGTCGATCTCACGCTCCATCCTCCCCTCACTCGTGAACAAGACCCCGAGATACTTGAACTCCTCCACCTGAGGCAGGATCTCCCCACCGACCCGGAGAGGACAAACCACCTTTTTCCGGTCGAGAACCATGGCCTCTGACTTGGAGGTGCTGATTCTCATCCCAGCCGCTTCACACTCGGCTGCAATATATATATATATATATATATATATATATATATATATATATATATATATATATATATATATATATATATACGTATATATATATAAGTTACACACTGGAAAACAAGTAAATGATTATAAAAGTACAAAATACCCTGAGTGTTTTAATCCCACATTTTTTCACCATAAATTAATTTCCCTCTAATGATTTTCCAACCTGCCACTATGTTCCTGATACTCTACTATTCATGTTGCAGAATTGCATGACTGCATCTAGCTGACTTGGTCTCCTTTCCGCATGCAACCGATGGAAGGAGTGAGCAGCGGCTGACCAACCTGCTGAGGGCCGGCGTCTTCCTCCGGCGACGGCGGGTCCGTCAGCCTGAACAGGGTGGCGGGTGTCGGCCGGCGGCGGCGGATCTTAGAGAAGCAAGGAGGGAAAGTCATGCATCACATGCACATGAGGGGAAGATTTACAGCGGCGACACTAAAACTTGAATTTGGTGGGTTTGGCATCATCACGACAACAAATGGCAATGAGGAGAAAAAAAATAGGTAGCACAGTAACAGTTCAGGCTTTGAATCCTCACTGAAGGATTCAAGTGTCTAGGAGTCGGAGTCAGATGTCTATGGATGTTTATCGATAAAACGTCTTTTCAAACCCTGATTACATTTTTAGACTGAATTAAACGGCACTTAAATCTATGCATAACATTCCTCTGCGCAGCGCAAAAGGCTCATAAACGCCTTCAGTCACCATAATCCCAGCTCATGCTACAACAATAAAAAGGAACATAAAAAGGAACAGCCCCGTTTGCTGCCTTCACAACAACGGCCATCGTGTTACGTAAAAAAAAATACGCTCATCCCTCTCTATCTCTCACTATATTCTAACGTGCTCAGGTAGTGAGGTTGCCGCGAGTGGCGCGCGGCTGCAGAGCCAATCACAGCGCAGAATGTGGGCGGGGAACCAGTGGGCAGCTTTCAGTCACTCTGCACGCTGGATTAATACATATTCACCGTTCAGACCTGAGAAGGGAGCACATGGCTGCTGCTGCTGCTGCTGACACAGTTTAATGGGAATCACAGGATGATGTCCAGTTTGTGGGTTTAAAGTCAGTGGCTCCTCAACTTGCCTTACTAAATACTCTGGGTCCTTTTAAAAAGTGCCTTTTCTGTTCCCCCTCTCTGCACAGGCTGTATGAATGTTCTCTTAAAATATATCATAATACAAGTTTATTTCATTTCAACTAGTGACAAAAACTAAAGTCAACAATGTAACTTCAAAGATCAATTGGCCCAAAGAAAGTAGCTGAAAATAGTTTTCAGTAACAATGTGCACATTGCATGTGTTTTAAGAAAGTGTACACACAGGTGCAGAGTGAATCAATCATCCTCCCCCTGATTTCAGCAAGGAATACCCGCCGCTGTATATGGACATTTAACATCAACGCATTTATCTGGGTGGACCTAAATAAATCCTCCATGCAGAAAACAGACCTGTTGGGTTAAAAATAAAGAAGACAGAATCCTCTGTGCATCACCTCCTTCCCACAAAGCTGTCAATTCATGCCAAGAACGATCCTGAGCAGAGTTTAGATTTGATAACCAAGAAATCAGAAATTGAGACTGAGTGACCGCTAAAAATAGCTCAGGGTTGAATTGACCCTCATCACAAGGGCAACATGACGGCAAGTTCCGTCCTGTGGTGGAAGTTACCTTCACATGACCTGACTAGTTTGAACTCAGTCCTCGTAAATTGCTCTCTATGATGCAAAAAATGACACAAACGTCTGACTGGCTCCTTTCCCAGGTTAGTGACCCCAGCCAGGTGCAGGCTCCGCCCTCTTATTCTACCATGTTTTTGGGACACTTCCAAACACATGGAATGTTCAACGCAGCACCAATTTAACAGAAAAAAGAAGTCAGAGGAAAAAGTATGAGGAGGTTGTGAACAGAGGGCTAAACATGCTGTTTTGTGGAGGTGTATAGAGTGTTTGTTGGCTCCACTGGAGCGTGGGATGAAAAATAAAGACATAAAGGTGGGTTGAGTGTTTGAATGTGAGAGAACTGCAACTGTCATATATACATATATATATATACACATATACACATATACAAACATACAGATATATATATACACATATATACACACACACACACATATTATATATATATACATATATATATATGTATATATACATATATAGTGTATGTGTGAGTATGTGTGAGTATGTATGCATGGTTCACAATCACAATACTGTTGCTGCATCGTCTCTTCAGTTCAGTCTTCAGTTCCATTTGTGTGGCCCTGCGGTGTAAATTTGTCCTGGCCATCAGCCGTCCTCGTCCTTGCCCTCGATTCTCTCCTCACTCAGCTGATCTCCCCGCTTTTAATCAGTCAGCATCTTGGCTGATGAAGTGTTTTTCTCCTCGTTTAAAAAAAAAAAAAAACGTCCCTGCCTTCTGCTGTCTGTCTTTTTTATTTCACCCTCTTGTGAACTGTTCCCCTCACACACACACGCACGCACGCACGCACGCACGCACGCACGCACACCACCTTTCTTCCTGTCCCTATTTGCATGGTACTGTCGCTGCCGTGTTTGGAGAGGACTGCAGAGTCTGGCAGGAAGTGTTCCCACTCCCTGTTGGGACGTAGACAGTGATGAGAGTTAAAAATGTTTTTGTCCAGGAGGCTTTTTTTTTTTCTTTTTAACCTTTACTGAGTCACAAAGAAAAGGCGTTGTGGTGGTTTGGCCAAGAGACGCACAACACACCGGCACTGACCAATATCATGAAGGGCTGTTGTTTGCAACAATTATATAAAACACTTTTCAACCTGCAACTTTTTATTCTGTGATGCTTTTCCGGTGACGGGTGATTCTGAGGGGCTTTGCCACTCATTCCGATTCAAGAGCCTTGTTTTTGGTGAAGTTTCCCAATGCTCATGAGGTCCTTTGACATTGATTAGCGGGTTCAGCGGCTCCTCCAAGATATACAGAGTGCAAGACGTGCAATAATCTCACATACTGAGTTCTGACCCAGTATGCTTTGGATTCAGTGCCTTAAAGCTAAATCATCATGATCCAACTTTATCTTAGAGAAAAGAGAAGCAGCAAAACAAGGTTGCAGTGCATGCATCCTGTGATATTAGACAACATGAGATGCACGTGGTTGCTTCAAAAAGTAATTCTCCACAGTAAACAACAGAGGTGTGACAACAGCAGCAGCAACAGTGCACATTTTGTTTTTCAATTTTTAGTGATTTTATTTTAAAAAATGAAACGACTCCTTAGACAACTTGTGCAGGCTCATATTCAATTTCCAGCGAGCAGCAAACACGGCAGAACCGCAGAAACTTCTACAGGGTTTGGCACGATGCAGTCACACTAATCTCAGAAATGTATGAATGCCCTATCACAAATCTATTTCTAATGTTTTAACGCACACTTTCTGTTCAATTTCTTTGAATGTTGCTTTTATTGCCTGTTTGCGTGTTGTCTCATAAGCATTGCCACATTTCACTGTACATCCAGTATGAGCGTGTGACAAAGTTCTTGAATCTTGAATCTTAATGGTCGGAACAACACAAATATAGGATGGACCACTGACAGGACAGAGATCATTACCCGCAGGAAACATTTTGTCTGGTGGATTTTGCATTTGAGCCCCATAAAGACACAATCTTGTGCTTTAACTAAGCCCCCTGCAACCTCCACGGAAAAACAAAAACATCATTTGGCTCTGTGCTGGCAGAGAAGGTCTGTTTTGAACTCATCACAACATGACCCAGTTCTGGTCAACATTATCAACACGGCTGCTCTGCCTAACTGGATCCTGCCTGCGTCGACTGTGAGGCGACTCGACTTAAACTGCAGATGACTGCAGGTGTCCACCAGCTTTACATAACGCACTCATCCAACCTCCATCCATCCCATCTGACACCTGCCTATACAGCGTGACCTCCCGCATTTCCCTTCACGGCTGACGGTATTATTCACCGGCCAAGTAATCTCATTTTATTGAAATCACAGACTTTATCCCTGACTTCATCCTCCTCCTCTTCCTCCTGCACAGGACAGCGATGGCTCATCACTTTTAAAAGCTCCAGTATGGGTGGTGGGGTGGAAAAAAGTGAGGCAGCACAGCTCAGCTTAATCCCATTGCTGCCCATACTGTGCAGCCCACAGTCCGATAAACCAAGTCAGAATACTAGAGATTGCAAAATCGCGATAGCGTGGTTATATAACTGTCGCTCAACCCCAAGTGGCAGGGAGGTCAACGCTCCCTCGGCCGCTCAGAAGTCACCGTGAAGTAAGTTAGCGTGCACGTTTCAGAGACGTGCAGCTGGACCCCTGGAGGGCAGGAAGACGGGAATGTTTTAGGCGCTAAGAAGGGGAACATAAAGCACTTGTGAGGGAGGCAAACCAACCAGTTGAACCTGCAGACTAACCCCGACAGCCGCCGCCCCACAACTACGTCCCTGTTTCCATGCCGACTCACCATCTCCACCTGTCGCGGGTCTAGCTGGATCGGAACCGGAGACGGCACCGAGAACTGGATCTTCCTCCTCGGATCCGAATCCGCATCTCGCTCCTTTAGCTCGGCGCCCGGCGGGAGCAGCGGGTCCATGCCGGTCTGCGGCAGCACGGACACGGGTCTCCCCTCCCTCGAACTCCCGTCAGTCAGTCAGTCAGTCAGTCTCGAATGAACCGCCGAATGAACCGCGACTGGTGCTGAGAGTCAGTCGGTCGCTGGTGGTCGCGGCGCCTCGAGTCTCCAGTGCTCCTCCAGAGTTGCGTCTGAAGGGTGTGCGTGCTTCCTCCTCCTCTGCGCGTCCCCTCCCACCGCCGCACAGTCCGGTCGTCCACTGGTATGTCCGCCGCCCACCGCACCGCACCGCACCGCAGCGGTGGGTGGGTGGGTGGTTGTGGGTGGAGTGTGTGATGTGACACATGGCTGGAGCTCTGGGACGAAGTCAGACACTCTGTCCCAGAGAGGCGGCTGGAAATGTGTCACCAGCTCAGAAGTAGGTCTTCAACTCAGCCCGAGTCTGGAGGAAAGAAAAGAAAAGAAAAGGAGAAGAGATGTCTTTCTCTTTTTCTTATGCGTTTCTAAATGATGTGAAATTTTGCAGCATGTTGCCTATAAGGCTATTGTCAGTCCAGGTTCCACCCAATGTCAAAGGCTGCATAGATTCAAACGACCAACTATAAGAAAAAATCTGGATATTTGGATTAAGGGCGAGAAGTTGTGATATATTTTGTTTTTTTGGTCGACCAAGAAAAACATTGAGTCACGTGCAAGACTCCATAACCTTTGTTATCAGCCCTTATAGTAGGCTGTGTTTTTTGTGTGCAGAATATACAGATTTATTCTCCGACACCAATATTCACTCATTATGACCTGGATGAAACTCTGTCCTATATTTTGCCACAGCTGCTTCATGGGAATTTCCATCACAAGTTCTCTCATCCTATTTTGGAGGCACAGTACTGAGAAACATCACAGTCTGCTCTGGATCCGCCCCACAAGTCAGAAATAAGCTTCAATCAAGAGAATTCTTCCTTCCTCTCGAGGTCGGATGCTGGACTACGCTGACTCTTTCTTTGTCCCCTCAACTCTCAGAACACCTCGCTGTCAATTGAAGGTGTCTGAGCCATGTGTGACTTTCTAATATTGATTTGTAGGGCGAGTCGGTGGTTGCTCTTCCTCTTGTAACCAACCAGGCTGCATCATATGTTCTGCAAACACATTCAGGGCAGCCAGTTGAGAAGCTGATTGCCATGGCAACTGTTTCTCTGGACAGCGCTAAACGTTGGCAGTTGGCAAGAGGCACGCAGATACACTTGTGTCAGTCTGTCTGTGTGTGTTTGTGTGTGTGTGTGTGTGTGTGTGTGTGTGTGTGTGTGTGTGTGTGTGTGTGTGTGTGTGTGTGTGTGTGTGTGAGAGAGAGGGGTGGGGAAGAGTTCACGATTTTGCAGTCGCACAGTTTTGAAAAGAGTGAAACATGCACGTTCAAGTCATCCATTCATCTTCTATACCTGCTTCCTCCTGCACTCAGAGTCGCAGGGGTCTTGGAGCACGTTCATATCAGTGTTTGATATTAAATGTAAACAAAATATGATGAAGGCTGCACACAGAAACAAATACTATTTTTTTTAGGAAGGACAATGTTAGGTCAGTGCAACCTGACGAGCTGTTTACCTTTCTCCCACTTGTTCTGGGTAACTCGCGCCTCACAGAGGAGAAGTTTGAGGTCAAGCAGGTCCCTTGGACGATCCGCCTCCCACACGGTTCACCCTGCGCTGGGCTGAACAGGAGAAATGCTCTGGATCTCTGCCATTGTTCCGGGGATGTTTGCTGCTGACAGCAAACTCAGAAGGACGGTCTTTAGGATAAAAAGTGGTGATGTCCACCCTGAAAAGAAAACAAAGGAAAAAGAAAAATGGGAGGCCCATCTGTGACTCATTTCATTCCCAGTTCAACGGTGTCCTTGAAAAAGAAGCAAGTGCACTGTTGATTTCACACCACCACACACACACACACACACACACACACACACACACACACACGCTTGTTGTGCAAAGTTCCACAGAAACGGGATACCTTTATATCTCTCAGTTCTGAGAGGGAGGGAAGAGGAGAGATTTGTTTGCATGCATCACGTGATAAAATGATTTGGGATTAAAATGCACAAAGATGCAGAGAAATAATCTATAGGACTATCAGTACATGACGACAAAAGATGGTGTAATCCGTCCGTCCGTAACCTGGCCGTTTCACATCAGTGTAGTTCTCCTAAATTGGCACTAGATAGCGCCAAAACAGAACATTTGCTCTTGGCATTTCGGTACGGTTCTGAAATGAAATGAAGTGAAATGAAACGAAGTGAAATGAAATGAACTGTGTAAATTATGACTTGATCTAAAAAAAAAAAAAAAAGAAAGAAAGAAAGGAAGAAAGAAAGAAAGAAAAAAAGACCCCGTTTATGAAACATTATGAATGATTATTTTATTTACAAAGTGAGGAGGTACAGACAACAATGAATCATCAGCAAATAATAATTGGCCTTGATTATTGGATACTGTACAAAAGGGCCAAATTTGATATGATGAGTATTGCTTATTCTTAAGTAACTGACAAAACGTCACGTGTTCCTTTGCCCTTACAAATGCACTGCCAATGACAGGCCACTAGATGTCAGCCACATGTAACCTGGGAAAGTATATAGGCGCGAATTCTCTCTCCTGGCAACTCAACCATCTGCTAAAATGATGTGCGGGAAAATATTCCTAATTATAACAAATAAGGTATTAGTATGAATTGTAGGGTTGTTTTAAAAGCTCACCAACCACTAAAACAATTCTAGGAAAATAGCAATAAAAACGTTGTTTCCCTCCCTTTTTGTTGCTTATTTTATTTTCATACTCTTAATCCTTGAGAAATATCTTTGTCAATGTCTGACTAAAGGCTGTGGAAGGACTGTATACACACAACATCTGGACCAGGAAAAACTCCGAAAACAGAATTAAATATTTGTTTCAGTCCCTTTAATAGCAAAATGTCATTGTCTAAATTATGGCACTATCCGTCAAGAAAATCAATCCTTTGCACAATGCACCTGTCTTGAAAAAAAATAAACATTTCTATACAGCGAGAGAATGAGAGGCAGCATGTCGGGGTGCGATCCTGACCCCTTTCATAGAGAGGTGGACGACCTCAAACTCTTTGTTTGGTCCACCAACATTAAAATCTGAAATAAAGCGAACCCCACGAATATGATGTCCAACCTTCCCCTCTGCGTCTCCTCCTTCCTGTTTTTTTCCCTTCTGTCTTGTCCTGCCTCATCTCCTGGCCTCGTCCTGCAGTCTGTGCCTGTGCCACCTTTGGCACCAGCCCGCCCACCGGCACCTGTGCCAGGCCTGGCAACCCGAACCAAGACGCACTGCTTGGCTCAGTTCAATTGACTCGTTTAGGCAATTGCACCCTGACTCTGATCTTTATGGCGGCTCCCTAATTTATCTCTCTGCAGCTTCGTGTTTTGCTCCCGCCATTGCCTGTAACAATTTCACTGTCAATTGAGTTGTGGCAAATTGTGAATCAAATTTTTTAAATTAAAAAAAAAAACAAACAGACAAAAAAACGATAACTGGACCAGGCAATTCTACAACAACCCAATAACACTGAAGGCCTGTCACTGATAGGATTGCACTGATAATTTCTCCTAAAAGGATTATTTCCCCAAACCCTCTACATGAGATTAACCCCATTTTTTCCCAAAGATGGAGGCTAACACAAGCTGCTTGAATCCAGTGCGGCTTTTTTTTGTGCCATTCACTCCTTATTCCATTTTCTCTTTCAGCTCGGTGACAGATGGCGAGTCCCTCTCCCCCGGGGGGAAGCCAGTCTCTGTGAATGCGGCCGCATGTCAATCACCGGCTCTCATGTGATGGCTCTTGCCAATGACGTGCCAGCCATATGGGCCTGGCATCAGAGCTGGTATGTAACCCACCCAGTCCTGCCTCAGAGGTGCCACACGGCTCCCTCCGCGCGTTTGGGCAAGGGATAGCAGCATCATCAGCATCATCAGCATCAGTATCAGCAGCATCAGAGGAGGGAGAGCAGAGCAGAGCAGAGCAGACAGAGCAAGGCGGCAGCAGAGGAGGAGGAGGAGGGAGAGGTGTGAGCGAGCGCACAAGCACCAGCGTCTCGCCTGCGCAAGCATCCGTGCGCGGCGTGTGGATGTGATGCCCGCCCGGAGAGAGATGGTGTAAACACACCCGCTCTGCCCTGTCACTGAGTCCCACCGCGGAGGTAGGTGATCGTTTTCCAGCCACTATCAGTCCGATCAGTCAGCACTGAGGACTTGCTCGGTCTTTGTGTGTGGACTGCAGCCGTATCGCGCGGGAAGGAGATAAATGCATCCATCACCATATACGGGGGCCTCGTGATTTGCCTCTTTTCTTTATCCTCGTTTTCCTTTTTTAAATGCGCGCATGTGTTTCCTGCACGCGACGTGATCCGGCGGATTAAAATCTTCCTAGTTGTATCGATGATGAAATGAAAAATGAACCTGCAAGATGCATCTAATCAGTTCATCAATCAATTCCCTGAATATCGGTGCCTCACGCTCTCCACGTGTAGTTTTGCACAGTTATTTTTCAATATTTTTAATTTTTAAAATGCGAAAAAATGAGTTTGGAGGTTTTATTAATGTATTGCTTCATTACAAAAACGCAGATTGTGTGTGTTTGTGCGTGTAAGTGATTGTGTGCGTGTGTGTTGTGCCTGCACGACGCGCGTCAGCGCACTGTGGGGGTAGAATTCTCCATAGAGATACACGGGCTAATTGACAAGGTATTGGTTGGCATTAATTACATTGTGCTTACAAGATTAGGTTGGAAAAAGGCGTCCTTGGATTTCACGCACATCTGCGCACAGATTGCAGAATAAAAGATGCACGAAGTTCAGGATCAGATTAGATTTTTACGTGGATTTCAAACTAAATACAGTCGTTGATGACTTAGAAGTCTGTTTTGTCAGAATTTTTCGTCATTGTTGTGATCGAAAAAATTAAAGAGAAACACTTTGGACGTGTGTGCTTTCAATGTCATTGTCAAGTGTGAAATTAAATTCTGGCCTTGCGATCGTGTCATTGACCCACAACAACAAAATAACATCATTTAATAGGCCAGAAAAAGGCATCCGTGAAATAAAAATACGCTGCAACGATTGAATGATTAACTCGCAGACACACTTGTAAATGTCAGATTTTCCCCCTGCGGCCTGCGTAGTTAATTGAAGGGTCCAACATTGACTCTTTGAACCAGAAGCTTTGCACTTCTGATAGAATATTCATTCCCCAAAAATCCTCAAGTGATGTTAAATTCTCCTAGATTGTGTTCATTCTGATGGATTTAATAGGCTGGAGCCTGTGGTCCGGCGCGCGGCCTGGCCGTGCTGGAATTTCTCCAGGTTGGTAATTTATGTGGACGGAGGAGGGACCCGCACTCTTAATGTGTCTCTGGGGGGCCATCAGCACCGCTTCCCGGGCTGAGGGGCACATACCGAGGGACCCTGGTGGAGGTCCAGAGTGGCCCTTTGCTCTACTGAATTATGATCATTAATATTGTTGTTATTTCGTATATAATCAAAGGTCATTTTTTCCTTAAATAGATTTTGTTTTTAACACTGTAATCTGGATATTTTGTTTTGCTTCGCGTGGATGGTTTTTCAATCAGTTATTAGCTCTAATCTCTCTCAGAAACTCAAACGATGCATCTGATCTGGCAACTAAAATTATGCAGGGGAATATTCCCTGACCACAAGTCGTTGTGAATGAAGAATATTTCCTGCATTTCTTCCATCCACGTCTGGGGGGATTTGGAGGGGTTTTGCATACATAATGCTGTGAAGCAGATTCTTGAAGCATCCCGTGCGCTGCTCCTCCTGCAGATTTGCCTGCCACGCACGATGTTGAGCCGCCTGTTCAGCGAGGTGCTGCCGGACGTCCAGAGGCTGGCGGCGGACTGGGTGGATGACGCAGAGGGCGATGACTGCAAGGCCAAGGACGACGGACACGAGCCCTGTCACCTCGGCGAGGACGATCTGGACGAGCCGTTGGAGGGCAGCAGCCGCGCCGAGTCCGAGATGGCCGGGGACGACGACGAGGACGACGACGCGGAGGAGGAGGAGTGCGACGACGAGAACGACGACGGCGGCGGCGGCAAGCCCAAGAAGCGCGGCCCCAAGAAGCGCAAGATGACTCCGGCGCGCGTGGAGCGCTCCAAGATGCGGCGGGTCAAGGCGAACGCGCGGGAGCGCACGCGCATGCACGACCTGAACTCGGCGCTGGACAACCTGCGCAAGGTGGTACCGTGCTACTCCAAGACCCAGAAGCTCTCCAAGATCGAGACGCTGCGGCTGGCCAAGAACTACATCCTGGCGCTGGGGGAGATTTTGCGCAACGGCAAGCGTCCGGACGTGGTGGCCTACGTGCAGATGCTGTGCAAGGGCCTGTCTCAGCCCACCACCAACCTGGTGGCGGGCTGCTTGCAGCTCAACACCAGGAACTTCCTGACGGAGCCGTGCTCCGACGGAGGCCGCTTCCACATGCCCAGCTCGCCCTTCTCCGTGCACCCCTACTCCTACCGCTGCTCCCGCATCTCCAGCCCGCACTACCAGAGCGGCGCCGGCGCCATGAACTTGAGGAATCACTCCTACGGCTCCGGGTACGAGTCGGTGTACGGCCCGGGCGGCACGTCCCCTGACTATAGCAGCCCGGACTACGAGGGCCAGCACAGCCCTCCGGTGTGCCTGAACGGCGGCCTGTCCGGGAGGCAGCAGCAGGAGGCCGCCTCCGAGTCGGACAGGAACTATCACTATTCTATGCATTACTCCGGACTGGCCACGTCCCGGCCCGGCCACAGCAGTCTCGGCTTTGGGCCCGCGGGGGCGCGCAGCGGGGGCGCGCACTCGGAGAACATCCCACCGTTCCACGACGTGCACTTGCACCACGAGCGGGCGCCGCCCTACGAGGATCTCAACGCGTTTTTCAACAACTGAGCGTTGGACGACCGGTCGACCGGGCGAGGCGTGTCGGTCCGTGTCGTTCGTGTGGCAATCCCGTGACGCGCAACACTGTTTGGGAAACAAGAGCTCGTGAGGGGCCCCGCGTCTCCCACCGCAACCTTATCAACTTCTGTATTCTTCTGATGTCACCCCGTACCGTTGTACAAAGTGTGTCCAGTTATATCCTGTATGCAAATTGAGTGCAACTGACCATAAATATGTATACACACGTGTTATATGACACAAACATAGAAATAAAAAAAAAAAAAAAACCCAAGAGGTTCTTCTAACTGTCTGATGATTGAGCAAAACGTCTGGAACAGAATTAAGCAGGGGTGCGGATTCAGTGTTGTTTTGTTTCTCCTATAAATCAGCAGCAGACTTAAAAGTTTCTACACAGTCTGATAATTGGTCTGACTCACTAGTAATGAAAATATGTTTAATAAAAAATTTAAAATGAAAATTGTTTAATACAACTAAAAAAAACACAAGAAAATGTCTACACTAAAATGTCAAAAAATATTTCTCTTGTTGTTTGGGAGGAAAAAATATTAAGATTCAGCTTCAGATTGTGCACTCTGCTTTAAGACAAAAGACCAGATATGTAATATGGAAACAGTGATCTTAAGCTGGTATTCGGTTTTTAGTAAAGGTACAATAATAATGTGCAAAAATGAATCTTAACGTGACCTCATTTTAAGCTGTACTACAAGAAAATGTAATGTGGTTTTTAAATAAATTACCATGATAATTGTAACTATGTTCTTTTATATAAGTTTTAATTTGGGGAACAAATACAATCACTCCGGTCAGACTGAACACTTGGCTGGTTATGACCAACTGATGAAGTGTTAGTGGAGAAAATAATTCAAAAGCCACTGGATATCAAGCAGCTAAGTGAGTGAAGGAAATACCTGAAGGAACCAAGCAAAATTCAAAAATACATTTTTAACTTCAACAGTAACAAAGGAACAAGAATATTTTTGGACCAAAAATTTACACATTCTGTTATTTGACATCCCAGTTGTCCAGTCTTGAGAAGACTTATTCATAGGAATTAGATGGTGCCAAGTGATTTTTTTTTTTTTTAAATACATGCCCTTAAACACCCTGCTGATTTAATTAGATAAAAAATGTTTTCAAAGCAATAAGATGTTATTCAGATTTAATTATAATATATATATATATATATATATATATATATATATATATATATATATATATATATATATATATATATATATATATATATATATATATATATATATATATATGTTTTAAAGGCCCCTAACCTTTCCTGTACCTTGCAGCCCTCAGACTGAATCAGCACTTGCTGGCAAGTTGAGACGCTACAGGCCAGAAAAAAACACTGCAGGACATGGAATTTAATTTTTTTTCTCTGTGCGGTCTGTAAAAATTCACCCGGAAATCTGTGTGCACATCAGGTCAGTTGGAACAAGTATTCAGAATCTACAGGTGAGTGTTAATTAAATGGTGTATGCAGGTCACAGGAAAAACAATTTAACGATGGTTAATAAGTTTATATTTGAAAGTCTGCCTGTGGAAACAATTTTTTAAAAATGACACAATTATGTTTCAGATTTTACTCACAACTTAGACATGAGGCAAATCCTGGCATTTTACATGCTCACTCAGATCTCTGGTGATTTCTCAAATCATGAGTGGGTGCAGGCTCCATCTTTGGACAACTGCCCTGCCTGCCATATGTTGTTGGGACGTCCAGGAGAAATCAGCAGCCGGGGCCTGCAGGGCCGGTACTATCCCATCCATCCCTGACCCAGGTGGAGAGAAAGGAACAGAGAGAAAAATCAAGGGTTCTGACACAAAATCTGCTTAAAAGCACACAGTAATACAATACCACTGCTGTTGCTTTTGAATTCTGAAAATGTTGTACAAGTTTTCATACTTTAAAATGAAGAGGCCCTGAGATGGCAGGAGGGTCACACACTTGTAGTGTGTTTGTGTGTTTAATATATATATATATATATAAATAAATATATATATACATATACACACACTGACACAACTCACACAGTAGAAATGAAAGTCAGAATTCTTCATCTACAGATTAGAACAGTGAAGGTGGAGAAGAGCGACAGGGTGAAAAAAGCTAAACGTTTTTTTTGTATGTATGTTTTTATTTTCACTTTATATACCTAATTGAAGCGTGTCTAAATATTTAAACATTTGGTTTTGTACAATGAAACAGAAAATCGAATATTTTTATACACCATATATTCGGTTGTTAAAAAACATCAGCAAAGTACAGATTATTAGAAATCTAACATTAATGATGATTAATTTGCGAGATGCCGCCAAATTCACGATCCTAATCTGGGGGCTAAAAGCCACAGGTTTCATTCAGAATGACCACGCATAATTAAATTCACACGGTCGTTATTTAGAAATTAAAATTAAAATCAACTAACAGAATATTACCAGAATTATCGTCCCTATTTTAGGAACAGTCTTTTTATTCAGGGGATCATCCACCACGGGTGGGTTCGATTTTTCCTGCACAGAAAACACTTGTATGAGTAGATGAAAATTTAACTGTGAAAATACACATTTCCGCTAACCAAAAAATACAAGTCGGTCTTTATGCTCATCCCATTTCCGGAAACAACCCATATGTATGTAATGTCCCCAGCCGGCGCCCCTCTGTGTGTGCCCGGGTCCCGGGGAGCAGAGCAGGGGCGGCCCTCTGAGGGCGAGGTGAAGCACCGCACCTCGAGGGGAGCGGGGGGGCGGTTCTATCTCCACATATATGTCTTGGGTCAACTGCAAAGTTTATTTCTTTCTTTCTTGAGGTGAGGAGGGGCTGCTGGCTGCTGGCAGAGGAGCTGATAGCGGCGCTCGGTGCCAAGTCGCTAAATGTCTGAGCACCAGTAAAAAGCCCGAGACCAGTGGAGCCCGCCGTCACCGCGCCTCGTGCCAGCTGCGCCACGTGGCAACCAGGCGGCCCCTGCCAAAGGGGGCCCTTGTGGGAGGGACCCAGTATTTCTTTCCTAATTCACTCAACATCTGTTCATTATTCTCCCCCAAGTTAAAGCGGGCCGAGTGACCACGCGTGGTCCCGGACAAAAGGCGCCACTGCAAACCCTCATTACCCCCCACCGCAAAAAACACCCTCCTGGTCACGCACCTCTGCGGGAAACCGCAGAGACTCACGCACGAAACCAGAACCTCCGAGCAAAGACCTTGACACTGCCGTTTTACGGACCGCGGGAGTCCAAAAACCCGATAAAGTGTTCGTATTTTAAATTTAAAATTAGAAATGAATATTGACCAATTTAACAAAATTAAGACAATTCAACACAAGACTTAATGAAAACATTCTTTTGAGCAATTTTAGCCAATTTTAACACAATTACCTCACCAAATAATATTCTCAAAAAAAATTGCTGATTTATATTAATAATTTTTTTATGCATTCGCAATCCCTCCTCTTTCATCGCAACTTTCCAGTGAGGTGTGATTATGATGGTCACTTCCGATATCTTTTACAAATGGGCTTAACTATCGACTAAATTCCATATAAATCAATTAATCTGGAAGCTTTTCGGGCATAATTGTCCTAATGAATGTTTCCACAAAGTGCCGCGCAATTACTGTAATTACACAAGCCTAATCCGGAAGCGAACTCTATGTAACTGCTTAAAACACACACACACGCACACACACACGGTCCGCTAAAACACGCAGAACGCCCGTAAACAACGGTTGGTCGGTGCAGACTCTGCGCAAATCTCCATCTGGAGAGTTTCAATCTCATTTGTCAGATTAGGTACACATTTATCAGATTAATTATTGATGCGTTTATCTCGAAATAAATGTATTTCACGGGACTAATCGGCGTAGTAATGCTAACACACAGCGTGTTGCTGGGCAGGGGACAGTGGCGGAGGTGGGAAAATATTAGCAGCACTGACGTGTAAAATATGATTCAAAAGGTGTGTGTGTGTTTGTGTGTGTGTATATGGCTACACGTGCATAATTATGACTCACAAACCCTGTGCCTAATGTTTTGTCACAGATTTGTCCATTGTAGCGCCCGGCTCAAAAACAAAATCTGACATAAACAACAACAACAACAACAAAGAGCAGCATTAGGGCGTGCTCGGCTGCACCGCACACCTGTTTCATTTTGGATGCCACCTCCAGCGCGAGGGGGAATTCATGGCACCGCATCACTCGCCGAGCACCGTCCCACCATCACCAGACCACCACAACCAGCAGCAGCACCATGCCAGTCTGAGCGCCACGCCCCGGCTCGGCCGAGCTGGCAGAGGGCAAGATTCCACTGCATGTTGGAACAATGGCTGTGTGTGTGTGTGCGTGTGTATGTTTGCACACCATGCAAGCGCCGGTCGCTGCTTGCAGCAAACTGTCTTTGTGTGTTACAAGAGGAGCAGCGTGCACAAGGTGAGGCGATGTCGGCCCTCGCTGTGGTTTTTCTGGCCGTGAATCACAATGAAATCCTAAAAAAAAAGGGAGGGGAAAAAACCTTTTGCAGACTTGCAGTGGCCCCTGAGTGAGGATTTGTCATGTTTGATGTGTGTGTGCATGCGTGTGTGTGTGTGTGTTATCCCCACCATCCCACCACCCTACAAAGTGTGTGTATGTGCGCGTGTACGTGCATGTGTGTGTGCGTGCGTGCACACGTGTGATGCATGTTGTGCAGGGTATATAGAGGTTGTTGTCAGTCTGCACAGATGGTGGGAGGTTTTTTTTCCTTCTTCCCCCTCTCCATTTTTAATTTATTTATTTATTTATTTTTGGGGAGGGGGGACGAGGGGGCGAGGAGGAGGAGGAGGCAGAGAGGAGGGAACGAGGGGAAGGAAGGAGAGCCGTGGCGAGGATGCCGCCGCCGCCGTGCCACGGTCACGCGGGCAGCAGTAATTGGCCTCCATATTGAGGGGTTTTGCGGTGCTGCGGGGTGGGCAAACTCCCAGCTGGACCTGTCAGATGGTATTCAATCCAGCTCATTGCCCTCGCTCCTCTCCTCCTTTCTCCTCTCCTTCACTGGCATGTCGGCTTCTTTTTTTTCTCTTCCCCTACCTCCCCCCATCACTCCCCTCATCTCTTCCTCCGTTCCTTCACAAACTTCCATTCTAACTCCATCTCCTATTAACTCTTTCTACTTCCCAAATCCCATCGGGGCCTATATCATCTCTTTTTCCCTCTCTTCCACCCTTCCCCTTTCCCTCCCTCCCACCTCCATTTATTTTTTTTATATTCAAGTTTTTTTTCTCAGCGATGACACATGGTCACTTCTATCTAACACGTTCAACTTCTTAAAAGTACATCACACCCTCGCCTTAGCTCCGCCATCACTGGTCACACACACACACACACACACACACACACACTCCTCTCTCTCTCACACACACACACTCACACTCCCTTGAGAGTTGGTTCACCAATTGGTTCACGCTGAATAGTTCCCACCCCTACAACTCTTGCTTTCTAGTTTTAGATGTATGTCTGTCACAATTTTCAAACAGTTTCTTAATTTTAATACGTGGCGATAAAAATTTAGCTCTTGTCCCTCCAACCACATTTCTCATGGCAGATGTGATGAGGACATCCCGCAAGGTGAAGGTCAAGTTGGAGGTAGAGACACAGCTGGAATAGCTTCTCCTTTTAAAAAATGGATAAATAAATAAAATCTGAGAACTGGGAAAATAAATTTACCTAAAGTGAAATTTGTTTAATTATACATGCTCGATCTCTTCTTCTTTGTTTTTGTTTTTTTCAAAAAAGGATTTTTACAACATCCATCTTGACATGATTAAAAATGCTTAAATTGACAACTCTGGAATGAAGTAACTTGCACTAGAAGTCATGCAGTGGTGGGGAGTGCAGTCTAAATTTTAAGTTTATTGGAAGAGGCCCGTGCTGCACTGTCCACATGTTCCTATAATGCACGACCGAGATGGACACAGCTCCCAGATGTACGGTACAGCGCCGTCAACACAATGTGGGAACAAGAAAGAAAAAATTGTGATGGTAGTGAATAAAAAACAGCTGAAAAACGAGCGCAGCTCATGTCAAGCAGACAAGTTTGCCAAAAGGTGAACCAGAGCTGCGCTTCTGTCATAAATAAAAAGGAGAATGTGCAAATTACAAACCCAAAACATTTGTTTTTCTCTGCAGATGAAATGCATCTCATCCTTCCTGCCAGAGATTTTTTTTTTGCCGCCACCATCACCGGCATCTCTTCTGCATCCTGCTGCTTCAAGAAATTAGCAGTGTGGGGTTGTAATGGACTAATGAACAGCTGTCACTGAATATCAAACACACACACACACAATTGCTCAGACACACTCCTGCAGGGTCCCTCACACATGCAGATGCTCACACACACACACACACACACACACACACACACACACACACACACACACACACACACACACACACACACACAGATTTTGACTTTGTGTAGGTCTGACCTCTGAATGTGCATCTGGCCATGTGTGGATTCTGTGTCCACGTAACAGTTTGCCCAGCTAATAGTCGCCAATCAAAACTAGGTCAACAAAAAAAAATAGCAATCATTAAAAAAAAATTAAAAGGTTCAGTCTCTGTCATCATCTATTGTAATAATTTATTCATGTGCAACTAAACATGGGCCTTGTTTCTGTTGAGCTCCCTGTCTGACAGGGTTTTGTCTTGTTGTCACTATTTGTTTTGCTGCTGGGGGATGAGTGCAAAATGCTTGCTTTTAGCGCAAAAAGGCAAAATGTGAAAAATGTTTATTTTTTAAAGCAGTTTTTTCTACATCTGCTCCAATTTACTTTTTTTTTTTTTAAAAAAAAAAGTACCATATTAAATCCCAAGTCAGATTCTTTTTTTTTTCTTTTTTTTTACATTCAATACACGTTATTCATGGAAAAAAATGTAGATATATGGAAACTTATAACTGTGCATCTAGCACTCCTCCGTTCAGCCCTCTGTTTACAGCCTCCGGATTAAACTGATGCTTTGTTGGGAGAGGACAAAAACAAGGCGGGTCTCAGAGGGCACAGCCAAACCCTGGCTAGTGGTGTGGCCAGTGGCCACTAACCTGGGAGATGTATCGGCCTGCCAGTGACATCACAAAGGGCTGGTTTCCAAAAATGTGCGTTTTAGCACCGGGTCGTGTTTGCGCAACATTCGGCTCCTCAGGCATTCAACACACTCACACTGTGCTAACATCTATTACAGTGGTAACTGTTTGTTTTTTTCCCCATGAAGTTCATATATTACTCTCTGTTCTCATATGCATGACACACAGGTGGGAGACAATTTTTATGCTTGTTATTTTTATGCTAATAGCATGTTTTGAGGGGTGTTGACAATGCAGAAGGAGCCCACAGGAGGAGCATAGAGGAGATTTGTGGATGTGGTGAAAGGGGACATGAGGTTAGTTGGTGTTGAGGAGGATGCAGAGGATGAGGGGGTTAGAATGGAGGCAGCCGATTGGCTGTTCTTTTTTACTTAAAATTGTGCATTTGAATTTGTCTACGCTGTTAAATTGCACTTTCCTCTGCAACTACTCAGGAGTGAAATCTAATCTGCTCACTTTACCCTTTCCTCTGCTTCCCCTGTGCCAGGCTGCCCCACCGACTCCTTTCCACTCCGCTCCCCCTCCCCTCAATCCCCTATTCAGATTCTGAAAAGAAGTAAACAAAATGGAGTGCATGTCCAAGTGGCTGCCTCGAGATGAGGTGTTGACACAGCAGCCACTGCCTGGATTTCTTTTTTTTCCCGAGATTAAAAGAGATTATCAGGAGAGGAATGTGGAGAGGACCACTTACACCCCGTCGACGGCTGGAGAGGTGGAGGACAGCAGGCGGGAGGCGGGCCATCCAACCGAAATTGAAAGCCAGACTTAAGGGTTGTGAGGAGGCACGCGAGTATTGAACACATGCTCTTGCATATGCGCAACACGGATGCACTGATGTGTACGAAAACCCATAAAAGCAACGTGGCGGCGGCGCTGAGGTGTGAACGATGCAATAACGTCTCTGCAAGTGGAGGGAGAAGTCGTGCGGGAGTAACTGGCAAGAACGTTTCGGTAAACCGAACTGAAAAGTCTTCCAGCTAACCTGAAAACAAGACTTGTCGCCCCTCTGTCTGCACAGGGCAGGTCACCAATCAAATGCTTGCATTTAGCAGCGGTTCAGCAGTCAAGTCCAAGCACCTCGCATGGCAGCAGGATTTCATCTCCGAAATCTGACTCCATCCACCTTGGCCCCGTCAAAAGACACCGTTTTCAACTGGCCCGTCGGTGGATGCACAAACCAATTAGCCCTCGTTATGGGGGAAGAGGTGGGAGACACGGGGGAGAGAAGCAAAGGGTCCGAACTGGTCTGTAAAGCAACACAACTACACCAGGAAATAGATGCCACTCTGGGTTCACTATCAGACCTGGTCGGAGAGAAGAAAATCTGAATTAAAGGTTTTTAACTTGGTGAAAAGTTTTTGGGGGGCTTTACTCTGGATTTGGAACGAGGTCTGTTGAAAATACCACAACTCAAAACAGCTGACCACCGCATCGCTGCCGCTGCACACTGACCAATCTGATTGGTCCACTTGAATATGATGGACAGATGGACTGGAAAGGAGGCAAACACTTTCTATGGGCTCTTTACCAGATGGTTATGTGAGATAAATCTTCAGGATTGAGGAAATGCTCCATCTGGCGAGCCGCGTTAGCGGGGCCCCGACTTTCAATCAAAATATTTGATCCCTTCTGCCCTCGACCAACACAAACACACCTCTGGGAGAATGACTTGAGGGAAATAGAGTCGCATTCATAGAAATGGACTGAAACATATTGGTTTAAGAGAAGCAGGAAAACTCGCAGTTGTCCTTGCAGCTTTTCATTTTTTGCGTCTGACAAAATAAACTCTGGTAGCAGTGTCGGCCACTCGTGTGTATTTTCAAAAAGAATAGAGATTATATCCAAATTGTTATAAAATGTTAAAATGAAGATGTGTGACATTAAAAGGCCGGACTGGGATGCAAACACAGCGACCGGGACTGGAAAATGAAAGGTGACGAGTGAGGCGGGCGGCCGCGGCAGACAGTCAGACATCAGAGCGAACGAGGAAGCACATCAGCATCCACCAGGATGAATAAATCAACAGTTCCCCCTGAATTAATCTCTCTCAAGTTGAAATTTTATAACGGATGAGCTTGGACATCTCCATGGTAACAGGAATTCCGCCTCCGTTCCCATGTGGATTTTTTTGCGAGCGGCGTGCAGCGACTGACATGTGGCGCACATTACGTACACCGTGCACCTGTACAGACGCACAAAATAGGGTGCGCAAACTCTCCCACACACACACACACACACACACACACACACGCGCGCGCACCCCTCATCCCTTTATACATTCTAAGAAAACAAAAATGTCACAGACTAATTCCCGTCCGTTTGCCTCGCAGATCACAACGGACGGCGGCCCAAGTTTTGGGCAGAACGCACGCTGAACTCGCAGACGCACAAAAGGAGAGAGTCCACGTTGAGTCTGCTGCCTGCCTGCCTGCCTGTTTCCTTGGTCTTTCCAGTTGGCGGCGGCGGCCAGACGCGGCAGAGTTGGCACAGCCAGAGTGGAAGTGCCAGGGGGAATGGAGCGCCACATGGCACGCTCGTGGCAGGGCCAGCTGGGGGAGGGAAGAGGGGGAGTGGGGGAGGGGGTGAGGAGTGGTGGTAGGGAGACAGTGGGAGGGGGGCGAGGGGGTGTTGTGTTGTTGTGTGTGTGTGCACCCGCATGCATGCATGTAGCGGATGGCGTGTGTGTGTGTGTGTGTGTGTGTGTGTGTGTGTGTGTGTGTGTGTAGAAGGCTGCTTTTGCATCTTAAATTCCACAACATCTGTTCAATAGGCAGCGCCATACATACCTTAGAAAAAGATGGTGCGTTTATGGGCAGACGCTGTAATTGGGGAGGAGGGGGTGAGGCGGGGGGGGGGTGCTGGAGGGTGTGGGGGGCTGGTGTGTGCATTTTATGTGCATGTGAGTGAGCATGTGTGCCGTCTGTGCATGCATTGGTGGCGCGGCAGGCAGGGCCGGGATCGGGATGGTGATGGTGATCGGGACCAGGACCGGGACCAGGACCGGGACCAGGACAGGGGCTAGCTCATCATCAGCGACCGGGTCGTCCCTCCATTGGTCCCCAGAGCAGAAGGCCGCTGAGTGGGCCTGGAGTGTTGGGGGCGGCGGCAGCGGGGCCTCTCACCTCGCCCGGGTCGGAACGTGGCGCTTTGCTTTCACACATGCGAGCACACGCATGGACACACACACACACACACACACACACACACACACACACACACACAGCCACATCCACCCTCACCCTCCTCGTCATCCCTGCTGGCACTTTGGGGAAAAGTAGCCCCTCCCACACCCATTTATCTGCCCCCACTCCACCCTCCCTCCCTCCCCCCACTCCCTCCCCACCCGTGGCAGCCGACGTCCCTCGCAGCGTGGCGGACCATCTGTTGCCCCACTCCACCCCAACCCCCCACTTACTACTCCTCCTCCTCCTCCCCGCCCCCCAGCCTCCCGAACCTCCTCCACCCGACACAAACACCACCTCCCTGCACTGACTCAGGGGTCGGGGATTTAAGCGCAGCCACAATTAAACTGCCGGTCCGATCGTGTAGGTTTGATGAACACTGATTGACGGGTATCCGTGTCAGAACTTGGCTGGCAGAATCCCCGCTGGATGTTTGAAGTGCACCACTTTTTTTTTTTCCTTTTGCCGTCGCAGAGGCCCAAGGAAAGTGACACCACCGCATGACAACAACGACGACTATAAGTGAAAATGTCGAGCGGCGGAGAACACATCGGGTTGGCTGATGGCTCCCATGAATGTTTAATCTGCTTTGGCTCTGAAAAAGGATGGATTCTGTAAAACCTCCTCCAACACCTCCAGGCTAAAAGCGAGGCCGTGCCAAAAGCCTAATTAAATGTTTTTTAAACCTTCCCCCGTGGAGACGATGGATGCAGAGCGGTTTCATCCCCAACGAGAGGCCGTCGGTTCATATGGACCTTCACAACTAGTCAGGGAACACGGGAGTAAACCACGAGAGAGAATATTTCTGGGTTGCTGGGATTTTTTTTTTTTTTTCAACCCCCACGGTGCAGAAGATTTTCCGTAACACCAACATAATAATTCAGCAACATTGACCTGAACAATCAGTCAGAAACAAGAGACTTCAGTGAAAGATGCTGGCAGCAGAATGGGGGTGGTTCCAGATGATTCAGCTGATTAGAAGCGACAAATTGGGATTCATACGCTGGATTTGCTGAGTTGAAGAGGCTACTTCTGACCTGTACGTTTCCCTCATGGCACATGACCCTGAAAAAGACACTTGGGTGAAGCAAGCCTTAATCAGGTTGTGCAAAAATAAATAGAATTAAATTTGAAAGGCTTGGTCTTCCTCCTAAATTGCAGCGGGTTGATTGGTGCACTGACCGCCTCGCCACAGGGACAGTAATGTGGATCCTGGCGCTGCTGTGCAGGCAAAGTGACATAAAACATCCACCCAAACAGGCTTATCGATAAAGCGCGACCCTGATGTCGTTAGTCCCCCAGCAGGACGGCACAGGCTGCTGCGAAATCTGTTCTGCGCCAGCCGGGGGAGAGTGACAAAGAGCTTGAGGCGGCGTTCACCTGGCCTGTGAAAACCTGAACAGAGCCGGCCGGGTCGGCTCAAAGCCGGCTCGCTTTGAGCAGCCTTCTCTCGCCATCATCATTGTTGGTTGGTGCAGGTTTTAAAAATAAACCCGCGATGCTGGTTTGTCTCGGCGCCAGTGTGCAGCGTTATTCCCTCACTTATTTATTTATTTTCCAATTCGTTGCAGCAAAGATTCAAGTCTTGGAGGACAATGTTTTCTTGCCAAAGACTCAATCAACATTGGCTACGAGCGGATCCAGTCTAAAAATAAATAACAAAACAACAACAAAAAAATCACGGGTATTGCGGCTGATATCTGGGTGGTTGGTTGGGTGGGAGGACTGGGACAGACTGGGTGAGGGCACGCAGCCGTTCGTCTCGTCTCAGGTGTGCAGGGAAGAGCTGAGCCCTGACAGCTCATCCATCGGTGGCCGGAGGACGACTGAGCCTGGTGGAATACAACCAAAAACCACCACAATCCATCATCGCAGCTCTCCACTTGCCGTCAGCCACATATGTTTATCTCGCTGTTGAAATTTACCAGGTTTTTTTGTTTTGGTTTGTTTTGGTTGTCTTTTCCTTGTCCAAACCTCAGGCCTCTGGTTCTTAGAAGTGTAACAAGTAGAGTAACAAGCCCAGGTGTGGTGACCAGGCCAAGAGGGAAAGACATAAAAAATTGGGAAAAGTGAAGGGTAATAAAGGAGTGACACAAAAAGGAGAATTACAATGAGAGTGCGTCAAAAAAACTCTGCGCACGCGCAAGGTAAGCAACCACGCAGCAGCTGTCGACCTAATTCCTTCCTAACGCACTGCTTGTGCTCTGATTAAGAAAGTGATCTGGCCTTTAATTTCCTCCTGACACCGGCTAATGCTCTGTATCTCAATCGCCCCGACACGGCCGCAGCAGAGCGGCCCCGCGGACGGGCACAAAGTCAGCCAATCAGTGAGCTCCCACCTGACAAAAATGTACAAATGTACCACCTCTTAACGTGTTGTCAATGTGTTTTCTGTCCGCACATTATTTGGACAAAAGCAAAAGACTGAATTGAAAAAAAGAGCAAAATTGAGGAATTGCTTCACACAACAAAACACCAACAAAGAAATAAAGTCAAAATAATTTTCCACTCCACCTCCGATCACCGGGACTTTAACAAGCATCTGAAATGTGGAACCGTCATTTCCACAGCATTTATAGTAGCAGCAAGAAAAGAGGGTTAAATGTGTTGTGAAAAAGGCGTAACCTAGCAGGACGCGTTGCGTTTGAGCTTTGTTACAAAATGAAGAAGCACAAAGGCAGCACTGACCGCTGTCAACGACTACCGAGTCTGCAAATAGATGCTGGAAACCTTTTCAATACAAACCCAGAGGAGAAAATCAAAATGCCTTCAGACAGCTACTGCGTGTGAGGCGTCTTTCCTTGAAAAGAACAGGGACACAGCATGGAATGACGCAGTGGTCTACATGAAAGTGCAAAACCTTGTGACTGACGTCCTCAAAAGCATTTTGAGACTCAACCGTTCTGAACAGTGACGGACAGAACGCGTTGGCAGCGGCTCTTGACGCTGACATCTCTTATTTTGCCTCCTCTCTCGCTGTGACGGAAAAAAAACGTTCAGGTTACACAACCAGGAGTTGCACTGATACACAATGCCGGAGTGGTCAAAAAAACACCCTCATTAAACACACATGTGAATGTGTCAGTTGGGCCGGCCGCGTGGCGACTCCATGAGAGAGGAGGTGGCGTTGCTAGGAGCGCCAGGTTGTGGGCAGACAGCAGTAACAGAGCAAAGACGGCGGCGGCAGCCTGACAGTGGAGAAGAAAGGAGTGGAGCAATGCCAAGAAGATTCCCCCTGAGAGAGCAGGAAGGGGAGACCAGAGAGGCAGCACCATGATACCGTCATGATCTCAGCACCGAGCGGGCGCTGCTGGTGGAGAAGGGCAGATGTGACCCCATTTGGATGCAAGTCTGAAACGGTTATTATTCTTTTTTTTTTTCTTTTTTTTTTAAAAGGCAACAACAACAAAAACAACAACAGAAAGGAGGAGATGCATTCTGGGAGATACGGGAAGTATGGGCGGCACGGACGCCAGGAAATGGCGATGATGGAACACCAGGAGGGTGTGGGGGTGGGGGAGGAGGCGGTTTACAAGGTTGACTGGAGAGATGAGAGGAAGAGAAGGATGGAGGGAAAGGAAGGGATGGAGGGATGGATGGAGTCAATCTGTCGGGGCTCATACGCCTCCTCGTGTCACGCATCCGTCAGAGAAGCGTCGAGTCCGTCCAGCCGTCTCCCCGACGTCACTTCCTCACCTCGACCTCCCGCGCCGCCCCCCTGCCGGGGCCTCTCCCACCGCTCCCGACTCCCCTCCGCCCCCCCCCCCGCCATCCTCCCGCGCAACGAGCCTCGCCTTATTCCTGCCTTTAAAAACGGGGCGTCGTGTGAACGGGCTATGCAAATGAGATGGTTATTACCCCACTGCTCATCAAGCCGCGCAGAGGAGACATTAATAGGCTGATGAATATGCATGCGAATTTGTTAATTAAGTTAATTATTCTGCTGAAAATGCATTCGTCTTCCAAGGACATCTTCCCCAGGATTTCAACCTGCTCCACTCATTAGTCATGCGATATTTCATACGCAGAGTGAGAAAGAGAAAGGGGAGGCAGACAGTGGGAGGGAGAACCAAGGGTAGCGGAGACAAAGCTGCTGCTTCTTATGCCTCTTCTTCTTTTTTTCTTTTTTTGAGTTGGCGGGGGGAGTGCAAGTGCCATGAACACTCACCCGGGTCTGTAAAAGTCTGGGGTTAAACTAGTGCATCTTAATGTCATCAGCGCGCACAATGGGAGGCGCGGTAACAACCCATAATAATAGCACGGCGCATCACGCTTCCCAGTTATGGCACATTATTCCCAAAGAGTCCTAGCTGGAGCTTATATACGTTTTCAGCATCTTTCCTTTGTGTTTGCTTCTACCTCGCTGGTTACTTCCCCCTAATTGCTTATTAAAACCCTCTTAAATGAACTTTTTGTGCCAACTTTCCAACACATTAATTAATTGTTGTAGCCAATTAAGTGCCGTTGTGCAAATGAGCCTCATCACAAATGCTCCTATAGGGCCGACCCCTCCTTTCTCTCCCGTCTCCTGCTCTCCCCTCCTTCTGCCACCCTCCCAGCTAGTCTTCCCAGCTGCCCCGGCACTTCAAGGCACTCGGTGCCAAAGAAGCAGAAACTGTGTCCTGATAATTCTCCACTGTTTTCTGGACCGTTTCCAGCCTTCAGGCGCACTGATCTCCAACTAGTATGAAAAGTAGAAAAAAAAAATAGCAAAAGGCCCAGTCTTTTCCTTTTGTTTGGCACATTTGTACAAGACTCTGCCCTAATAAATCTGGCTTGTACATCAGCCATAAAACCTGCTGCAGCAATTTGGGTTGTTTTGCATGCGTGTGGTAGGCACAAAATTATCAAGCGTGAATCAAATAGGCTATCTTTATTCAAGGCAGGTAAAACGTGTCAACTTCAAAGCATCCAGTAAGGTTGCCAAGCTGTTCACACGTCTCCATCCCTTGTGTTGCGACTGGAGGGATGCGGTGAAAAGCGGATAGTGTGTAAAATGTGCTTATGGAGACGGCGCACAGTCACCAACAGCTTACGATTCTAGCAATAAATAGAAGGCAGGGAAAAAGGGCGAGTGTAAATATTGATCTATCTTTATACATCATAAAAGTATGTAGATGTCTCTTTTTTAGAATTAAAGGCCCAGTGTGTAACATTGTAAAGGTTCCAAAAGTGTAAAATGAAATAAAAAATACATGTGTACATCTTAAACTAGCGCTAAAAACACAGCTAATTACATGTTGTGTTTTCATTTGCTAATTAAAAAAAACATCATGTTTTACATAAAGATTAGGTCCACTTGAAAGGTAGCAGCCAACATCGACAGTATAGCCTGCACGGTGGATCTGCCCAAGGTTTGGCGATTTTACGCTGACGTCACAGCTGCTAAGAGCAAGATATCAGGGTCAAGTGGGGCAACAAAAACAATATTAAAGATAGCATTTTTTACAATATGCTTTCTTACTATTTGATACTGTTCAATATACTATTAGATAGATGATACTAAATCTTGCACACTGGATCTGTAATGCAAAACACTGTGGCTTTGCAGTTCACACAATAAAACATGACTGAGATTAGTGTTGAGCTGAGGTGAATGAAAACGTTAAGAGTGGCCTATACTCGACGACGATTGTGTAAAAATGCTGCTTCTCCAACAATGAATACTTTAAGCACTTGTGCATGATGATGTTAAACAACATGCCTTGACACCCCTTTCAAACTAAAAGCTGAACTTTCTTTTCTCTCCTCCTCCCCTTGTGTCGGTCCCTCCATCCATCCTGCCAACGGGACGTGGCGGTGATACACCAACCAGGAAGGATTAGGGGAGGTTTAGCCGCCGTGCCAGCCTCCGTCTGTGTGCCACCCTCTCCCACAGCACAGAGTGAGGTCCCACTTGGCATGGCAAGGTGAACTAGCCTCTGATTGATGGGCACGGTTTCAGCCCGCTACTGTGTTCCCCGAGGCCCGTGCCTCCCTGTCCTTTTTCTTACTGCTGTCTTGGCAGCGGTGCCCACCTCCTCTCCTGTGCCAGGCAGCCAGCTAAAGCTCCTGGTGGGCACATCAATTACATAGCGGCACCTCCCCTCTTTTCACATGTCTGTCTGTGGGTCTGTCTACTGTCTCAGACGGTGCCAATCTGCTTCCTCTTCCATCTCTGCCGCTTTCTCTTGCTATCTCTTTTGTGCGCAAGTCTGTTTGCTTGTTTTTTTTTTTTTTTTTAACACATGTTCACAAGTATATTTTTTGCATATGCACAAACGCACAATATTCATGCACACACTCCTGCTCCTTCTCTCGGGCAGGTCATGATGGTTGGTGGGAAAATCCTCCCCAGAGAGCACTCATTGCCACAGGCTCAGCTGTGGAATAGGCTCAGGTGTGTGTGTGTGTGTGTGTGTGTGTGTGTCGCTGAGTAGAGCAGGGCCCCTTTTGCTGCTTAAAATTTCTTTATATCTTCATTATTTTAGCTTGCTTCAGCTGACTGCGAAACAGATGATTAAAACAAAAATATTGAAAGGGGCTAAGAAAAACGTACTTAACACCCGACTGTTGTAAAATGCATTGTTTGACCTTCCTTTCGGAATTCGGGTATGAGTTGCTTTTGGCAAGACATGAAACATTTACTTGTGGCGCCACCTGCAGTCCTTATTTGACACCGTCTTTATGTGGGAACGGTAAAGTTATGCATTCTTTGAGACGTCCGTAGAATAAATTTAAGACAGGACATTACGTACACATTAATATGTAAAACTTTTTCACGCCGTCGGCTTTCGCCACTCTACTCAACTGTAAAATTACAATAATATTCTTCGGTTAATAAAGGACGTTCGACGTTAAAAATCGCGAAGCGCGTTATCTGGCACCCTTTCGGGCTTTAAATACGTCACAACAGGAACAGAAGCGTAATAGCTGCATCAGAAAAGCGTGAAGGAAACCAAAATATTTTACCTATTGGGGCCGACGCATTCACTCACCCACAGTCGATGCACTCAGCTGTCGATGGGACGCTACGGAAGCCCGGAGGGTGAAGGAGAGACGCCAAATACAGCAATCGGTGGGACAATGGCGGCTGTACCTGGTGTTTCCATGCAGTGCGCTAGTCCTGCAGGAGAACTCTCTCTGTCGGCCCAGCATGGAGCAAACCAGCCTCAGGCAGAGCGACCCAAACCTGAGGAGGGAACAGGTGAACATGCGTTTATCATTTTATTTCACCCTGATTCGACGAGCTGGATAGCCACTCAGGCTAACGTCGGCTAACAGCTACCTTAGCCGGATAGAAAACATAAGTAAATTCCACTGGCACGTTTCGTTCCATGTCTCATCGATATTCGTCTTGATATTAAGAATATACAATAAGCACCTGTAAAATGCGATTTGATGACACAGGATGAAGTGGGGAAAGTAGGGACCCGTTTTAAGGAAGCAGCTAGGTAGGGTAGCCAGGTTTAGCAACTGGCTAACTGCTGCATAAAACCGACAGTACCGTTTCGCAAAGATAGCATTAAGGTCTTTAAATTTAGCGCCATTTACCTACAAGTTTGTGCAACTCCTATGTGTTATTGTTGAATATTAAATCAACTGCTGCAGTTCCATAGTCCATTGTAAACTAAGAAGATGCCCGGTTGCTTGCGGATGAGAATAAGAAACTATAAAACTCTTGTCATTTGTCCTCACGTTCCTTTTTTTTTTCTTCTTCTTCAAATGCACGGACCCACAATGCTTATTTGTCTGTTTACGTGCTCACTTATCGTCTTATCCTAAAGTCACGTACCATTGATGCTGTGTTGTGTTTACCCATTTTTGGTGATCTGTTGTTGATGAGAAAATCGATTCAATCTGCTTTTGTGTAGTCATGCCTACTTTTTGTGTTAAACCTCAAAATGTGACATGAGACGAATGCCTTACAATATTGCTGATACCAATTACATTTCAGTTTGTAGTTTTCAAAAGAAGTACAAGTTATTTACAAATAAATATAAACATGAAGTGGGCTCTTTGGACTTCTGTTGTGTGTGCATCGAACAGCAAAGTAACTCAAACGTGCTTGAAAATATGTAATAAGCCCTGAAACCGCCAACAATGGTTCTGCACTGCTTTCCTGTTGTTGCTTCTGTTCTTACTTATCTAACTTGCATTAAATTGTGTTTCAGAGGCAGAGAAGCAGAATCGTATGGCTGCTTTGCTCGAGAGGCTTCATGCAAAACACAATGCTTCACGACCATGGCAAGAAACCTCCAAAATTGTGCGTCAAGCCATGGTGAGACAATTGTATTTTATTTCTTTTAAAATAAATGTTACTGTGACTTCAATAAAAAATGCGTGTAGTAAAGCAGTGAAAAACAAGAGTGAACCCTAAAATCTTGACTGGAAAGTTTTTGTTCTTTGTGATGCAGGAGAAACGAGGCGGGATAAATAGCGCTGGGCACCAACTCTTTCTCAACTGCTTAGAGACTCTGCAGAGAGCGTTGAAAGGTGAGTCTTGACTGAGTCATTAATTCTTTGCTTTGAGATTCATGCACTTAAGGATTCAATCATGAAAAATCTCCTGTGGTTGTTAAAGGGATTCTAAAGCTTGTGGCTCTTTATTGCATTTTTTTTTAGTATCCTCTTTACCATCTATGACGGATCGTTTGGAATCCATCGCTCGACAAAACATGTAAGTTCTTCCAGGTTTGTTTGTGTTACCTTCTAATCAATCTCCTGTTTCTAAGATTGATTTGCAAGCCTCTGTCTCTGTCTGATTCTCTTCTTTTGCCTTCTTCGAACAGGCTGGGCTCTCACCTCAGCCCATCAGGCACAGAGTGCTACATCACATCAGACATGTTTTATGTGGAGGTACAACTGGACACCAGTGGCCAGTTAGTGGATGTCAAGGTGGCTCATCAGGGTGAAAATCCTACAGTAAGTTTTTTTTTATAATTATTATTATTATCATCATTAGTATTATTATTATTATTATCATTAATGAAGGGAAAATTAATGAAAACATCCCTCGGAAAAAAAAAATCTACGATATGACATTTTTCTTTTTTCTTCAGAGTTGTCCTGAGCTCATTCAGCATCTCAAGTAAGTCCCATTCACTCGTCTCTTTCTTTGTCCTCTTGATATAAGCAACACAGCTGTGGTATTGGTTTTCCTTGTTGCTGTGTGAGGCAGCTATTTCACTCAAAGCTTTAAAATTCACGGGGTGTGAATCTGTTTCATTAGGGAGAAAAACTTTGAAGAGTTTTCCAAACATCTTAAAGGACTGGTTGGACTCTATAAGCTTCCTGGAGACAAGTGAGTGAACTTGCTCACAGCTCGTTAGAGTCCCAGACTGTCTTATTCCTTCTTGTTTATTGCATTTTACTGATGTGTAATTATCTTTATTTGTGGTCTCTAGCAAGCTAAAAACCAAGATGTATATAGCACTGCAGTCTTTGGAGATTGACCTCACAAAGATGATGCACATGTTTAGGTGAGTTGGTGCGATTTCTCAAATGTTGTTTGTGTGTTTTTAACTGTAAGCCTGCAGCCCTGATTGCAGGAGGAGCAGTGATGGACAATGATGAGTGGATGAACCTCAAGATTCCATTTTGATGATATTGAAAATATTATGTTCTCTAGGTTAGCAACCAACGCCAATACAGTAGAGACTATTCTTCATGGCAGCGTGGGCTTTCTGACTGCCAGGAGCGGCGGCCATCTGGTTTCTCTTCAGTGTTACGTGTCCCCGTATGACGTTTTTGAGGAGGGAACAGGCACGCAGCTCAATTTAACAGACAACAATGGTGAGTGCTCAGAAGGATGCATTTTACTTGTAGAAGTACTAAGATTACACAGGGGTTTTGTGTTGCCTGTCGTGCTTATTAGTTTACCCTTGAAAAAAATGTATACGAATGGCATTCCTACTTCTTTTGCAGGATTTTTTGTCCAATCTAAGACAACTTTGTTTTTGTCCGCATTTATCATTTGTGTATTCAACTTTCCAGAATTCTAACAAATTGTAATTATTTTTGTTTTTCCCAGTTCCTCGCTCACTGGGTGTCAGCGTTTCTGTGACAATTGAAGGCACATCGGCTGTGTACAAGCTCCCAATCGCTCCACTTATCACTGGATCCCACCCAGTGGACAACAAGGGGTAAGAAAGAAAAAAATAAATGGCTGCGTTGCGCAGACAAGTAATGTGCTAAATCCAAATGGCAAGTAAAGTACATTGAATTGAAATGTGTGATGATGATGATGAAGTGATGAAGTCAGTGTCCAACAACCTCATTTGTACTCCCAATTTAATCCATCTACTTCAGAACACCATCCTTTTCCAACGTGACCAACTCCAACTGTGTGGATCTGCCTGCGTGCTTTTTCCTCAAGATGAACCGGCCCATGCCTTTCTCACTGTCCTTCATTCAAAAGATGGGCAATGTCACCTGTGAGTGAACCTCACAAACACTCAAACATTGCACTATCAAGTTGAGTTTAATTGGGGATCTTTTCTCCCTTTAAATTCTTCAAACGTAATCAAAAATCTTTTGATTATTTTATTTATTTATTTTTTCAGCTGTCCCAGTGTTTGAGAGCACACCCAGCCTCTCGCCTCTCTACCAGCTCGTTGTCCAGAGCCAGCTTCAGCTCCAGGAGGAGAACAGCTCTACGCCACTGCCCTCACACAACATGCATTTCTATTCTGTAAGACACCATTCAGTGCCTTTGTACTGACCAAACTACAACACACTGCCATGATAATCAACCTCAATCTATTAAAAACAAACCAAAAAACTTTTGCCTCCTCTTACAGGTGTTGCCAGACCAGGTACACTGTTATTTCCTGAACGGTGACGCCCCAGTGCAGGATGGCCGTTCTCTTCAGGGAGCACTGGTCTCAAAGATCCCTTTCTGCCACCCGGCACAAGTTCCACTCCTACTGGATATCATTCGGCACCAGGCAGCCTACAACACCTTGATCGGCAGCTGCGTGAAACGCACATCCATCAAAGAAGGTATCTGCCTTTTGAGTGGCAGCGTTTGGTCTGTGCTTTGTCTAAGGTATCTTACATCTGACTTGACAAGTTCTTGCTTGTTCTCTGTCAGACAGTGCAGGCCTGCTGCAGTTTGAGGTCTGCCCTCTGACCGACTCCAGCTTCAGCGTCTCCTTTCAGCATCCAGTCAATGAGTCTTTAGTCTGTGGTGAGCTGTCATTTCAATTTTGAAATATTTGGAATTAACTGCAACTTTTACCTTTTGCTGATCACATTCCTGAATCCTGTCAATCCAAAATATTTTGGTTTTTTTACAGTTGTCATGGAGGTCATTGATTCGAGACAAGTGTTTTGCAAGTTATACAAAGGCTTGTCGGACGCTTTGATATGCACTGACGACTTCATCACCAAAGTTGTCCAGAGGTAAGATTCTTCTTCCCTCATTAATGTATTTCTTCATCAATGTTGACGTTGTCTTTCTAAACAGTATTTACCTCTGCCTGTAGATGCATGTCAATCCCTGTTACCATGCGGGCCATTCGGAGGAAAGCCGAGACGATCCAAGCTGACACTCCAGCCCTTTCACTCATTGCGCAAACAGTGGAGATCATGGTGAAGAATAACCTTCCACCCTCTGGTAGTCCCACCTACAACATCCCAGCAGGCGACGGAGCCAACGCCATGGGACTGCCAGGACTCACGGGAGGCAACACGCCTACTGGAGGTGGACCACCAGGGGGGCCCAACTACTCAGGTCCAATCACCTCACTGTTTGGAATGCCCCGAACAGACAGACCGGGCCAAGGAGGAGAGTGCCCGAATCAAGGAGGCGTTGCTGGCCAGCAACAACTGCAGCAACAACAGTCTGGCCAGGGCCATTCTGATGACTACAACAAAGTCACTCAGAATCCCATTCTGACCAGTCTGCTACAGATAACGGGAAGCGTTGGTTCTAGTCCAAGCTCCCAGAATGCACCTCAGCCCCACCAAACTCCCCCTCCGACATCATCCCCTGCCAGCAACACCAAAAACCACCCCATGTTGATGAACCTGTTGAAAGACAATCCTCCGCAGGATTTTGCAGCACTCTATGGCTCGAGTCCATTGGAGAGACAGAATTCTTCGTCTGGCTCCCCTCGGACTGAGCCCATGAGTGGAACCTGCCCTGGAGGTGTCAAGGTCGGGAAGAAGAAGCGCCCGCGGGGCACGGAGAAGGGTGCCATGCTTCCTGGTGCCGCTGCAGGTGGTGGTGGCGGCGGCGGCGCTTTAGGCATGAAATCACAGCAGCAGCAGTCCTCCATGTCGCAGCACCACCAACACCATTCTCTCTCAAACGAGGATGATTTCCACCGTGAGCTCCTCTCCATGGATGTGGACGCCTCTCAGAATTCCATTTTTGACTTTAACCAGACCGGCGACGGCCTGGACACGCCCCATAGCATCACTCCTGCACCCAGCCAATGTGGAACGCCACCCTCTGGCCCCAGCATGCCTTATCCACCGTCTCATGTCCAGTCTCAGCAGCAGCAGCAGCAGCAGCAGCCACCAGGTACTGGGCCACCTCGTATAGTCCGTCTGTCTAGTTCGGACAGCATCGGGCCTGATATTACTGAGATCTTGTCAGATTTGCCCGAGCAGACAGGCAAAGGCAGCTGCGGGAGCCACGGGCAGCATCCCATTGGCAGCGGTGGGGACGATGGAGGCCCTCTGGGGACCCCGATTCGCGACTCCTCTAGCTCAGGTCAAGGAAGCGCAGTTTTCGACTCGGCAGATATTTTCAACACCAACAGCAATGAAAATCCATTTACCGATGCTGCCGACCTGATTGCTGAAGCGGCTGCTACTCCAACTAGTGATTCCTCGTCTACTAATTTCTTCCCCGACGCTGCTGACTTCAACCCTGACCTGCTGACCTCAGGCCATGGATTCCCCCCAAACTACTTTGGCGAGAGCTCACCAAGTGCCGACGGTGACATGGACCTGGTGAAGGGATTTGGAGCAGGTAGCCAGCAGAATACCCCGTCAGGAACACCTCAGAATCCCAGTCAGCATGGACAGAGCACCCCCGAGCCCTCGCTGAAGGACCCATTTGACATGGGATTAGTTTTCGGTGGTGGTAAACCGCTTATGGGCCAAGCACCTGATCTGGGTGACACACATAGTGGTGGGTCTCAGAGTCCTCTGATAATGGGACTAGGGACCTCATGTGGTGACTTTAAAAGTACAGAAACCAAAGTTAAACAGCAGCAGAGTCTAATGCGGCCAAAGGACGAGAATGGCGGCAGTGGAGGAAGCAGTTCTACGGAGGGCAAACAAGTCAAACGCAGCAGGACCCCTTCCAGTGAAGGAAAGTCTAAAGAAAAGCCTCCCAAGCGCAAAAAGCTGGACCCTGATGGGAAATCTCCGTCGCACAGCTCAGGGGGGCGACCTTACACGCCTCCCAGTGGTGCCTCAGGTTCTGGAGGAAGCATCAGCGGAGGAGGCTCAAAGTCCCCTGGCAGTTCAGGACGTTCGCAAACCCCACCTGGCGGTGCAACACCTCCAATCCCAAAAATCACCATTCAGATTACAAAAGGGACGATAACTGGTGGGAAAACCTCCTCCCATAGTGGGTACACGTCAAGCAGCTCCGCCACGAGCGGCACAGGAGGAGCAGGGAGCAGCAGCAGCAGCAGCAGCAAAAGTCATCATTCTCACTCATCTTCCTCCGGTAAGATCAAGTCCAGAGAAGGCTCCACTACACAGGGCACCAGCTCCAAGCCAGGGAGTGGCACTGGGGTAGGGAGCGGGAGTGGACAGTCCCAGTCCAAAGGCTCCTCCCAAGGAATGGGTGTCGGCAAACCAGGATCGTCACCAATCACCAAGCATGGGATGTCTGGGCCGGGAGGCAGTAGCAGTGGGATGGGAAGTGGCAATAAAAATAAAACTCCAGGCGGGAAGCCTCCTGGGTCTCTGATGAATCCCAACATTAAGCCTAATATATCCCCTTCTCACTCCCGTTCTGGTGGCTCTGGTGATAAATTGTCCCCAATGAAAATGCAACAGTCCCAGGTTCCAGGAACACCACCGTCTTCCAAGGCTAAATCACCAATGGGCTCTGGAGGAAGCAACTCCGGGACTTCAAAGTCCTCCTCTGGTGGAGGCATAAACTCCCAGAAGCCTATGGGTGGAGGCTCCTCCAGTTCTACCTCCTCATCATCATCGTCATCCTCTAGCTCCTCCATGTCCTCTGGTTCCATGAATTTCTCGGGAGGCTCCCAGTCTCAGTATGGAGGTAGCGGAGGTGGTGGAGGAGGAGGGAGTGGGGGTTCAGGAGGAGGAGGAGGAGGAGGAGGAGGAGGAGGAGGAGGGGGAAGTGGTGGCAGTGGCGGAGGAGGAGGTGGAAGTGGAGGAGGGGGTGGCGGAGGAGGAGGAGGAAGTACAGGAAGTGGGGGCAGCGGTGGAGCCAATCAGAACAATGCAAATAACCCAAACGCCAAAGGAAAATCTCCCAGTAGAAACAAGAAACCTTCCCTGACGGCCGTCATCGACAAACTGAAGAGTGTCGGTGGGGGAGGAGTGGGGGAAGACGGGTGTGAGGTGGGACCACCAGTTGGGGGAAACGGCTCGGGCGCTGCTCCCAGTGGTGGCTCGGGAAGCGTCCCCAGCAGTGGCTCCTCCACCATGGGTCCCTCCAAGCATCCCTCGTCCTCCCAGAGCGGCGAGTACAAGCGGGAAAAGTCCGACAAGGAGGCAAAAGCAAAAGTGTCTGTTTCGGGAGGAGCCAGCGGGGAGAAAAAGCTGATGGACCCGAAAGCAGGAGGGGTGGGCACGACCGGACTGGCCAAAATCATCATCAGCAAACCTGACGGTGGCTCGCCGAGCATCAAGGCCAAAGGGAGCCTCCAGAAGCCGGGGGGCGAAGGTTCCGCTGAGTCCATCCGACCCCAAATCTCCAGCCTGAAAGCGTCGCCTCTCTTCAGCGGCTCCACCCCGAAGCACGATCGCTCGTCCCCGAGCCACAGCCGCTCGCCGGGCTACACGCCGCTCAACCACGACAGCGAGAGCGAGTCGGGCAGCAGCTCCGTGGCCGAGAAGTCGCACCAGAACAGCCCCAGCTCGGACGACGACCAGGCCATGCGTCCGCTCCCTCCCCAGGACTACATGAGCACCATTCCGCTGAGCTCGGGGGAGAAGCACAAGAAGCACAAGAAGGAGAAGAAGAAGCAGAAGGAGAGAGAGCGGGAGAGGGAGAGGGAGAGGGAGAGGGGCGGGAGCGGGACAGGGAGCGGGACAAAGAGAAGAAGAAGTCGTCCATGTCCATGGGGCCGTCCTCGCACCCCATGAAGGCCGACAGTTGGTCCCGCTCGCCCATCTCGGCCTCAGATTCCTCCCTGTCCATGCTGGCTGCAGAGCGTCCGTCGCGACCCAGCCCAATGTACATGAGGAATGAAGACGACGACCTCATGGACTCGGCCTTGACGGGCAACATTTGATTTTTTTTCTTTATAAAGAAAGTTTCTTATTGTACTGTACAAACCTCTTTTACGGGAAAAGTAATTGTTTATTTATTTAACTTCACATCATGACCACAAATTCAATAACTATACCAGAACTGACTGCATTCACAGTGACGTCAGTATTCTGCCTATGATTACTCTCATAGTATGATGTTTTAACTGTAGCTTCACCCCAGACAGCAAAAGCTGCTGACGACTTGCACAGGTGCGACCTCTACCAAGTTGACCTTTCAGCGGCGGCAACTTACTTCAGTTGTGACAAATAAAATCGGCGTCTGTCATTATCTACCGTAGGCAACCAACCTATTGTACATTGCTACACTAGTAGCCTCAGATTTCACAGATTTTTATGACTATTTTTTTATTTTAGGTTTTATGACTCCTACGGCTTTTAAAATGTTTCATAACAGGAATACTAAATTCTTGTAAATGTAGTCAAGATTGTTCTGTGTACTGCATGTTTTTAATGACATATTTTAAACTGTCCAACCGTCAGCATTTGAAGTTGAGTAACAGAGATCGCAATCTTTACAACGGTAGCTTCTCTTCCAACTGTATCAAGAGTCAACTTTGTCATTTTTGACTGTGTAGGTCAAAGTCTTTGCTGCCACAAAATGCATTTTTATTTGACATTTTGTACATATACTGGAATTAATTTTGTTGTTTGCTGGGAACACAGCAGTTTGCCATTATGTTTTTTGTTTTGTTTTTTAAAAAGAAGAAGAAGAAAAGTATTGTAAAGGTATAAGGCAAGAATGATACAGTGTTCAGTGGCCTTGTTTTCCAGAAGCTGTGGAAAATTTTTGGATTTTGATACTTTTTAAAATGTTAGTGTACATTAGCGTGGGTAAATTTACAATAGAGCTGGTGATGATAATGGAGCGAGTGTGACATGCTGGTTAATTTTACAATGTAAAAATACTGGAAGGTTGAAATAAACATTTCACTTCTTAAAAATGTTCTTTGCCATTACCTCTATTTTTGAGTTACTATCCGCAGCAAATTGACAAAAAAAAAATGCATCACTGCAGTCGCCTCATAAACTACGGTACTTACAAAAAAAAAAAAACGTATATAAAGCTTTCGCATCTTGTCTAGTCGTTTTCTGTAATGACACACTAGGTGGCAGCAGTGAGCCATACAGATTTTCTCGCTTAATAAGAATCTCACTCTTGTGGCAGAATCCCAGAAGCAACATTTCGAGGTTTAATGGCATTTCACGCCTCTAATCACATCCTAGGAAAGCGGATGTGTCATTTAACACCAAAAAACAGAGGGACTAAAATGTGTCACATCTCAAGAGGTTTGCTGGCATGCAATGGGATGAAAAATGGCGTGGCGGGGGGGTTAAAAATGAATTTTATAGATAAAGCTTCTAATGCTAAACAACATCCGTTTTTCATTTGCTATTAATAAGACAGTAATAAAAAGTGGATTTACTTGTGGTCATATTGGTTATTTTATTGCACAATATTGCACTAAGTCTTACACACTGGGCCCATAAATGGGAAAAAAAACTGTAAAACCCATCCAGCTTCATTCATTTTTAATTCAGGGAGTGAGGAGATGTAAGCACAAATAAAGCAAAAATTGAATTAGCATCTGTCCACCTGTTTGTACACTGGCTGGCCACTTTATTTGCCAAAAAGGTTTCTGTTATTGTTAACGCAAATAATTTTAAAGCATTATTCTTCATTTAAACCTACACACTGTATATAGGCACTTAGTACATGATACTCGATAGGTGTCCTGAAGAAAAGTTATATTTTGTCTGCTTAATTTCTCACCTCCGTTACACTTAGAAATAGAATAACACTCCATTTCATAATAAACTGCCAATGTGTCTTAGATGAAAACGATCACACACCTTGCAAAGATTAAAAAAAGAAAGGCAGAAAAAGAAAAGGAACACTTCTTACCTTGCCCCTTTTGGCCCAGTGATAGAAGGCCTAGTAGTCAGCTGATCCTCTGACCCATCACCTCACTCTCCTCCAAATCTGCTGACTGGGCGGTTTTTCTTTATTATTATTACTATTATTTCCCAGAAGCCCACTGCCAGACTGCTTGGGTGACATAAATGTTTCTATTAAAATGGTTTCCTCTCGGCCTCTCCTTGAAGGAGTCATCCAGTGTAGTCATTGATAGCAGTGGATAGGAATTCTATGGAGATTGAGTCATGGAGATGTGTGGACATGTCACAATGGGGAAAGAATTACATTAGCAGATTCTCTTTACCTGCATTTGCAGTCTGTCTGTTTGCCTCTCTGACCAATTAGTCAATGTCCAGGGGAATTAAAGAGAAAGAATCCACCGACTGCACAGCCTCGACTCCCAATTTCCTGCCAACCTTTTCAAACCGGCAATCCATCCATTTTTTTTCCTTGCTGCCAGTTTCTGTCCTGCAGGTGCTGCCAATCAAACTGTGGCCGGGCTTCATCCTCAATCCCCCTGCTTGGAATGTTGCTGACCTCACGCTCCTGAGTTCCTCTCATAGCCTCTCACTGGCTGTGATGTCTTCAGACTGCCGGTCTGTTCTGCATCCCAAACGTTCACTGTTATGCTCCTAAGGCCATGAAGTCAGATTGAGGGTCTGGAGGTGGATCCAGGGTGGATCAAAGTTCAGTTCCAGAGTATGTTTAAAGCCAGTTGTTTTTATTATTTTTTATAAAGAACATTAAAGAATGTTGTTCTGCAATTGAAGAACTTTATAGTTAACGCTAACTGCAGCAACAAGTCACATGGTTTTCTCGTCAAAACTTTTATGTAGGAGAACTTGTCTTTGAGGAAAATTTGTAAGACAATTCTACCAAACCCGTGAGAATTTAACATTTTTGTTCAGCGTTTTCTTCTTGCGCCAGTAACAGAAAAGGATTTTTATGGGATGGTGTTTTCTTGAAAAAGGGTTTTTGCTTCAGGAAATGTCTTTTGTTTTGTACCTCCTCCTTAATATTAAACCCTATTCGGTTCACATTACTGCTTCAAAGTGAACTTTAAGTATGTCAGCATCAGCACCTGTAGAACACTCGATCTCTATCAAGCATGATGATTTTACACACTTCCCTTCTCTTTTCCCTGTCTTCTTTTGCTCCTCCCCCACCTACTGTACATCCCTGATTGTCTCTTTTTCTATTTGCAGCCTCAGATTCGCCTCAAAGGTCACATTTGAGACCCCCCCTGCGCCCGCACCCTGATCTTTATGGCTCAAAGAGGTAAAGACTGCAATAAAACGACGCGCCCACGCTCCTCCGTCTCTCCAGATATTGTGGCTTATAGTCTCCGCACTTTTCCCAGTCATTGAGTTTTCCGCGACGCGGGCATTCATCAAACGCAAGACATAAAGCTGAGCTCGACAAATTAAAGCGACTCCGTCCGTCCCCATGCTGGGAAGTGCTGCAGCCCGTGGGCTGCTGATGAGCCGCAGCGTATGGAAATAACCTCTCGGCTTATCGCGCAGATGAGCGAGCGAGAGGAGGCAAGTCGTTTGCCAGTTAGTTAAGCTTTATGGCTGTATGCGGCTATAAAGGTAGCTTTCAGGGGGAGGGGAGAGGAGAGGAGGGAGGCGCAGGAGGTGGATAGAGTACTTACAGCCTGAGAGTGCTGCATCCCCAAGTAATAATATTATGACAGCCAGAGAGAGCGCCGGTCAACCTCCGCTCGCTGCAAGGAAAACATTTTCTCATTCCTGAGACGTCACAAATCCCTTTTAGATTGCAGCGCTGTCACCGGGCTACTCACTCTGCATTTATGAGCGCACAGCAGCGTGCAGAGGTGCAGTGGTGATGGAAGCCTCAGAGCGAGAAGGTTGCAGGTTCACTTCCTACTCCGGGGGCCTTCGTGTCTTTATCAAGGTTGCATGTTCTTCCTCTCCCTGCTGTGACGCCTCCCTGACCCTCAGCTTCCTTCAGAACCTCGCGTGCGGGATCTGATTTATCGCCAACACTCTTGGCCCGCTGCTCCAATGAAGCTTCACAAACCTCACCTGCAGGCCCGTTGCCACACTTGCCTTTCTCCTGCTGCTGTGCTGCCTCACGCCACACATTGAATGCATGAACAAGCCTCCTCCATGCAGCTTGCATTGCATTGCAGCGGTTGTTTGCAGTTGTGAATTTGCTGATATTAAAGTCGATTGTTCGTGTGAGGGCCCTGCGATGAACTGGCGACTTGTCGAGGGTGTCACCCTGCCTTCACCCTAAGACAGCTGGGATAGGCTCCAGCAGACCCCCGTGACCCTGAATTGGAATAAGCAGGTAAAAGAAGATGGATGGATGGATGGATGTTCGTGCGAGTTTAACAGCAAACCTGCACGTCACATATCATACTGACAGTGACAAAATGCAATCCCACTATAGTTTCAGTCAAACAAGATAGCAGCAAAAATGTGTTTATCGTCCTGGCTTTCTCAAAATGTAACTGTATGTATGTAACAATATTTTCTTTATCTTAAATATTTTTCCTTTGTGATCTTTGTGATGAAACAGCAAAGCCTCAGAATAAAAATGATTTTCCTGTTTAAAACATAGTATTACAGGGTGAAATAATTAATTCAAAATCTTATAACATACAAGTTTGATTAAATTGACTGGCAGGACAGTTAGGATCCCTGAGCCAGGAGGGTACCTGCTTTGATGTTGCATATCCTGGATGGCTGGGTGGCTTATCTCTGTTAATGTGGGTCGTTTGGATTGTGTTTCTTCCGTTACGGTTTTCCTTTTTGACGCCTGTTAAGATTTTACAAAACAGAAAAAAAAAACCTCTCCCTTTACCGGGCCTCTATAATGCCTAAAGGAGGTGTAAGTCTGACTCAGCACATGGCGGAGTCGACGTTTCCAACACAAACCTCACAGCCGCTCTGGCCACCTGCCCGTCCTCTGCATGTCCCGCCTCTTTCATCTCCCTCCCGGACAATTTCCCAGCTGATCACATGATGATGATGGCTGTGTTTAGGGTCTTTTTTTTTCTCCTTATGGCTTGATGCATGTGCACAATCTCATGAGAAGTTCAGCTGAACACATCTGAAAAACCAACAGTCTGAAGGCTCTCTTGACGCAGCAGACCTGCCGCGTGTGCTAAATATAGCCTCCTGTTTCAGCAGAAAATGTTCACATCACACACCCTGGTCAAAATCTACTGAACAGCAAACATTATGTGCGAAAATGTCACAATTAAAAAAAGAAAATAAGGTGGTAGAAAATGAATATGTGAAAGATGTTCACCGTCCTGCCGTCAGATCAGTTCATTTTTATTTCGTCTCACAGATGAAGACGTCTGGAAGTGGTCAGAAAAGAAGGGACGCACTGAAAAAGTGATTTGGAAAAACATTTAGCTTGTCACACTCAGAGCTGATCCATCATGACTTTCTTTCTGCCAGGTAGCAACAGCTTGAGCTTTCCTGTTGCTTTGAGGAGCAACACTGGATGCGTCCCACCACCCTGTGGTGTACCGTAAAAAAAAACACTGTGTTGGTTTACTGGACAACAGCCAAAAGCAGCAGGGGGGATAGTGGGGAGGTGGGCAAATCAAAAAATAATTTAAAAAAATCCACCAAGAAAATTTTTCTTTGATGTTCTTTGTTTTAGTTTAAATGTGAAAATAAAGTCCAGCCGCGACAAAGCTGTAGCAGTGTGCTAATTGCTTTAGCCTTTGCAGTGCTTTTTTCCCTTCCCATGTGAGCATGTTTATTATCCATCCATCCATCCATCCATCCATCCATCCATCCATCCATCCATCCATCCATCCATTTTCAATAACCACTGGTTCCAGCTGTCATAGGGCAAAGGCAGGGTGCCACCCTAAGGACAGTGATCGGTCTCTCTGTGCAGCTAAGATGGACAAAAACTGCTTGATGTTGGAGCTTTTCAAGATGGATTTGGGAGACTTCAAATCTTGTGCTGGCTCAAATCACTGCTGTTCACTGCCACTGTTGCTGCTGCTGCAAAAAGGAAAACTACAGAGACTCATTTTTTGCCTTGAGCAGCCTCCAGAGTCGTGGATAAGACGAGATCTGAGGTACAGTTTTCTGTGTCACAGAAACCTCCAAACGGGAGAGAAAGACGTACTTGCGCAGCCAAACGGCAAGTGAGCAGCGTTCAAAAGCCTCTCGGTTCAGTACGCCACCAGTTTGTCCCTGAGGCCACGTGGTCTTCGGTCTAACTGCACTGGATTAATTTTCCCTGTGTTGCTTGTTGAAAGTTTAATGATCCATGTGATTTAATGTGTGAGGCGTGTTTAGTTATTAGACTAACGTCAGACCTGGAGATATAATCAGGTTAAGGTCACGAGATTTAATTTCTTGCAGTTTCGAAGCTATTATGTTTTTAATTTTCATTTAATGAGTGTTTGTTCATGTTTTTTTTTTACTCTTTGCCTCATCACACAGCTTCCTCTGCATCAACTGTGAAAATGAAACACCCTTCAGATGTTTTTTTCATGATATAATTGACAGACTTCAAAGGTTTGGTTCAAGGAGCGCTTGAGACTTTTTAATTTTGAAGAGCTTATGCTCTGGTTTTTTGGGGGTTTTTGCTCCTGCAATTAAAATTTCTCCTTGCATGCTTGCACTGGAAAACTCATTTAGTCTGCACATACTTTGGTCGTATCTCAAACATCTGCACGTCTACTCGCTGACAGCCTTTGCTGCAGGTGCTTTTCACACTGTCACCGTCACCTGCGTAAATCTTCTCTCTGCCATGGAATCAGAGGGGCCTGCGTAGTCATGCAGCACAGACCCTTAATATATACGCACGACACTGATCCACCGCGGAATAAAATGGGCCGTGCTGTGGAAAGATTCTTCAGAGTGATAAATAATGAGCAACCGTTTGCTTGTTACATCATGAAAGAGGTTTGTCTCCAATCAGGAATTAGTGGGTTAACGTTTGACCCAGATACAGCAGCCATGTTCTCCACATCAAAGAGTTCTCATTTCAATAGAAAAGCATCTTGGAAACAACAGTTCTCCTTTTTTTCACCTCCCCATTCCCCTCCGAACAGGCAGCCACAAGCGAATCTGACTCCCTCAAAGGTGACTTGAGCTGTTTCGACGACTGAAACAAACAAAAACAACATCTTGTCTGGTTTTAATTATCTTCATATCGATAGCGAATCTGACCCAATCAGGCCAGGGGTCCTGACTCTTGCAGCGTCACGCGTGCAGGGCAGATTTGCATCCTATAAGCCCTGCGTGCTGCCTTCCACGAGATAGCGGCCGTCCTCCGCAGCCAGCTGGTCTCAGAGCTCCAATATCAGCAGTAATGAACGGCCCGTGCAGTCGCTATCAGGGCCAGAGGCTGATCGCTGCTTTGTGTCTCCTTCCTCCTCATGCTGTTCCCCAGTAATGATCTGCATGTGAGCACAAGGCGAGTCGGAGTGCGCCAGATCTGTCAGACTATCAGGGTGTGAATTTGACTCTCACTCATTTTTTTACTGATACATCTGCTCTGCGTTTAACTTGCAGGATGGTTGTGTACTTGTCATCTAACGTGTGTAATAGTGTCGAATGAAACCTGGCAGCGCCACACGGAGCGGATCAGGGATGTGTGTGTGTGTGTGTACGCATTCCATTCACATCGCTGCACTTTGCTTTTGAAGTCGCTGCCAAAGATGATAGAGACATAAGAATTTGAATGTCCAAGGTTATTTCACAGTGGTAATATTCTAATTGTGACCAAGGTGCCCCCGACAGTGGAGTGTGTCAATGCATATAATGAGGAGAAGAAGACATATCAAACACTGAAGTCACACTGATTTTACTGATTTTGTTTCGTTTGTCTTTTCTTTTCTTTTTTTTGACGCCTTTGGTTTCGTTGTTACTGCAGGAGCCTTCTGTTGAATTGTGGCCAAAACAAAGCCATGCAGGATGCGGACCTGCATCCGCCGGGTGCCTGATGAAGCGCAGAACAAGCAAAGGCCGAGCGAAACCCCCCTGCATGCTGGGAAGACACCTCAAGAGCTGACGTCAGCTGCCCGCAGAGCTGCAGATCCTTCTGTGGAGGAACTAAATGAGAAACAAAGTTGGCATGGAGAGCGAGCGATAAGGAGCAGGACGGGACGAGAGAGGACGTGATTTACAGAGAGCGCAGGATGACTCTGCTGCTTGTGGCCAACCGAATGGAACAGAATGGGACACCTGACACTTGAGTCTCTAGAAGCCATTCCCCATTTCTGGCACCTCGGTTTGTACATATATGGAACACACAGACAGACAGACACACACACACACACACACATGCCATACAAACGCGTGTTTCTAACGGAGCAACAGAAGTCTGAGCTCCACGCTGGAGTGTAAATGTGTTGTGTTAGCTTTTATTATTCAGACGTTAATTTTTCATTTTAACAGCTCAGTGAAAGAAAAAAGAGGTTTTCACATTTTTTAGTCAAGTTGGGACCTGATTCATGTTCCAAGTCCTTGTTTTCCCCAACCACCAAGGTTCAAACTCAATGGATGTTCATGTTGTCGAGGGTGTGTGTGTGTGTCGGGTGTGTGTGTGTGTGTGTGCAAATTTCCTTCATGCACTTGCGTAAAAGAGTCAGCCAAAGAGTGAGTTGATGGGGGAAGCGTAGCGTAAGTAGAGCGAAGCAGGTTCCCTGGAGCGCTTAATAAAAGATGATGCTGCAAAATGGAAACCAGCTCGAGCTCTGACAGGGCGCGAAGGCCATGACTTCTGTGTGTGTGTGTGTGTGTGTGTGTGTGTGTGTGCGTGTGCGCGTGTGCGTGTGTGCGTGCATGTGCGTGTGTTGATGCTTCTTTCTCTTCTTCTCATTGTTCTTGTTAAAGGTTTTTCCAGATCAGAACTTACAGATCTGAACTGCTACTGTCTAGTTATTACGTTGCAGCTTTGAAGTTTGCCTGACAAAAAGAGCAAAGAATTTAACCGCACCAGACTATCAGCTAATGACCAACTAAGTCACACTAACATGTGCTGTGAAGTGACGTCTTCAAAAATTATGCTGCATCTCCAGCAAGCCTAATGGCGTCCTCGAAAAATAGGATTACAGACAGACAGACAGACAGACAGACAGATAGATAGATAGATAGATAGATAGATAGATAGATAGATAGATAGATAGATAGATAGATAGATAGATAGAAGCAGCATCAAGACTTCACTACAAGGACAGTGCATGCGCTGTCCGTGGTGCTGATTCAGCCACCTCGCCTGCTGCTGCTGTATCCGCTGGGGGAAAAAATGCTCATAATGCATTTTATCTCTGGGATTTTTTTTTTTATGAATTTTTTGGTGCAGCACTCAAGCTTTATTTGTGACTATTACAAGGATCAGACTCACCGCCTGCCCCTCAGTTCATCGCACATCAGAGTTCAGGACCTGTGCAGGTAAAGACAAAATTGTGACGTCCTTCTCCGTTTATAAATCATCACGAAAAACATTTGCTGAAAGCTCAGCGTTGATTTGCCAACGCAATTTCACATAAAAAAGGGATGATGATGTACAGGGGAGGTGGGGTTGGGGTTCTAAAATCCACTCCTAATAATCCCCTCCCCCCTGCTGTCGTCATCACCTGTCGGCCAGTGAGGACGCGGCGCATGGGTGCCTTTGTGTTTCGGCGGCCAATCGGAGCGAGCGGAGCGCTTTATCACGGCGAAATCAAAGTTGTTGTAAGAGCGCATGAGTGCGCGCGAAGAGCGGCGGACGAACCGGCTGCTGCCGCGAGGAGACGCCGTGGCGGAGAACCGGACGCACGGGCGACAACCGGGCGCGACGTCAGTGGCCGCGCGCTGCTCCAATTTAAGAGTCACTAAAAAATAATAATAATAATAACAAGAAGAAGAAACAAACACAGGCTGTGAATATTGTGATATTGTGGCGACAGGATGCCTCGAGCGCTGAAGTGGCTCTGCTTCTGTGGATGAGACCCGCACCGTGGACGGGCTCAGCCGCGTGTTTTTGTGTTGTGCATGTGTTGTGAGAGGAGCATCTCGTGAGCACCCGACATGACGGAGATCAGCGAGAAGGAGAACGAGCCGCAGAACCTGCACCGGCCGCAGGCGACAGTTCCCAGCCAGCCCGAGTCCAAGGTAAACAACCACCGCAGCGTCTCTCTCTCTCTCTCTCTCTCTCTCTCTCTCTCTCTCTCTCTCTCTCTCTCTCTCTCTCTCTCTCTCTCTCTCTCTCTCTCTCTCTCTCTCTCTTTCCCTGTCTCTATGATTTCTGCAAATTTATATTCAAAAACACAACGCGCGTGTTGCGTTGCGCTGCTCGGGCAGGTGCTCGGGTTGATCAATTCGCCGGCTAATGCGCCGCCTGACAAGCGAGGCTAATTCTGTACGAGCTCTTACATAAGAAGTCAAAGCTTCTTTAATTCTTGTCAACTATAGTCTGACCCCGGAGTTGGAGGGCACAGATTACAGGAGGGGGCGTAAGGTTGGGGGAGGTGGGAGTGTGTTGTAAGGTAATGGGGGGTTCGAGCATGCAGCAGCTGAACCGGTGAGGGATGGTTTTGATTTTCATTCCATTGTCTTCCTGCTGGAGGCAGAAAGAAGCAGACAGAAGGATGGTTTCTCGGTTGACGAAGGCTAAATTTAAGGCACCCCTCACCCTCCACAATCCTTTTTTCAAATGTATGCTCAAACATCCGAGCAGGTGTGTTGTTGAACCTGTCTGCTGTGTGCAACTTTCTCTGTTTTCCATCTTACAAGAAGAAACTTTTGCTGCAAAGAAATGAGGCAGAGCTGCGGTCTCACAACTCTTTTTCATCTCTAATTCCTCTGAGCACTTCTGGGTCCTCAGCTGCAGCACCCTGCAGTCAGCAAGATCACAGTGATTAACTTTATTAATCACATATTTTTTCATTTGTTCTCTCTGAGTTCCTACCACTACTCATCATGTTCACTTGTTTTTTGTTTTTGCTGAATCAAGTATCTTTCAAAAAATGATCTCGCCACCAAAAGAAGATGTCAGTGTGACACAGGATGAGTTGGGGATAAATGCAATTTCAGAAACCTGTTCCAAAACTAAAATGTTCATAAGAATGTTTTAAAAAGTTTAATATGAGGCTGTGCTGTGTCATTCATAGTGGAAGATTATATCTTGCATAATTTTAGTATCTTAAAACATACAAGAGTCCACACATTTCCAACCTGCAGGAATCCTTTAAATTCTCAGCTAATGAACCCCTTTTTGACTGAGTTTCTGCAACAAAGAGATGAGGAGCCGGCGCAATAAATTCCTTCTTCCTCCCTGCTTTGACCCAGATTCCCATCCGATCCGATCGCTTTTATTTCTCATCTCTTTCCCCCCTAAAATAATCCCAGTGCCTTTAATTGCAGCGATGATCTGGGCGACAAATTGCACCGGCGCTGACGTTTGTCGGCCATCGCCGTGGGGACCCAGACGCCACCACAGTCATCTTGTTTGACTGCGCACCACAACGACACAATGGACGTGTGTGCGGGAGGGCGATGACGGGTCAGGCCTGCCGTGGATTTATGAGCCAATCATCCGGCAGATGTTTGCTGTGTCTCACTAAGAGCTAAGAGGCCACAATTCACACAAACGAGCATCCAGACAAAACCGAGCTGGGAGGCAACAAACCTCTGGAGTGGCAGAGAAGAGATGGAAGAATGGTGACAAGAAAAAAGGAGGAGAGGATGAAGGATGATAAGAAAAAAGGAGGGAAGGATGACAAGTCAAGAAAAAAGGAGGGATGGTTGACAATAAAAGTGGAGGAAAGGATGATGAGGAAAAAGGGAGGGAAGGATGATAAGATAAGAAAAAATGAGGGAAGGAAGACAGGTAAAGTGCGAAAAGAGGAAGGAATGAGAAAGGAGGAGAGAAGGATGATGGGAAAAGAGGAGAGAAGGATGACAAGACTAAAAAGGATGGAAGGATGACAAGACTAAAAAGGATGGAAGGATGACAAGTAAAGTGAGAAAAGGATAATGAGAAAAGAGGAGGGAAGGATGACAAGAAAAGTGGAGGAAAGGAAGGAAGAATGAAAATGTGTCACAAACTGAAGGTCTAAAAATAGCTGCAACTTCTTCCTTCTTCACTTCTGTCTGCTCCACAACAATGTTCAGACTCGTCTTTTCCTCCTCTTCCCCCATCCTCGGCTGCTCTTGCTGCCTCCCTCTCTGCCATCCTTCCCTCTTTGTTGTCCTCTCATCGAGCTCTCTCTCCTTCATCTCTCAGTTCACTGTCTCCACTGTCCCTCGGCTCTGCCGGTGTTTATTACGCCTGCCGGGTTTCTCAAGAGCGCTTCTAATCGCGGCTGTGAGAGACGCTGAAGAGGTTTTTTTTCCACCTCGTCCGCCTACAGCTGAGGTGACGGCTGCAACAACGTTGCCGTGTAATCACTCATCAACCGCGGCGCTCAGATGGGTTTCTGCGAGTGCTGTACAGACGGGGGCATCGTCAATGTTTGATGGACAAAGCGGCACTCAAAGGAAGCTACAGGTTTCAAAAAGCACTTTTTTTGCTCACTGTGAAAAGTTGGAATCGATCAGGACGCGACCCTCTGACCAGCAGTATGTTTAGCTGAAGGTATCTTGAGGTGTTTTAACATGTAGTCCTCTTTAAAAGAACTGAATTCATTCCTCTTAAAGTGGACCAAGAGAAAAGGGACTCAGTTCTCTCTCTGGCCCACATCCGCTCTGATGGGGTCTCCTCCTATTCACACTACCGTAGTTTTTTGAGCGCACCTGTACCTGGAGCAAACCAGGCGGCCTGAGTTGGTTTCACTTCAGAGGGCTGTTGGAGTGTTTCACTCATGCCTCATGTCACATGTCTGAGTTTGCTTTGAAGGCTGAAAGTGTGAAAACAGCCTCAGTCAGTCGTCCCCTGAGGAGCAATTTGTTGTACAGCCAGCGGAGGGACACATAAAAAAAACACATGGTCAAACATCAATATGTTTGACTAGCAAGAAAAGGAGCTTGCAACAACTAAAACAGCAACAAAGCAAAAATGTCTGTCTAATGTCTAATATCTGCTGCAACCATTTAAAATCCAGTGCAAGCAGGTTTGGTTAGAGCACCAGTGACTTCACGAGTAAGTTCACCTGTAGGGGGCAGCTTTTAGGTCAACAACATGGCAGGTTTTTGAGATCAGGCTTCATTGCAGCCTTACTTTGCCCACTTTTCGAGCTCTGTTTTGCAAATCCAGAGGTCGTCATCCAAAAAACTAAAGAACATGTTTAGCCCTCTGTTTGCAGCCTCGCCGTCCTCAGAGGGCTCAACTTTGGCTCCCTGTTAAAGTCTGATGCTTTGTCGGACCTCCTACTTGTTAAGAAGCAAAGTGGAGGCAGTTTGGGGGCGGAGCCAACAACTGGCAGGAGGTGTGGTCAGCCGAGGTGTCGGTGCCCATTTTGGTTGCACAAGTTTTTGGTTTTTCAAATAGTTTTTGAAAAGTGAAGCAAACAACCTAACTTTCTTTATAAGTGCGCAAGGACAGTCAGTGGCTGTGCGTTTCAGGCTGTAGAGACACGTCGCTAGAAAACACTGGCTAAGCCATTCAGGCAGAAAATAAGACCTTAAAAAATCCCAAACTGGAAACGTTTCAAAATCCAGTCACATAAAACTTAATATTGAGGCTTTAAGTGCTGATGACGCGATTTGGCGCCGCAGCGTCCAGATCCGCAGGGCCTTCGCTCGCCCTGCAACTCTCTCTCTCTCAGCCAACACACTAAGCCAACTTTACAAGGTGTGTTGATGCCACTTCTAACCTTCCACACTGGCTAAGTCTGCCTCACATCCCTTCAATCTGCAGCTCTTCCCACCCAGCAGCAACTTCTCCCCTCCATCCTTCGACCAATCCATCACCAAATCAAATTAAAAAATAATCTAACTTTATTTAGAAAGCACTTTTCATACAAAGAAAATACAATGCAAAGTGCTTTAGGGGAAAAAAAAAACGTGTAACAGAAATGCAACAGATAATAAAAACACACTAACTCCTCTCAAACACATAAACCCACACCCCTACCCATCATTCATCCATCCATCCATCCATCCATCCACCCACCCACCTACCTGTCCACTCAATTTACCTTACGCTCCTCTGTTAAAGCAGCACAGCCCCCAGTAACTCAGGACCAAAGGCTCTTTTTCATCTGTTCAACCTCTTCTTCATCCCTCTTGTTACCACACTGTTGTAGTTTAAGTTCCGCAGTGGTGACATTTAATTTTTTCACCAAATTCCAAAGACGGTTGGTTACTAAGAGTCTTTAACGGGAGCTTTTTTTTTGACTCAGTGTCTTTGTTATTATCTCGTGTGGGTGAAGTTTCTGCAGAAAGCGTCTTTTGTCTCGTCTGGTTTGTGGCTCGGCCGGCGCTGTTAGCTGACCGACGCTTTACTTTAGCTCCGAGCTGTCTGAGAGACGCTGATAAGGTTGTGTCTCTCTGGGCCAGAGCCAGTTGATTTATACGACTGACCTTTTGGATGAGAACTGTGGTAGGTGCTGAATGCAGATACACAGACAGTGACAGGGAGGCGCTCGGAATGAACAAAGCACGCACACGTGAAACAGGACGACGTTCCTTCTCCTTTTCCTGACTTTGTAAAATCACTTAACCCTGAAACTGAAAATTGTAAATTTTTTTCCTCACATGTAAATGTTGCAAAAACGTGTCTATGCATCAGTGAGGTAGTAATTTGCATGATTTTAAACGGGCGGAGGTTTCACAAAACTGCTACGGAAGCAGGAGGTGAATGATTATGCTGGAAATAATGGGAATAACTCTGGAACAGAGGGATGCGATGGGGAGAATAAAGAAGACGCTGCAGTCTCAACAGCAGTGAGTGCAGTTGTTGCTGTGGAAATAAACCTGTGAAAATCTGCCTCCGTGCTTCTTGCAAAAACATTGATTTCGGAAGTGGGTTTTATCAACGTCGCCCCCCTCAGCTCACTAACCGTCAATCCCCCCCGTACCAAAGGTTGACCCAGAGCACTTTGATTGAGGAGTAAGTCGCTGAATCGCTGCCCTTGATTGGGTTGTGCAGTGCTGCTGACCCAGCAGATGCCCCGTGCTCAGGGCTGGAGAGGCGTCTGCAGGGAATTAAGACGGACCCGGTGGTCTTTTGTTCGCTACTGACCCCCGAGAGTCACTCAAGGTCTGTTTGACTCTCAGAGGCAGGACACTCACCTTGACAGTAAGATGGGAAAATACACCCCAATGAACATGCAAATAATTAATGATCTGCTCAAAGATGCAAAACTCAATTTTCATCATTGTCAGATTGAAGGTAAAAGAATTGCCATCTTAAGCTCAATAGGTGTTTTTTTCATCTGTGGTAGAGCGTCACATCACGCATCCTCTCGCACCTGCTGAGCCCTTTTTATTCTCTTGTTAACAAAATGTTAGCTTTGTGAATTGTAAAGTGCTGCGACTTCTGAAAACACATGCAAATAGCATGAAACGCATTCCAAATGAATGTTAATGTTAGCTAAAACAATGCTGGAAGAAACCCTAAATCCAGAGAGTCACCTTCTGTTGCCAGAACTGTTACAATGTCGTGTTTCCAAGGGGGCAACTATCAGTGACGGACCTGCATCCGACATCAGTGGTTTGATTTTATTTTAACCAGGGTTCGATGAGGGAAATGAAACAAAAGCTAGATGGGTGCGGAGGCAGGTCCGTCACTTATAGTGGTCCCCTTTGGAAAAGGCGACATGGTAACAGAAGGCGACCCTCTGGATACTTCATATATTTGTATTCATACAGTAACCAACAAATTTATAAAATTAACCAGAAATATTTTGTTTTCAAGTCTCTAAATTTTAATCCCATGTTTTCATCTGTTGAGATGACAACATCAGTCAGAATGATATGATAATGCTTCTGGTTGCACTTGATCCCATTACCTGGTTGGACTTGGACATGTTGGTGTTTCTGCAGTCCAGGCAGGCAGCCAGTGATCCTTCAGTCTGAGCAGGCAGGATGATCACACATCATTAAGAAAACTGTGTCAAATAGGAGCCAGAATTTAATTTCCTTTTTCCGTGATTTTTAAAAGATAAGCCTGTTCCTGGAACTTTAATTGTCTCGATGTAATATCCATCCGGCTGTGACATGATGCAGTTCACACATTTGAAAGCTAATGACATAATCTGAGCGCAACAGAAATACGCTAAACAAGTCGTAGCAGCTGAACTCTGAGGCTTGAAAAGAATTCCATCATTCCTGCCTCAACACAAGGGCCAGGTCCAAAACTCAGCTGCTGCACTTTGGCTTCTAACCATTTTCAAAAGCCAGCTTGCTGTTTCAAGAGAGTCATAATGAGCTTGTTGTTTGTTCTGAGCAGGTAGAACGTTGTGGGGGGAAAACAAGCAGACAGAGCTGGCAGAGCTTCCTCATGATGAACCACCTGCAAGACTGATTGAAACAAGTCAGTGATGAGTAATAAATCACATAGGTCTTTTGTTGTTGTTGTTTTGTATCCTTTCGATGCGATGACATCTCGTCCTCAATCCAAAATAAGGGATTTTATGCAAAAAAGCTCTGTGCCCAGAAATTCCCACAGCCTGCTCGTCGTCTCTGCCGGGAGACTAAAGGACGACGACGGTCACACATTGACCCCAAAGGAGCGTTTGCTGCGCGATGCAAATTTAATTCCCCCCCCAACCTGGAAAAAAACTGGTCCTGAGTTGCAGCGGCGGCGGCGGCGGCGGCGGCGGCAGCCGGGTGGTCGCGGCAGCGGTGGTGATGACTTTCCTGCCTTTCATAGGCGTTTGCACATAATCATTTATTTATCCCGGCACACTTCACAACAGGCTATTTATAGCCAACCTTCGCCAAACATCTCCGCCAACAGCTGAGGAGCGAGGCTGAGCCAGCGTCTGCCGCTGTTCCGACCGTCGGCGTGACGGAGGTGCGGCAGAGAAGGGGCCCCGGTGCATTGTGGGGAATTTCACAAACAAGGCCGTTTGTGCTGGTTTTTGTGTTGTTTCTCTCATGTGTTCCCCTTTTTAGCTCTGCCTGCCTTCATGTTGAGCTGTTGGTTGCTTCTTCAGAAGCTCACCGTCTGTTCCAATGCACTACACTGCACCTGCGCCGTGTGATGCGCTAATTGCCATCGGAAGTTCAGTGTGTGACTGGCTCCCCAGATCTGTCGTCCACAAATAGACTCTTCAAAACCTCCCAAAGAGACACAGGAGCACCGAGGACAAACACAGACACTTGCACACGTCGCAACTTTATTCAGCTTCTTTTAATTCAACACCTGTGTTTTTTCAAAACCGGCCAAAATTCGCTGCCACAAAACCACGAGTTCCTAATAGAACAAAGTTGTGTTTTGCCCTTAAGAAATCTTAAGAGGATGCTGCATTGTGATGTATTCAGAACGTTTCTTTGGTTTTAATTTTTGTAAAAACTCTAAAAAGGTATTTAAGTATTGATTGACATTCACATATGGCCCATTTTTTTTTTTTTTTTTAAAGTTAAAGACGGTGTTCCGTTTCCCCCTGAAAGTGACGCACAGCAAGCGCAGCTGTCGCCACACAGAAGATTAAACAATGTCGGACAAGTTAAGAATCTAATAGAGGGCAACATCCATTACCGGGATGGGACGGCGGCCTGGCCAAGAAAGAACCATTAAGGGAAGCTTTTGACTCAGCTCCCTCTAGAAAACATTAACGAGAGGCACTCACTAATGAGTCAACAGAGAGTTCACTTTTCATCACTCAAACTAATTGGCATGGGCGACTCCGTGGCTTAAAAGAGAGAAAAAGGAGGAGAAAAAAAAAGGCGAAGCAACTGGATCCTCATCGATCGATCGAAGGCGGCGACGCGGTGGCTTTCGTAGCTCCAGGGTTCGGCGAGGACGAGGAGGAAGATATGATGGGCGCGTAAAAGTTTTCTCAGTTTTTTTCAGTCACTTTCCACAAGCGATGCTGTTTACATGGTAAACCTCAAAGCAGACAAATAGGCTCAATTAATTCTGCGCCTGTTTGAAGTATGAGGCCAGACGGGGGTTAGCAAAACAATCTCCTCAACCCAGGCGCTAACGGTGGCGGCTAATGAGCCTTGTATAACTCGAGAGAGCTAGTGGTGGAGGCGGCGGGGGGTGCGGCGGTGCTCATCAGGCAGGTGGATCTGTCTCATCTCTCTGCTGCCCTCCTCCTCCAGGCTGTGATAGTCGGCTACTATCACTTTGCCGCTCTATTGCCGACAGACGCAGGCTGGAGAAAAAAAAGGCTGAATGGAAGATAAACAGCATTTTTCTGCGCATCGCCGACTGCATCGAGTGCTGAGGCTCAGCGGCGCTCAATAAATCTAATCAAACGTGAATTTTAAGAAGTATTGACTGGTGGATGCGCAAGGGACGGCACTTTGGTGATGTTGGCAGGAGGGAGGAGGCGGTGTGGATGATGGGTTGGGGGGCAAAAAGCTGAGAAAAAGCTGAAATTGTAAGATCAGAGTGGCATGGCAAGAGCAGTTAGAGGGCGGAGCTCAAAGTCCTTTTTTATTTTTTAATGGAATATATTTAAGGAAATATGCATTTGAAGGTATTTTAAAGTGTGTTTCAGTAAAATACATAGACATTAAAGTCGGTCAAATAAAGAAACATATTGTTTACATATCCCGTGATATTTTTTTTTTTCTCCTATGAGGTGGGTCACCAAAACACTCCATCCATCTGCTCCGGCCCCTCCTGTCACATTTTGGAACCCATCGTGGCCCACCAGTCAAAATGTTTGCCCACCCCTGCTACAGGGGAAGAAAAGGCCCTTTAAAATAAAACCCTGTGAACTGTGGCTCAAGTAAGAGAGTGGAAGCACAGTGCTGAAGCTAAAGCTAGCTCAGCTCGGGAGCTGATAGAGAGCCTCTCCATCGAGATAAGCTTCTTACTTCCTGTGTTCTGTTTTCTTCTGTGGTGTTTCGGGCAACTTGCATATTAATGCTCTCATCAGAACTCAGTCCTGGCTTCCTAGACCAAGTGGACAAGATGATACAGGAAAAAGATTTCAGATTTGGAAACCCTGAGAAGAACAAAGAGAGTGTTTTGTGTTTTGTGTGACGGATGGAGGACGGATTAGAAACAAAGCAGGTGTCGCCCTGAAACAGAAAAAAAAAAAATCACTGTTTCCCCCCCCCCCCTCTTGTCCTGCAGCTGCAGCGGCTGAAGCGCTCGCTGTCCTTCAAGTCGGTCATGCGCAGCAAGAGCGTGGACAACTTCTTCCAGCGCAGCAACGGCGAGCCCCGCCTCCCCTCGGTCGTCATCGCCGCGCCCCCCACCCAGCAGCAGCAGCAGCCCTCCCCTCCCCCCTTCTCCGAGTGCCCTCCGGCCTACGAGCGCTCGCCGAGCGGCAGCCCCGACCTGTCGCTGTCGTCGCACTCGCCCTCAGTCAGCCCCTCGCCGCCGGTGGCCTCCAGGGACCCGCCCAAGTCTCAGGCCCCGCCCCCTGTGCAGCCGCTCAAGACTCACTGCTTCCAGGAGCACGTCTTCCGCAGGCCCGCCAGCTGCCAGCGATGCAAACACATGATCCAAGGTGAGTCGCTGGTTTTGTAGTTTTGCACTTGAAAGTCCAGTTTGTAAGATTTGGCTTGATTTACAATTTTTATAAAAGCCCCAAATAATCCCCCTAAATACATTCATAAAAGTTTATACTTGGAGTGCAATAAAAATCATTTGATTTTCCTATACTTAAAATGGTTCTCATGTATCTATAAGAATACACATAAAGCAGTAAGGGTCGTGCTCCCAGTTAGCTGCCATCTTGCACCGCCATATTTCTAAGGAAGCCTGGTGTGGACAATCCAGATTGCCTGACAGCACGTGTTGTATTTAGGGTGAATGCTCGCGTCCTCAAATAAACCAACAAAGAAGAAGGTGGACGAGGTATCCAGGTTTGTGTGCGCAGGCCACCGTAGTTCACCGACAAGCTCGGGAGCAGGAGGGGGAGTGGAAGAGCGATGCCAAAATGTAACCACCTGATGTTGTTGTTTCTTCTCAAGATCTCCCAATATTACACACATAACCTATAATGAGTAAAGACTGTAGTCTGCTTTTTGTTGTTGTTGTTGTTATCCACAAGTCTGGATGACCTCATAAAAGGTTTGTTTTGCTTTTTATCTGGAAGAGTGAAAGGGGATTTAGTCAGAATGCTAAACCTGCTTTGAACGTCGTTTCTAACAGGTCTATTTATTGACGGCAAGATTTTCCCATTCAATGTATTGACTGCTGACCTGAGCCGACCCTGTTTACGTGCCCCCCAGGCTGTCGTCTTATTCTGTTCGTAATTGGTCTGCAGACGTTGCTCATCAGCTTCATCCAGTCAAGGCCCCGTTTCTCTAACAATTTACTGTATGTTTCCAGTCTGTCAGTTGACTCCACCCACATGAGAAGAGACCCTCTTTTGCTTCATTTCTTTTTTTTCATTTACTCAGTCTTATACACACTTGTGCAACCCAGCCGTGCCCTTTGTGATGTCAAAAATGGCATCCCACTGATTCCTCTCCCAGGTTGATGATCAAAAGCCCAGCCAAGTGTTGGCTTTGACAACTTCCAAAATAGGCCGAAGGTCAACTACAGCAATAGTTTTAGCAGGACGCTGAAAACAGAGGGCTAAATATATTGTTTTCAGCACCTCTAGAAGGTTTTTTTGTGTGAGCTGCAGCTCCACTGGGTTCAAGGATGAAAAGTGAAGGTCCAGTATGTCTTCAAAGAACATACACCTGCAGCCTGTAGTTTGTATGGGATTTTAAATTCATGTTTCAGGTTGTTTTTTTAATGTCTTTGCAGGAAACTCGAAGCAGGGGCTGCGCTGCAAAGCCTGTAAGCTGGCGGCCCACCTCTGGTGCTCTGCAGAGCTCTCACAGCAGCCCTGCAACGGAAAGGTAAGAGCGCTCGCAGCGCTACTGCTCCTGCTTGACGGGGGCCAGGGTGGGGTTTTAAATATTAAACTGACTGTAGCACCGCCAACCTTTAGCACATTAGTGACAGAAATAGCCTGCAGCCGTCCGGCTCGTCATGCACTGGAGTTTATCACAACGAAGAAAAATACTTTTTTTTTTCATTTGTTTGTTTATTTGTTTGTGTTCTGCAAGTGTGCTTATTAAACCTCCAGCATTCTGCAGGGCAGAGACTTACCCATGATGCATTGTGTCAGCAGAATTAGACAGCAACTGGATGCTGTAATTGTCTCTGTCAGTCACTTGGCACAGCCTTCAGGCCGGCTAATATGCTTAGTCTCAAAGCCCCTTTCTTGTTAAAAGAGGATGAAGCCCCATTTTTTTTCTTTTCCAAACCAGCAGAGACAAAAAGTTAAAGGTTGGAAAATGTCTGCGCATTGGCAGTGGTTTTGATTTTTTCTTCCGTCTTATTCAGTCGAATAAGACACTGAGAAACATGTGAAAGGGCTGCAGCGAGAGAAAATAATCTCCACACTATAAATGCCAGCAGGAGAAAAGCAGCAGCTGATGACACTGATAAAAGTTTCAGCTACCACGTCTCCACATTTCTTCACTCTCTCTTTTTTTAATTTATTTTTTTGTCCTTGATGTCCTCACATGCTGCCGTCCCTCTTGCACAACGCTTCATCTCTGCGCTTCATCTCTCTCTGGTCCGGATGCTGCATTTCCTTCCTGCCCTCTTGACTCTGCGGGAAAATCAATATCTCCTCGTACCAGCTGGCCGCACTAATTCACTGTGAAATTCAGTGTTTTTGAGGCACACACAATCCCTAGAGGATGCGACACAGCAGCCTCTCGCCAAGCCTTTGGCTGCGGCGGCGGCAGTGGCGGCCTCCTGTTCCATCACTGCACACTCATCGAAGCGAGGATTAGGCATTTTATGGAGCTGGATGCAGACAGAGGCTACTAGTCATTCAACTGTACATTGACTGGGTCTTCACCCAAGCGGCTGCCTCTGACGCTTTGGTTTGCCAATGGAGTGTTGTCAATGGGTACTAGGTATCATTTCTGATTTCTTAATATCTAAGTTGGTGTCGTCAGACACAAATAAAAGCGTTTGTGTTGCGCAACAATTCACCTTAACGAGAGGGCAAAATGTACGGTTGCAACCACGGAGTCTGGAAAAACTGGGCATGGCATTTGACGTTCATTGACAGAGTAAAGTCCAAAAGCAGATTTTTGTTGTTGTTCCCTTGTTGTCGACTAAATAACTGCAAACTTGGTAACTGTCGGAATTATGGTCCCGATCCGACTTCATAGTCAGTCAGTTTGGTGCCAACACACGTTTTATGATAATGCACTAAGGTACATTATTACACAAAAAGTGCAATTAGTAAATTATCATAAAATGACATCATATCAGGGGAATGATTGGTTTACTACTGTGTGCCACATTAGGGTGCAAAACCAAATAAGGATTTTGGGTTTTTCTCTCTCTCTCTCTCTCTCTCTCTCTCTGTCTCTCTCTCTCTCTGTCTCTCTCATGTTTCAAGTAGGTCTGAACTTTGCAAATAATTTAGAATGTTTTAGTAAACTTTGAGCAAAGGTGGCTTATGAGGTGAAACCTGATCAAATCAATTACCTTAAATTAACATGGGTCACAGATATTCCAAGAAAAAAGAAAAAAAAAAAAGCCTGAATCGTGCCGACGCAGCACGTCCGAGACAGAGTTTATGCAAAGCGGTGTAATTAAGAAATTCTAAAATAAAGAATATTGATGACTGCGCTTTCTCTGGCTCGCTTGCCGCCCATTTGCTGAGTGTGCCCAGTGCTCTTAAAAAAAGAAAAAAAAAAACACCTGCGGAGTCCAACAGACGGTAACGACTTTAGAGCAAGACAACATCAGGCTCATCAATCTGCAGCAGACCTGGAGATGTTTAACAGTTTGATTAAAGTAAGGGGGCCCAGAGAGAGGTGTCCTCTGTCGGGACAGATTCCAACACACACACACACACACACACACACACACACACAACTCCGCTTTGATCTTTGATTAGTTCTTCTTGTGTGTCTCCAATGAGCAACGTGTGAAATCCATTGATTTTATATGAAGATGGGCAGAGTCATTGGTGATGTCACCCACAAGTTTATTGGCTATTTTTACTCTAAATGAGACCAAATCAAACAAAACAGACATTAGATTTCCTGATTTAGTTTTTTTTTTGCTGTTGTTTTTAACGATTTAGACCAAGAGAAATATTGTTACCAGTTTGTAACGCTGTGTCATTTCAAGTCATTTCAGTCTTTTTGCAACCAACTACGGCAGTCTCTGCTGGCCAAGAGATAGAATGCAGGTTTTTGGCACTTGGGCGTCGGTCTCCTTTTTGAAACTGGAAGCTCCACCCATCTTTTTATCCAGTTGATCCTGAGATCTCAGCCACTCAGTCCGGTCTGACGGCTGCAGAGCAGAAAAGAGAGATTTGTCTGAACTGCCCTCAGTTCTTAGTGTGTCACTTTGTTTTAATTTGGAGCAGTGGCAGCAACGGAGGTGAAGTCAGTATCCACTCATTAATTAGCATAAGTTGACAGCGAGTCGAGCGCCACCGCCGCAGGTTTATTTTCAGAGACGTATTTAATGTTGCCCTGTTTTTCACTTGCAACTCTCAAAGCCCAGCTGTCTCTTGTATTTTGTAATAATCAAATCATGTTCTCATGACTGGAGATCAAATAACTTTATTTATTTATTTATTTATTTTTTATCTTTATCCCAATCAAATGATTGAAGAGTTTTGCCTTTCAACTAACCGCTGTAATCAGTTCTAGTCGAGAGGTAAAGTTTGTGTTTCTTGATTCCAGTCAGTCAGACGCCACTTGCTTTGGTTCCTCTACATCAACACATTCCTCTCCTTCGACAGCAAAATGTACAAAATATTACACGTCACGCTTCCTTCTGTCACCGACACATTTCTCTTCTCCCCCTTCTGTTGTTTTTAAAATAAAACACGTCAAAGATTACAAGGACACTTTCCTGATGTTGCGCTATAATCCAGACACACTGAGATGAAACAAACTGTTTCTATTCGCCGTGCGCGGGACACATTCATCACAGGCTCCCATCAGCGGTAGAACGTTTGTTTTGTTGCTTTCATCCCGCAGACCGACAGCCAGCGCTGCACTTAACATTTTTTTTCCTGCTAAATAAAGACACAATCAGATATCCGAGCTGCGCAGTACCAGATCTGCACCACTTTTCAAACTTGTAAGTGGCGCACACACACACACACACACACACACACACACACACACACACACTCAGTGATGGAGGGCCACACTGATTCGATCCTCACACCAGAGCCTCCCCTCGAGTGCATCGTGTCCATTTGTTCTTGTTTCACTGGGGTTTCCGAACGCTCCTCCCCTCCTCCGGCTCCATTAGCTGGTTTCTTCCTTTCTGCGCGGTCAAGTAATTCCATTTATGCCAATGTTACCTGAGAACAGAAAAGCCGGGAGAAGATCGATGTTCTCTCTTCACTCCAGCTCCGGGGTGGCTGCTGGTAAACTGAGCCTTCCAGCTTTTCAGCAGCTGAATCATTCTGGGCGCGGCGTGAACAGACTGGCTATAAAGGTTCTGAGGTCCAGCGTTGCTTTAAGCGTTGTTGTATCGTCACATAATTAAACAGTTAATTTAATAGTGTTTAACTTTTTTTTTGTCTTAAGGGAGATCCATGATTCATGTAACGGATCAATGAATCGCCTCTTCCTCCCTGCCTTGAACCTTAGCACCACTCTGTTTTCCTGACAGCGTGTCAATAAAGAACAACCAGAGGGAAATGGACAGAGCTCAGTGCTCACACTAAAAAAGCCCGTTAGGATGAACAATTAGCGGGGGAAAAAAAATTGTTTTGCAGTATAAGCGGCACATAACTGTGACATCTAGTGGTGGGATAATATTGTGGAGAGCCGCTTTAACATTATTGCATAAAACTTTCAACTGAATTTATACCTGCACTTAAATTTTCCTATTACTGTTACCCCTGCAGTCACATAAACTGGTACATTGCCTTTAATTATCTGTGGCAGTGAACGGTGTTGGTCTCCCTCCCTTGAAAGTCATAACTCATCAAACACACAATCTAACAGCTCCAAAATGCACTAGTGGACAAATAGTGACCTGCACCCTCACCACGCTATCATATAATAATGAAACATTACAAGACAAGAACTGTGTTCCAGACACAGCTGCTGGATGGAGTGATTTCAAATGTGCCTGTTCAGTGCAGCTTCTCCCCTCACTGACACACAAAAGATATAAAGGTTCTGAGGTTCAGAGCCACAAACCAAGTCAGTTCCCACAGTGCTGCTTGAGGTGTCATTGCCCCCACAACTCCCCCTTAAAAAAACCCTCAAAACAACAGCCGCTGATAATTAAAGTGAGTGTATCAACTATGGCATTGGGTCCATCTGTGTAACAAATTGTTCCCTCTCCTCCACATTTCTCTGATCTCTTCTTCTTTCTGTCCTTGGCCTTTTTCTTTATTCCTCTTTTTTTAGAGAAGTGCTTTCAAGAGGAACTTCAGCTCTCCTCTGCTCACTAGTGAGACGCTTGATGTGGTCAAAGAAGCTCCTGCCGCGCAGGGTACATGACCGACAACCTCTACACACAGACACAGACACACACAGACACACGCACACACGTGTAATCTCACAATGACAAATTGCGGGGCCTCTGGCCTTGGCGGCTACTGCAGGTGTGTGTAGGTGTTTGTGTGTGAGAATGTATTGTTGCGATAAAACTGTCTTCCCTTCCTGGCTGTGTGTTAGAGGCCGCTAACGTCATCGTGGACCCGGTGTACGAGGCGCTGCGCTACGGGACGTCGCTGGCTCAGATGAGTCGCTCCAGCTTCGGCAGTATTTCAGAGTCGCCGTGTCACAAGGTAGGAAAGTGTCGCAAGAAACCCAATGAGGTGACGCCTCCGCCTGGGCCATTTGTTCATGCCGACACTAATCACAGCTAGCATCATGGAAGTCAGCGTGCTTATCACCTTATCACCACAGGCTGAGAAGCTGCAGGAGAAACTGGAAAACCAGCCGATCGCCGAGGAGGAGCAAATCCCAGGAAGTAAGTCTCAATGTTTGACCTACCTGAAGGTTGGCAAAGTGCATAGACTGTGATGAGTGGTGGACAGAGGGTGTGCGAATGGAACATCTTGGTTGTAGAAATTGTATTTTATTGACCTATCAATAAGAAAATTAGACAAAAAATTGGCACACATGCAAAAACACCTGAGCTAAAAGACAAAAGGAATTCTTTACCTCTAAGAGCTTAAAATTCCTTTTTCCTACGTTCTGCACTTCCGTCTTTATCATGTAAAGGCATTTGATGTGGAAATCTTTCAAAGCCATTTAAGAATATAGAATAATACAAATAACTCTAACCTCACATCCATGTTAGCCATCTTGAAAGCCTCCAATCTGAAGTGTTTTCAGATTATTTAAGCACGGCGTAACCACTCAGTGTTCTTTCAGTCATGAGGAAATAAAAGTAAAAAGAATTTACTGATTGGTCAGCTTTGAACGTGACCAATCACTCCTCCCCAGCATCAGCCAGCGTCCAGCAAGACTTTGCAGAGCGTCCGAATAAAACTGGGTGTGTCCCCCCCGTCTGGCTGCAGAGAGCAGTGTTAGCTGAAGAAATGATGTAATCCTCAATTCTTTGCATGGTGTCGCATGTTCCCGGCACAGGAACGTCATGGGGGAAATGTCAGTTGAGATACAGTATATACGCACACTGTGTGTGTCTCTGTGTGTGTACACTTGTGTGTTTAACCTCTCTGCCTTCACTCCCATGGGGCGGGATCATCTGTTTGCGCCGCTGCCGCTTCACCGTCGGGTGACCTCGGCCTCAACCTTCCGTTCATGTGTGTTCATCTCCATCTGATTTGCTCTCTTTTTCTTTGCCCCATCCCCCCGTCCCTCCAGTGCTCACCCCGCCTGAGAGCGAGAAGGCAGATTCAGAGGACAGGGTCAGTCTGAAGGTTTGTAGTGGTCTTCTCTTCTGGCAATAAAAAAGCCCTCTGGCAACATCTTTATCTTCTTACTTCTGACTTGTGCATGGGAAGGCTCAACCTTTAACTGACCTTTCCTCTTATGCACGTTCCTCCACCAGACCCCCAATAGGGTTGAGGTTCACTCCATCCATACCTATGTGGCTCTTTACAAGTTTCTGCCTCAGGAGAAGAACGACTTGGAGCTGAGGTCAGTGACACCAGCTTTGTTTTTTACTTGGGACGACGGCATGAAAAAAAATTGTGTCACCTAGTGATCAGATTTGAGATTGCATCACTCATTCGACCATCCTCAATCCTCCCAAGCTTTCCAGTAAACTATGGTGGCTTTCACAAGTCATAAAGCCTTTTGATTTCTCCATCTAATTTTGAGTCAGTACACATTACGATCGTTTGCTGGCCCAGCAAAAACTTCAAGTCGTAGCCGCACACGACAGCCATTATCACAATGTTTTTTTTCCTCTCACACTGACACACATGATGCCGCTGCCAGCGTCGTATTTATTGGTAGTATATTAAGCTTTTACCAATTAATCATGTCAAATTTTACTCCTTCACTGACCGGCCATTCCCCCAGGATGACTGTAGAAGTTTGTTTCTGATGTCCAAAAAAAATCAAATCAGCAGGTTTCCCACATTCCTGAAGTATTTGGCAGGATGTCGTACATCTAATTTGGGAAGGGGAAGAGTGAAACACTCGAAGTCGAGCCTTCTCACCAATGCAACTTCTGTCTCCAGGCCCGGCGACCGTGTCCAAGTCACAGATGACTCCAATGAGGACTGGTGGAAGGTAAAGCAATGAAGAAATAACCTCACTGTGAACCCTTCCCCTTGCTCTGTCTTTTTTATTGAGCCTAAGCAGATTAAGTATTATTGCAAGAAAGTACCCGTGTTAATTTTAAGTAGGCAGGTCTTTTAAGCCCCTTTTTAGTTGTACAGTAGCTAAATCAGCTGAAGCTGAAAGAGGAGCCACCCATCAACATTAGGATTATAGGGTTGGTGGATGAGCTTGAAGGACTCCGAGTGCTAACTGTCGTTAGCGCACCTATTTAGCGCTGTGGGGGAAAGAGGATGATTGGCTGATACATTTTCTCCACCGCTCACACAAAACAGTAGCATACCATTTGATGTAACACAAACCATGTCCATTCTAGAGCAGTCTTGTGAGTACAAATTCACAGTATTTCATCCACTTAAAACAATATCATTATTACACATACATTAATGATACTAACTCAATAAAAGTCATTTTTCTGTATCAAAACTTCAATTCCTTTCAGCCTCCGACTCTCAACCTGCTGTCACATTGCGCACATGCTCGTGCTAAACTGTCAACACTCGGGGCAGGAAGAGTTCGCCGTGTCTGCATCTGTGTATTTATGCTGGATTTCTGGGGATCAGGGTTTCACACATGCCTTTTGATCTCATGCTACAGTCGCTAATAAGGAAACAAAAACGTGCCGTTGTTTTGTTTCTCTATGTTCAGAGTCCAAGTTTAGTTCAGTTATTTCTTTTCTGTGTGCGTTTGTGTGTGTGCTTTAGGCAAACAAATGAAGTGACGCTCAACCACAGGCTGCAAGCATGCTTGTTTGGCTTGTTTGTTTGTATAGACGCAAGACGTTGCTTAATTGAAATCACTGCGGCTTAATCTGCTGAGGAGGGATTTGAATCGGAATCGGACAAAGTCGTCGTCGCCGTCGTCGCCGTCGTCGCAGAGTTATTACGGCACGGGGAAGAGCGGAGTTCATTTTTGCAGCCACTCAGAAAAGGACACATCTATTAATATCCACCAGTGATTAACAGTCAGTGTGTGTGTGTGTGTTTGGCCAGGGGAAAAGCAGGGACAAAGTGGGACTGTTCCCGGCCAACTTTGTGCAGCGCGTCCGCCCCGGCGAGCGGGTGTGGAAGGTCACTGCTGGTTTCCATGGCAACCGAGACAAAGGCCAGATGAGCGTGAAAGAGGCCCAGGTGAGCGTGTCTGGCCAACACCCACAGTTGCTGTCTCTCGCACACAAACACACACACAATGCAATGTATGTAAATTGATGCAGAAAACTGCTGAGATCACGGCATACTAATGGCTTCCAACGCAGCCGAGGGTTGTTTTTTTTTTCCCCCACTCACACAAATATTTTTCTCACTCGCATCTGAATGTCACACGCTCCTCCCACCCCCGCCTCCCTCCCGACCTCCGCCCCCGCTGCAGATCTGCGTGGGGAAGGACGAGGAGAGCGACGGCTTCCTGCGGCTGAGCAGCGGGAAGAGGCGTGGCCTCATCCCCGCTACCTGCCTGCTGGAGATATGACGGCGCCCCCTTCGCCTCTTTGGACGAAGAAGTCGCAGCGAGACGGAGGGAATCCTCAGGACGAGAGTTTGAACCTACCTGCCTACCTGCCTCCATCCTTCCAAAAACACAGCGGGATGGTGAATTTTTGAGAGCTGGAGTGGAAAAATGACCCAGTTGCAGGCCGTTTCTCGGGCTGGGAGAGCTGGTGGGAGGGGCTTCACCCCAGAGTTCTCTCCAGCTACTCCCCTTGTAGCAACCATCAGTGGCGCGTTTGTATTTTTGTTTGTTTGTTTTTTTTCACCAAGGCGGCGCCCCAAATGTAGCATGGTGATGAAGAGGAACGGTGCGGAGCGAGTCTGGCTACCTCACTGGCAACTTCTCATCGGCCGCCCATCTGCGATGGAAAAAAGAAAGAGGAAAAACACCTTTTGGGATGTCACCGTGTGTCCAAGCCCTCGTTTTTGTTTGGTTTTTTTTCTTTTTGTTGTTGTTTAGAGGTGGAAAGCAGATTAGAGGGGGAAAGGAGCCACGCCGGTTGGTGGCTTTGCCTGGAGCAGATTTTGGTCCCAGCGGCCCATTTAGACGAGAGCTCAGTCACCTGACGGCTCGGCCCGACGCGTGCTCGCCGTTCCAGGTCAGTAAATGTGTCACAAAGGGATTCAGGTATTCAAAAAAACAAAACAAAGTGTGACAAAAAGCAAGTCCTTTACTACAACATCATAGTCAAATGAAACACACACACACACACACACACGCACTGAGCTGTGTGTGTGAGATTACTGTACAGTCGCGCTCTTCACAGCTCTGATGTGACGAGCGCTTTGTGTGCACCATGGGGAGCTTCTCACTCACTTTGCCCTTCAATGACACTCTCACTCTGGCACACACACACACACACACACGCACACACACAGAGTCATGCCGCATTCCCAACCAGGCAATCAGGCAGACGGCAGCTGGCAGAGAGGTTTTCAGCAGCAGTGGATGGGATTGCAGAAAGGTGAAAATATTAAAATATATATGTATATGAATTTAAAGCCAGATATGACTTTGTTTCTGTAGAATAAAAAAGAGCCGTGGACGCACGCAGAGTGCAGTTGTTCTTGTTCCACTGTTCGTCTTGGAAAAGAACTGGATGACCTGACGTTTTGGAGGGAGAATTTAAGTTTTTTTGGAAAATATTTAAAAGTGAAGTTTTACATTGCAATATAGTATTTAGGGGGTAACAGTTAGGATCTAACTGTACTTTCATATCCATAATAATCACATACAATATTACCTGCTAATTTACTGACTGCATTCTAATCCAGTTTGTTGTAAACAATTTGGCATTGTCATAGCAACATATTATCACATACACATAGTTTTGTCAGACAGATTATTATTATTATTATTGTTGTTATTGTTGGTGCTCCCCTTTGTCTGCCGTCTGCCTGATTCCCTGTGAATGCAGCACAACACAACATTTATAGATTTAGTTCATTCTGTCCCATGTAAAAAAAAACAACAATCAAAACAATGTCTATTATAATCAAACATTCATGCTCATTATATTCTCTGTGTTGTTTTACCTGTATGTAATAATCCTGTAATATTTGCTTGAATACGCCATCTGCTCGTACGTCACCGCTGGACGACTCGACACGTCGACGCACCGGCGTTCGCTCAGTGTCGTTGCGTCTTTGTTGTGTTGACTGACAACAGGTGTGAGTCATAACTTCGTCACCACGGTGACGAGCGGCCGGCATTCTTGGCAATAACTGTACATAACAATATTATTTAGAAAAAAAAAACATAACCATGACACTGGATGTAAATAGCCTTACGAAGACGCTGAATTTCTGGGCTGTGAGCGTCTCTATGACCGACAACTAAGGGCATTAACTTCACACTTGCACCACACAGCAGATTGTTGCTTTTGAGTCCTTCGCACTGACCAGCATCCCTTCCTGTCACTCGATATCACGCCCAGTCAGCACAAGTCCTTTCAAATATACTATGCACAACAGTTCTAGTCATCCACTTTACTTTAGTTCCCAGCCCGACGCTTCATTGCAGAATTTTGACCAAGGTTCTGGGGAAATTCAACCCAGCTTGAATCGAGCTGCACCGACGACTCATCCTGAACATTCCCACCACCGACTAGAACCCAGATTTGGCTCAGGATCAGTTTAAACCCAGGTGAAATCCAGCCTCTCCTCACCTCAGTGCACACGACCAGGCTAGTTCTGTCTGCATGGCTAGCTGCCCTTTGATCCTCACATATCTCAGCGCACTCAGATGGACTGACCAATGGCGTGCTCTACTTACTCGAGAATTAATTTCTTCTTTCGCCTCCTCGGCTCTGTGCTTTGATCTGGCTGCACGACGGGCGGAATGGGCTGAAATGGGAGATTTGTCTTGACTGGAATTTATGCCATTTTCAATAAAGGCAGTATAGTAGCTTGAACTTTGTGTGGCTGTTAAATCTGGTTTTTTTTTCTTTTCCAGAGACATGATAAAATGTGTTTCCACTACACTCTACATGTTCGACAAATAAAACTGAATTTATTGTAAAATCCAAAACAAGACAAAACACGTTCCATGTTATGTATAATTCACTTCTCCAACTCTTTCTACCCACACCACAACTATACGCATGTCACAGGTCGGTGAGCACACCCTCAGCCAGGTGTTGGCCCCGCCTTCTGTTTTTGTTTGCCTCCAAATATGTGGAAGGTTAAATAAGTTCTTACTTTTAGCAGGAAGCTGTTAACATAGGGATAAATGTTTTTTCTGGAGATCTGGAAGGTTTTTACAAATTGGATGAGGTCACATCACGCCAGTGAAGGAGCAAAGAAATGTGCATGTCCTTGGCTCAAAATCCATGGCAAAGATTTTCTTGCAATTGGCTGCATCCCCCGCAAAGATGTAGCTAAATACAAGAAATCCATTTAAATGTCAAAGGTCAAACTGAAAGGCACCCAATGATCAATCATCAAAAACAGAGATGAAAGCAGTTTGAGCAAAAACAATAGAGAAAATTAGCTGGTGTGAGAAGCTTATAGAGCCTCAAACAACAGGCCCTACGGCCCTACGAGGACATTTCAAGGGAGTTACAAATGAAAATGTCTTTCTGGAATTGTAACTGATAAGGCCACTCGTTGTTAGCCCAGCGAGTGGCTAAGTAGCAGTGGACAGGAGGAGAGTGGTTAGCTAACCCAGCTAACCCCACAAGCTTCACCTGGAAGTGTCCCGACCAGAATAGATGAACTAGAAGGACTAGTGGATTCATCCTGGAAGCTCACGGTTCCTCCTGATAGTCACTCAAAGTCCACTGTGAGGCTGATGTTTACAAGAAAGACAGAGTATTAGTAGTAGTATTCGTAATATTCTTTCCAAAGTAAAGAACTGAGGGCTCCATCTGCATATACAGTATTGATGGGAGATGGGCAACAAAAAAATAACAATAGTTGTGTAATTTTACTCGAAGCCCAAAACAGTGATGGAGGAAAAGTAGTTTGTGTTTCACCCAGTTGTGAAACACAATCTGAGCCTTGACTTTCCTCCTTAACTGCATTGAATTTGTAATTTCACACTTAAATTCACAAGCTGGTGAATCAAGAGAGGAAATATGATCCTCCGCGGACGCAGAATTAACACTCAGATTTCTCATTTGGGTTGACGGAGCAGAGCCGGCAAGGACTTCTTGTTCTTAATGACCGTAAATAATATGATTAACTCCCAATAAAATTAGCTGGCGGTGGCAGAGCTGCTGGCAGGCTGCTGGGCCGAGCTGGCAAAGACACTGTGAGCGTGTGTGCGCACATCCCCGCTGTGGTGTCGTGCGAGGAGCATTTCTCAAATCATGACCCAATTCTGTTATCAAATTGGATCAAATGTGATTTCCGTCTCTGCAGAGCGCGAGACGAGAATGTGTGTGTGTGTCTGGCCGCGCACCAGGCTGCTTGTACGCTCTGTAAAAACGCCGACTTCGGGAGCTCTTAGCTGACTGCGGCGCGGAAGTCTCTTTTTCACGCCAATTGATTTAGATGGATTTTCTTCTCTTTTTTTTTTAATCCCTGCACAAAAATCCTGACAATCCGCCTCAAACGCAGTGACGTGGACGGGAGGTGTGAGGCTGAACGGCCGGCAAATCGTCTTCAGTTCTTTTTCACGGCACATCCATCAACATCACCACGAGATACCAAAAGTGTTTTGTGAGGGTTCAACAGATCTGAAACTAAAGGGATTCACATCTCGGCAAAACAATGTGAAATATCCTCACTACCTGAGTGATTTGCGGCTCATTTGTGAGAATTTTCTTCCCCTCGCTATATGTTCTCCCTCATTTGTTTTACACCCTGACTTGCGTGAACAGCGAGATGGAGGAGGGGAAAAAAAAAATGCAAAACGGGGATGGGGGTTGTTGGGGAAATGTGATCCAGAAATAGAACAGGTGATCAGGTTGGATGGGAAGCAGCGTCAGTAAAAGGTGAAGCTTTTTGCAGGGGGAAGAAAAAAACAACAAAAATTGCAGACTGTACACAACAAACACCTGCAAACAATCTAAAAATAAACAGTGGACTGACCTTCAGTGTTCATGGACAGCAGAGATTGATCTAGAAAGGCCTCAGAAATGAAACCCGGCCTCAGGAAAGAGAAGGAAGGATGCATGGCGCTTCCGTCTGTCTCTCTCTCCCTCACTGTCCAGTGTATTTTTGTGCTGTGCGAGGAAGGCGGAAAACCCGCTGGTAGCCGAAGCAGAGACAGGGAGAACATACAAACTGCACACGGAAAGGTCTCAGATTGAGGATGGAATCCACAACCTTCTTTCTGTGAGGCGACAGACTGACCACTGCACCACCGTGTCGCCCAGGGGAGTCAAACCAAGAGGACCTGTGAATATTTGATCGGTTTAATTCGACATGAACAAGGTGTCTTCCACCTCCTCCCTCCTTCCTCCCTCTCCGTCCTCTTCCTGACTCCTCCCTCCACTACCTCCCTCCCCTCCCACCTCACCCTCCTTCCCTCCTTCCGCCCACCTCCTCCCTTCTCTGTCCTCCTCCTCCCTCCTCCGTCCTCCCTACCTTCTGCTGTTGTCGTCCTCGCCGCTCCAGCTGTGTTTACTCTTTCCAGACTCCCCCTGACCGACCGTTGAAGACCGTAGGGGAAGGTGCAGGGAGACGGCATGTTTAATGCATGGTCGGATCTCTGGCTGCTTTCTCAGGACAAACACTCTCCAGTGTCAGGGCAGCCGGCAGGGTCCAGGCCCGGGGCAGTGACACACAGAGAGAGGGAGAGAGGGAGAGGAAGAGAGGAGTCTGAACCGGAGGAGCCGCTGTGCAGATCCTCGCAGCTGATCTCAAGACAGGACGGAGAAAATAAGCCCCTCGGGGTGTCGACGCATGAAAGCCGTCTTTGAAGCGCGCCGCTGAGGGAACGGCAGATTGGAGCGATGACGTCTATGCTCATTTTTCTTTGAGAGAATCAAATTTTAAGGGGAGGCCCAGGGCTCTTTTGAATTATTTTTTATTCTTTCCTCTCCCACCTTTCAAGCACAATAAAGAAAGAGATCAAGAGAGTTTTATTTATGAGGATGGATGGATGGATTAGCCTCAAACCATTGTCACCGCGACGGGTTCCAAAATCATTCGTCTCACAAAGGGCATTATCCAGCGGATGAAAACCATTATGAAAAAGATCTGCAGTGTGAAATGCATTGACAAAATAAATAGGAGACGAGAGATGCAGAGGGGCAAATGACCTGAGAGGAGATAATTTGCTGTTTTGTTAAGTTTTTTTATTTATACGTTCAGCTTACACTGAAATAAACTGTTGATATTTCAAGAGTTTGATGTTTGCAATGCAACTGAATTGCTCAGATTTCCATTATGAACTCTTTTGAACTTCTGTAAAGCAGCGTCAGAATCAGCTGGATTCTGCCGATCAACTTCAGCTTCTGCTGCTGATGCTTCTGGCTGTAGACAGGAAAAGAAAAAACAGGAAGTGAACGCCAGTCCACCTGCTGAGACGATGGAACTGCACATTTTCAGCTTTTTTGTTTTGTTTTGTTTGTTTCACACCTGATTGGTTGTGGTTTAGTTCACAGCAGCTGGCGATCAGCTGTTGCTGACAAGGACACATCAAATTTTACCAGCCACTTCAACTGGTAAGAAAAAAAATCATGGACATTTTAATTTATTTGCACTCTCTTGTGTTAAAATGATCCTTAAATTTGTGTGATTGATGGACTCGATCATTATCATCATCCTCTAGGTCTGTTTTTCAATGTTTTTTTGCTGTCCTCCTCCTTGATGAAGGTTATTTTGCTTTAGTTTTCTCCTCAGCAATCACACAACAAGCATCACTTTGACTAACACAAACAGAGGCTCAACAGCAATCACTTGACCAAACAGCAACAATTGACTCAACGGGCCCATTACTGGCCAATCATGTCGATGACTCCCGCAGACCACTCCTGGGCTCCCCGTCATTGACTCTCCATTATTCACCATATTCAGAATTTAACAGGGCCTTTCGTTGTTTTTCAAGTTGCACTTTTCTGAAAGCCAGTCTGGTTGAAGTTGTGCTGTGTGTTGTCAGAACTTCACCGGTCGTCCTGCCTCGCCCCGAGCCGTCTGCAAGCCAGATGGCGTCTTGTGCCACTCGCCGCAGATGTTTCTCAGAATTCCAGGCCCACGACACCCGGCAGGAAACAGGACGACTCTGAGTTCCAGTCGTGCTGATGCTCTCCACCTCCACACCTGCTCCACGGCTGCCCACCGCTCTGCAGCCGCCATCACGGCAGCTTGCCACACTTGATCCCCTCTACAGCCCCCCGTCTTCCCGTCCCCCAGGCCACATACACACACACAAACACACGCACATACTCCACATCAGTAATGGCCACTTACATGCCCGCCCACCCCTACCTCCTTCCACCCACCTCTTCATCTTTAACCTTTCGCCATTAAAATTTGCTCTGATGATTCTGGCCTCTCGACTCGGCGGCACGAAGGAAAATCAAAAGAAGGTCAGGAGGCACAATCACGAAACAAGACCATTAAAAGGCGTCTCTTCACCTGAGAGCAGAGGGTCACTGTGTGTTTGCCACCATATTTTCTTTTTCTAGAGGTGAGCTTCCAATAATGTTTTGTTTGCTGCCGATTTGCTGGCACTCACACACTGATTATTCTGCCCCGGCAAACACAAGAGGCTCTTGGTTTTTTTTTAACTTCCTGCTTGTACAGTCGGGCTTCCACGTCCACTCCTCCTCCCGGTGACAAACGCACCTGTTTTTTTTCGAGTGAACAAGCTCAGCTCACAACTTCTCTCAAAGCACTGACTTCCTGCTTGCCGCTTCCACCTCTCAGTCCGACGGCCGTGTGCTCTTCCTCTCAGGGATATGTGATCAGACAGCGGGTTGCCGCCGTTCCTCTTAATGCCTCTCTTCACCAACCTCAGCGGCTTCCCAAATCCAAAAATGCCATAAAATCTTGAAAGCAACCTTCCGGATGCATTAAGTCGCTAAGAAAAGGATTTTAGAACTCAGCAGGCAGGTTTTCTTTGGAGCTCTCACTCCCTTCAGCTCAAACCTTGGTGCATTTGTGGATCAGACCATATTAATTTTTCAGCTTGGCTGTCTTGGCTTTCTTCATATGTGCACACACTTTATACTCTACTCGCATTCCACCATGGCTGATTGTTTCCTTACAAGCTCTTTTTCAAGCAAACCCTCCATTTGTGTTCAAAATATCCGGAAAGGGTCTTTTAAAATGTCCCAGTTGTGAAGGGGATTGGCCAAAGCAAAATCTTTTTCATGTCGAAACGGGTCACAAACTTGAGGTTTTGTTGCCCCGGCGGCTGCAGGGATTACAGGATATTTGGTTCTGCTTCGCTTTCACTTAAGATGCTTCGCTTGCTATCAGCTGAAGCTACTTTTCTCCCCCTCCCTCTACTGCTCACCGCCTGAGTCAACAGCTTTGTTGTGACAAACAGAAAGATGAAAAAGCCAAAGGAGCGTAGTGGAGATTCAGCCAGCCGGGGACGAGGCCTGAAATGAGGCGGGCTTGTTTTTGTTTTTAAGCAGAGGAGAGTGCACAGGAGGGGTTAGGAGAGGAGGGAGTTGGAAAACTGGAAGAGTAAGCTGAAAGATGAAAGCAGTGTGAAATAGTGGAACTAATACTTGTGTCCCCTTGGCGCAATTATCTCTAAAACTTTTCTCCGTGCATAAAGCACTAGAGTGTAAACAAGTGAAATCTCAAATGTACAATGATCATCATGTGCTCTGGATCTGATTTTAAAATCAATGACTGTGACTTCACGTGACGTGACGTCTAACTGGAACTTTTTTAAGAGCAGCTGACTTGGAGGGTGGCATGAAGATGCGCAGGATCAGGATCACTGAAGCATCTATAGACGTAAGATCTGGCAGTGCCATTCATCAGATAAGGTCTTATCTGCACCGCCGAGCACCATTAATCCTCCATCAACTCTGAAAGAAAGAGACAAACAGCAGAGAACGAGCCCTTTTGATGCTTAGCGTAATATATACAAAAATGACAGAGGGGGAGGAGCAGAGAGACTGACAGAAAGCCATATTAAGTTCATTATGTATTGCGTTACATGCATCATCGTCACATCTCATGGCACCTTTGTCCATTTCACAGTCTTTAGATGTAAATAAGCACCATGGCAGGCGGCAACGCACAAAGACTTGGAGATGGATAAAGTTCATGACCCTGCTACTGTAGAGCTGAACAACACTTTGTCTTGATCTGATGTTTCCCTACAGCAAGTCAAAGCTGGTCACTAGAATTCAATGTGAATTTTGTTCACTTTTAAAAAGTTCTATGCACCGACTCTGGTGGTACGAACCACACGGTGCCAAACTTCAACGGAGAAATACAATTACATCCAACTGAATCAACAAAAAGGGAAATGTATTATTATTATCCTAATATATAGATATATATACACCCTCAACCAGCACAAACAAGTCAGGACAGCACGGCTCTGATACAGTCGCTGCAGAAAGAAGACTTGACGTTCAATATTGTGGATGATGATTTCCAGCGGTGGAGAAAGAATCATGACTAAATGCCTCTATGGTTGAGACAGATGGCCGGGCCAAGAAGCACTTTGATTAAATATTTGCAAAAAAATGTATGAGCAAAAAAAATAACAAAATTAATTCAATGGTCAGAGAGGTTTGGTGTTTCCTCCTCATTTGGTCAACCTCATGCTGCAGGTACCCAGAGGGCGGGATCTCAGCTGATTGGCTGCTCCTGAGCTGCTCTTCCAGTCTGCCTGCCGCTCTTCTCTCTTGCTTTTGCTCTGTGGGTTTGGTTTTGCTCGCAACTTATACTTCACACAAAAATGCCTGCACGCACACATTTCTGACGTGACTGACACACCAACTAAATTGATCTGTTGCATTTGGCTGCATCTCCTGTCTGTTGCCATGGCCAACCAGCCAGTTTGTGACACAGCTCATGTACAGTCTCACATCATGTTCTCTGTATGTTGTCCACACCGGTCTGAGTGTGAGTTCAACCATGTCACACTGTCCCCTGCCCTTGATCTACTTCAAGACCAAACATTTCAGCCAGAAAAGCTCAGCAAAGCAAAGACAGTAATGTTGTGTGTTTTAAAGGCTGCTTGCAAAGTTTAATGACGGCCTTCCAAAAGATGTAGAGGAGTCAGGAGTCATGTTTGTCTCGAAATTGTAGTGGAGAGGAAGTCTTACATTTCTTAGATCCTCAATAAATGAAGCCTATTCGAGTAAATATGCAACGTAATAGATAATTTGAGCTGCTGATATTTACTGATTTTAGATATAGATTTCTTTCTATCTCAAGAAGAATCTCCATTTTAATTTCTTTCACGTCCCCATCTGAGTTGTGATCAATGATAACTTGATCACTCGAGTGTGCCTGGTTTTGTTTTGTTTTGTTGTTTGCTTGGGTAGGAGGCCTTTAGTGAAGAATGCTGCTCCATGTCACTTGGTAATTGTCCCCTTATCTGATCCCATTAAAGTGCACGCTTCAGGAAGTAGCAGCGTCGCGTGCTAATGAAGAAATGCATGAAATAAGCTGCAAAATGGCCTTGAAACACCAGGCCTGCATCCACCCTCAGCAATCCAAATTTAAATTATCAACAAATTTGAATGTCGAATTTCAACTCCTTGTTTTATAAAAAATTACCTTTCAATTTCAGAACATTCCTCATCCCGTAATAATGAAATAATGAAGCAACAACATCATGTCAAGGTTAGGAGCTGCATTATTTCAGCTTGTGCCTCCTTTCTATATCCTCAAGGCCTCCAAAAGCCATTTCCAAGTGTGAGGATTCTTCACTGCCAGCCTCTAAAGCTTGTGCCCCCTGTTGTTTATGCAACGCGCTACACACGCCACAACACCCTCAGCTGTGAAGCTGGAAACATCTGCCAGGGAGCAGCAAGTTGATGCTCCAGGGTAAGTTGTCTTGCAAAAAAAGGGAGCTAAACATCTCATTTCTTACTCTTCCAAAAAAACAAAACCTCTCGACTGTAGCTGCTACAATCCCTTTAATGCCCTTCTTACATCCCAAGACGGACTTAAGTGGCAGGCTGCCCTGCAAGCTAATGGCTGCACTGTCAAGTGTTTAAGTCACAGCTCCTTTGGGAAAAAGAAGAGGGAATCATTCAATGTCCGAGCTCAAGGTGAAGACAGCCGGATGACGGCAGCTCCAGGAGTTTTTTTTTGGCCGACGATGTCAGCGAGCACAGCCAATGTTTATGAAAATTAGGAGAATGTAATCCATGAGATAAACCGTGTATTTAAACAGTGATTAATTGGGTGCATATAAATTGCTTAGAAAGCAAAAAAAAAATGTTGGCTTCTTCACCTGTGTGAGCGTTCAATTTCAATGTCATTTTCAATTAACCTTGAATCACGTTCAAATTGGATGATGACATCCGATTAATCACACAGTTAAGAGTCCAAATTGATGAGTCATGGATTAAAACTACATCAGTGACTCAGAGACATGCAGAGGGAGCAGCCCTGAAACATCTCAGGTCACCTTCCATTTCTCACAGACAAATGGCTAAAGTGTTGTGTTGCCCAGTGATGTGCAAGTAGTTCAGTACTCGGTGTTCAATCAGCTGTGTGAGTACACAACCGGCTACAAGTGAACTGGAACAGAAAAAAAAGTTGGGCAGCATATACATTAAAAGTCCTTCCCTCAGCAAACTTTTAGATTTCATTATTTATATGGATTTTTTTGAGGGGAGGTGCATCATAAAAAATGCATTCTGTCTCAGAGTGGTAGAGTTGGTGCCAAGTTGTGTAGCAGCTTAATATAGAAAAAAAAATACCCAGATATATACAGCGCATACATGACTGTGCCCTTTTAAAAGGTGTCTGGCGTTGCAGATGACTCTTTGCTGCCACCTGCTGGGCATTTAAGGAAACACGCAGCATAAAGGGACTGGTCACGTTACTTTATTTCATTTAATGCACGTTTACCAGGTGACTTAAGTTTTGTTCCTGAACTAACCGAAGTGTTTATACTGCTAAACAGCCCAGAACTGAGCATAGTTCACTGGTGTTTTTTTTCTTCATGTAACTGACATAAGACACCTTTAAAAGAATCTGTCTTGTTCATACAAATTTATTACCAAATGACAATCCAACCAGAACTTTAATTTAGACTCATTTCTTTGTGGATTCCTCCTCCTTGGACAAATTTTTCATGATCTCTTCTTTCTTGGCCAGGAGACGCTCTTCTCTGCGTTTGCGGGCCTCCTTTGTCTTTGTACGACGAGCCTCAGCTTGGTCACTGGATGGTGTTAAAAAAAAAACAAAAAGGAGATTATGAGAGGAAAATAACAAGAAACAATTGCTTTAAAATCCCCACAAGGGAAAAACTTACGCCAGAAGCTTCTTGCGAGCCTTGTCTGCCTTCAGCTTGTGGATGTGCTCCATGAGGATGCGTTTGTTTTTGAAGACGTTACCTTTGGCCTTCAGGTAGAGACTGTGGTACCTACGAGACACACAATAGACCTTTGAGCATTTTTAAGAGCAAGCTGCATGCTCCTTAAACACATAATACACTGGCATATTCATGACGAGTGAGGAAATTCACACTTACATGTGCCTGTCAATTTTCTTTGACTCCCTGTAGCGACGGAGAAGGCGACGCAGGATTCTCATTCGCCGCATCCATATCAATTTCTCAGGCATACGGGCATTGGCTGTTCCCTTTCTTTTACCTGAGACAGATCAAAAATTAAACACAGAATTACTACTAGAAAATATAAGACATTTTACTGATGCTTGGGGAGGGGATAAGACGCTCAACACACCATAACCCGTGTGACGTCCCTTGCGGCGGGCCAAAGTGTTCTTGCGGCAGCGAGCCCGGGAATGAACCGTCACTGGTTTCCTGATGATCAATCCATCCTTCACCAGTTTTCGGATCTGCTGGCCTGAGAGACAAATCAACCCAGTTATGATTCGGCCTATAGGACACGAAACCAAAACACTACGGGGGACGTCGCAACACAAACAGACAACTCACGAGAGTTTGCATTGGCAATCTCATTGGTCTCATTTGGATCCAACCACACCTTCTTCTTGCCACAGCGCAAGACGCTGGACGCCAGGCGCTTCTGGAGCCTGAGCATGCTGGCAAAAAGAAAAGTTGCATATATGTTATTGTTTTTTCCAGGGTGAGCAGGCAAGAAAGTCTCCATGATTTTTAAAGGTCCAGTTGGTTGTTGTTGTTGTTTTGTTTTTTTCTTAAGGCAGCTCTGTATTAAAGGAAGCCCGTCTGACAGCACATTTCATATTTAGGGTATTAGGTGGCCTTCCTTAAAAAATAACAGAAAACTAGGAGCAAGACCCTTGCTCGCGTATATTCTTATATACGTATATGAGAGCTAAGGGTAGGAAAACTAAATTAATTTTATTGTAATGTGCGTAAAATGTATTAATGTGTTTATGGGCAGTATGTTAAGTTTTTTCCAATATAAAAAATCATAAATCAAGCCAAATTTTCCAAAGCGGACCTTTAAATGTCCTACGTACTAATGACAGAGGCATTTCGCTTATAGTCACTGTGTCACATGACATCATACAGTGTAAAATATAGTACCCACGACTACATAATTGTATAAACCCAGAGTAGGCTGTATTATTTCTTCATATTTGTCCAGCCACAATATGGTAACATCAGGTCTTCGCACAGAATTGTTGAAATAGTTATCTGCTGATCTCTTAGGACGGACATTTTTATCACAGTAGCGACTAATTTAAAGCCAACTTCTCACGATTGTTCTCTTTTATGTTAAACTGTGCGCTACTGACAGCGCGTTAAAAGACGAGGCTGGATTCGGATACAATGACACTCAGTCGGTTGTCCAACCTAAAACCAGCTTCACTGCCGTGAACTTCACTACGTCTGTGACCGCAACTGTTGCTCCCAAACACTCAAATTCTGGCTCATGTGAATTCAATAGTTGGCAAATCTGCCTCATAAAGTGTGCCGTAGGTCGATTTTGTGCACGTAAGTGTAAACGCTGCTCCTTCTGTCCAGGAAGATCATGTAGTGACATGTCTTTACCAAATTAGCACTCGGTTAGCATAACAATTTGGGCCTTCACGATACGTGATATCTGGGATTACGTTACATTTTAATCCCGAGTCTAATTTATTTAGTGACCTGTCTATATTCTTAAATATCAAAGTCCACAGTTATGGGACTAATCACTGGGGATTCTTGGAAAAATACTGTTTTTAGTTTCACAGTGCTCGCTTACCTCATGGCTGCAGCTAGCTTAGAAGAAACAGAGGAAAAAGAAATCCGAAGCACAAACCATTATAGCTTCAGCCGCGGGCGACCGAACAGTGGTGGTGCTTACAGTTCTTGCATACAGCAACTTATTTTAAAATTACCATCTGTATTGTATTTTTTGAAAGGGTGATAAATATTGTGGGTTTTCTTTACAGGTCGCTTAATTGTGCTTTAAAAGTCATGCCAGTCGAATTATTTGTCCCCCCTCCTCTATTCCTCCAGTGGTACGTTCCAGGACACATTTACAGTCGATATTTGACCGCTAGAGGTCCCCCATACCCATAATCTAAAATTAAATACTACTCTCAAATATTTTCATTTTACGTCTGTTGTCGTCATAGTGAGGAACATGGACACTCGAGGTGCTGTTAGAGGAGTGACTGAAGAAAACACACTTTTCATTCATCCATTTTGATTTCAGCAGAATAAAAGAACACATTTAAATTATTTATAAACGTACTGCGAGTGCAATTGTGCATAAAGCACGATTCTGTAGTTTAAAGGAAACTAAAATTCTATCCGATATTGGTGCCGCAGATAAGAACGTAAAGGAGGAAATGCGGTCTTCGAGCGGGGCCGGTGCAGTTGCTTGCTGCCATCTCCTGGAGGAAGGTGGGAACTTCGATCCTGGCGGCAGCACCAAAACACTCTCCTCCTCCTCCTACCTCCTGTCACACGTTTTTTGTGTCTCAGAGAGCTGTGCGCCCGTCCAGACCGAGGTCAGCGGCAGCGTCGACAGTGGAGGGGGAGGACACGAAGAAAAGCAAGGAGCTAACCGTCGACGGCGTCGTCCTTTCTAAAGAAATGTGTGAACGTAACGCAACGCTCAAGGTAAGGCGGACCGTTTCCCTGTCCCTCTGTCGCATGTCCCCCCGGCGGTTAACCAGCTAGCTTAGCCTCGCCCACCATAAGTTACTGCCATGCGAGTTTTCATTCAAGACATGGACGGTGTTCCTGCACGGGCTTCGCTGCCACGCTCAGCTCAGGGGGAGGTCGAAGTGGGAATCACATGGGCTCGATTACGGCGGCACGGCCGCACGCTAGCCCGCCGCTCACTTTCCGCTGACATTGAGCTGAAGCGCAGCTGAGCGGAGCCTCGTCGCCGGGGCACCGAGGGTCTCCTGCGGGGGTCTCCTCCTGCGTCTTGCGCCCCCCACGGCTGCTTTATTCTAAACAATAGCACGTCAGTTTCCTCGACTAACGCCTTTCAGCGCCCTTTTAGCGGGACACTTGGTGCCGTTCTAGTATCGCGACTCTCTCAAGCCCCCCTCCACCCCCGACCCGGCCGGCTTTTCGCTCATGATGCTCGGCAGCGTGCCACAGAGACGGCGACAGAAAGTGCACGAGTCATCATTTATTAACATCACAAGCCCGGCTTTTCGAAATGCAGTCACGGGAAGGGTCTTTCTGCTAGAATGCTTGTTACAAGGCAGCGTTGCTTCTTTTTGACCAAACCCGGCAGCCAGAGATACTGACCGGTTGGCTCCATTGTTGTCTGCACTGCTAGTTATCCGCACACCCCATCTGTCACCCGTACACTCCTGTCTGACCTGCTTACGGCTGACAGCCTGGAGGTCACGGAGCAGATTAACCCGCCAGTGTACAGTGTGAAGAGTGACGACCGTTACTGTTATCTGGAAAATAAACAGAATGTTGCTTTGTCTTGAGATTAAGTGTGTCCCCGAAGCCAGATTTAGAGTGTTGATTTGAATGTTTTCCTTGTCGTTATTGTAGTGTGAGATGGCTCCCCTGAAGACATATTTGGGATTATGTGCATTGCTTTAACAGTTTTGAAAGTAATTGTATTGTTTTCACGTGGTTGTAAATATTAACCTACTGATTGTCTGGGCAAAAAGTAAACATCTCTAGTGCAATGTCCACTGCCTTCGCAATAATTGAGTGTATTGAGTTTCAAAGTGTCACTGCTCACAGTAAAACCATCATTGTTGTTGCCCAGTTTAGGTCTTCAGTACTAAACTAACGTATTCTGTCATTTGTTTTACACAACTGTTTATCCTTGAGTTTTTTTTTTCTCAAATGAATCCTTCAAAAAAAAAAATCAGTCAGTTTTTTTCAAATCATCCTTTTCATCCTTTTAAAACATGAAACTAAAGTATCAAAAACATAATCAAAAACAACCGAGGCAGCGTTTGGACTGTGCTACAATAGTGCTCAAAGCATTTGTAAATAATATAGTGTTTTTATTCATACCTTCCAAGTGATGAACAACTATCATCTGTATTCTTGTCATGTCAAAACACTTAACATAAACCTTGTGGAAGATAAGATGCATATAAACGAGTTTAATTACATTGATAATTAGATCACTTTTATCTCCTGGCCAGCCAGTTGGTGTAACTCCACAGCATCTAGTTGTGAAATCCATTTGTTTTGCTTCCAAAAGAAGGCGCCCCATCCAGTGTACTACTCTCGGTCGTTGACCCCGTGGAAAGCTCAGCGCGCCTCATCAATGTGCATGTCACCTGCTGCCAACCAACCACAACAAAACTGCAGTACAATGGCTAAAAGTGTATTCATCCTCTCCTGGTTGTTGGCTTGCTTTCTTCTTGTTAAAGTAGATTCTGTTTTTTACAGAAAGAGAAAAAAAAAGTTCATTTCATTTCACTTCAGGTCTTTTACTGTGACCTTGAATGCTGCACGGTTGGCATGTTGAGTATAGCTCATTACCTCCAAACTACCACTGACAAGCAAAAAGCTTCAGGGGAATTATTCAAATTTTTCAAGAAAACAAGTGTATGTCCGATCTGTCACAACAGACGAAATACTTACTTAAAAGTGATCACGATCAGTTGAAAACCATTTAAGGAAACAGCATGCAGGTCAAGTAGTTTAGTGCGGCCGTTCTTCTTTGCTGTTGTTGATATTTGGGACCAGGTCACTGTGTGTTTCCATTGTAATTACAAGTTGGCAACCAGTATTGTGTATAACATTCTTAGTCTTAGTCGCTTAATGACTTATTAAAATACATTTTCTTAAACTTATTATGCTGCTATTATTCTTATGCGTTCAGCTGTTTGCTCACTACAGTTTGCATCAGATGTTTGGGGTGAGCTGTGCCTAGAAGCTTCCGTTTCTGTGGATTGTCCTCACGGCTTTGAATGCAGCCCACGCAATTTGTAAAAACTGTCTAGAGACAATTTAAACAATGCCACACTGACAAAAGCCAGAATCTGGACAAACTGGAGCAAACAAGTGTTTGGCAGAATATTTGTCATACTACCCGGGTGGATCTCCAGTTCTGCTTTTGCTTTTTAAGCATTGAATGCACAATTTGTTTTTGTCACAGATCAACGTTTTTCTCCTTAGTGCGTCAAATAATAGTCCAAGTCATACTAGTTTTAGAGGCAGCTGTATAAACAGCAGACAGTGCACCAGGGGCCTGATGTTGAGCACCGTCCCTGCACTCCCTCAGATGTATTCGATTAGGTTCTTATTCTTTGATGCCATCATCAGTAATTCAATCGTCTCATTCTCAAGTCTGTTCTTCCGTCATCCTAAGGTGTGTCGAAATAGTTTTAAAATGACACATCGCTTTTGTTACATTATTACCACCACAATCTCGTCCAACCAGTGCGTAAAATCGTCATTTGTCTTAATTTTATCCTTATTTGTCACAGCTGTCTCAGGTCGTGAGTTCACGACCCAAAGAACGCAGCTTTAAAACTGGATATAAACTAACTGATAAATATATGTATACATGTATCTATCTATATTTGTGTCTTAAGTATGTAAATGTATATATGTATATATTTAGTTTATTTTCTTAAGCAATGATGATTTGCACTACAAATGGATCAATTTATCTTTCCAGCTGAACAGCGAGTGCTGAGCGATCCAGAGAAGAGGAAGAGACAGCCGAGAACATGGAGGCCTCAGATGGTTTGTTGCTGCAGGTCAACAATGGAGAGCAGTGGTGCAACCGCTGGAAACATCCTGGCGAAGACTTGGTAAGCAACTGACTTCTATCCCCTCACAGGAACTTGTGTTGTTGTTGTTGCTTTTATCCAGTTTCCTGCAGAAAAGGCTGTATTAAATGCTTGTGTGTTCCTCTGAACCCTGCGGTTGTTGTGTGTGCAGGACCGCAGCACCAGCCCCTCGGTCCTGCGCTGCGTTGCCAGCACTTGGAGGGAAGGCCTGCTGAACAGAAAGAGGCCCTTTGTGGGTCGCTGCTGTCACTCCTGTACACCACAGAGCTGGGTAATGCTACACTCCAGCTAATTAACTCCCTCATGGGTTCTGTGGACTGGGATCCCCTGAGATCCAGGCGCTATTTAGTTATTTATTTTTCAAAGTTGCTATCTTAGAAAGGGACCAGGCCCAAGTCGGAAGCATTCAGCTTTAGCTTTTTGATGACACAGGAACTTGCCATGTGAGTAAGATCTCACTAAACTGCATCAGATGTGGGATGTGGATTAACCCTTGCCACAAGCACAATGGCTGAGACTTAATATAAAAGTGATTACAAAGCCATAACCGTCTGCAAGGCTTGTGATGAAAGTGATGGTTCTGTCTTTGTGCTTCATAGTTAAGTGTGTGTGTGTGTGTGTGTGTGTGTGTGTGTGTGTGTGTGTGTGTGTGTGTGTGTGTGTGTGTGTGTGTGTGTGTGTGTGTAAATTGAGGAATTGTAGAAAATTTATTTCCTACAATTACTACAAATGATATAAAGGATTTATTTTTTAATAATCCATGCATTCATTTGTTTGTTTGTTTGTTTACCCAATCACAGGAGAAACTGTTCAACTCCAGTATTCCTTCTCTGGGGCTGCGCAACGTCATCTACATCAACGAGACCCACACCAGGTAAAAACTCCTGTGGGAGTACGAGGCTTGTTTTGGGAGTCTGATGACCTCAAAGTTGAACCTTGCGCTCTGTGAAACTGTGGAAAGGGCGACCGGTGAATAATTGAAAGCGCGTCGTGTGTCAATGGACACCAGCCACCACATCACAGCAGAAAGAGGCCATTCAAAAAAATCTACTGTAAACAGTAACATGTAATGAATACGTATGAATATGTAATGTAATGATCCAACGATAGAAAGTTTTTTTGTTTTTGTTTTTGTTTTTTAAATTATGCATTGCAAGAGCACCTAAAGGCTGCCATTACAGTTCATGAGTGTTGATGATGTGTTGAGTTTCATTACATCTGTGCTGTGTATGTCCGTGCAGGCAGCGGGGCTGGCTGGCACGCAGGCTCAGCTATGTACTGTTTGTCATGGAGAGGGACGTCAACAAGGACATGTTCACCAGAAACGTCGTGGACAACGTGCTCAACAAAAATCGGTAGGGGGCGTCACCGCCGACTTGGCCATGCGAGCGTTGCTTGGACTTCTGGCTTTCAGGAGAAATACTGCAGGGTGCGTGATGTTCACCTGGTGGAACTCTGCTCCTTGTGTTCCGCAGGGTGGTGAGCGCGATCGAGGAGGTCGCCACAGATCTGGGCGGTTCAGCCAGCCAACCGGGCCAGATGCAGAAAAATGTCAGTAAGGTGAAGCAGAAAGCCAGAGCCTGTCTGCAGGAGATGGTGGCCAGCGTTTCACCTGCGTTCATCAGGTATCTGCACGTGTATCAGCTGCTGTTCTGGGGAGGGGGGCGGTATTTTCAAACAAACACTGCATGTCGAGGTCTTTTTTTATTTACCGTTATCATATTTTCCTTCAGGCTGACAGGTTGGATCCTCCTGAGGCTTTTTAATGGGTTTTTCTGGAGCATCCAGATCCACAAGGGGCAGCTGGAGATGGTCAAAAAAGCTGCTACAGAGGTAAACATCACCACAGACAAAAGTCTGATGACATACTTTGTTAAAAATGCCTTTGACATGGACTACATCAATTATTGTAGTAAACTTTTTTGTTTGTTTACACTTCCTGTTTTAATTTGGCAGTTTAATACATGCAGCAGTCAATTGAAATATAAAGACATTATTATGACACTTCAAATGGATTCTGTGCCTTAAAATCACTCCCTTGCCTTTGCAGCAGAACATGCCCATGATCTTCCTTCCTGTTCACAAATCCCACATCGACTACCTGCTCATCACTTTGATCCTGTTCTGTCACAACATCAAGGCTCCGCACATCGCAGCTGGAAACAATCTCAGCATCCCGATCCTCAGGTAAGACTTCCCCAAAGCCTGACAGCAGATCCCCTGGCGCCTGGTTAGGATCCCTGTGTGCTAAAAGTAACTCTGGCGGTTCTGTATATTATAAAGGAATTAAGTCTGACCTCGAGACATAGGCCAAAGAATTAAAATCAAGTACTAAACTAAAACCAGACATTTTTTGGACTTGTGGCTTTATTTGATTTTATTTTTATTTTTATTTTATTCATTTATTTAACCCTCAACCCACACACAAAATAAAGTACAGTTAAAAATCATTCTTTAGTTCATCTTTGAAACACCACTTGATGAGAGCTTCTTTATTTTCCCCAGCACTCTCATCAGAAAACTTGGAGGATTCTTCATACGTCGGAAGATGGAAGAGACGAGTGATGGAAGGAAAGACATTCTGTACCGATCGCTTTTACTCGCAGTAAGTGTGGAAAGCACTGATTTTGTTTAATTTTTTTCCTAATTCTTTCAAGGTCCTATATTTTCCCATTCTAATGGTTTGTTCGGTTGAAAAAAAAACCTGCATATTGTCGTCTAGACTACAGTTTAACAGGTTTGCACATTTAATCATCTACAGTACAATACAAACGGTTCTCTTGGTTGTTAAACTCCATCTTTAGCCCTCTGTTTACAACCCCCTGCTGAAACTCTGGTTATTAGCTTCCTGATAAAAGGAAAGCAAGGTGGACTCAGGGGGCAGAGTCAACAATGCTAAATTATCTTTTCTCTTCTTTTTATTTTCTCAAGAATTTGTCACACATTGGCAAAGTGTTGATCATTAAAAATCATCATCAAAAATCAGAACTTAAATTAACTCCACGTGTGTTCCTCATGTGCAAGATATGTGTGGAAGTAGAGGCTGATGAGGCAGAAAATCTGACCTCGAGTCAACTCTTGTATTTGGACAATGTTCCCTGAGTGAGCGAATAAAGTAGCACTAATGACTTCTGTCTTATGACTAATGTCAATATTGAGGATTAGTTGTATTACAAAGTCCACTTTTCGTCATCCAGGCTTCATGGTATAGAAAGACAGATAAGAAGAACAATCTGCTGAGCTTAACAGTAGCGATAGAAACCATGACAATGTTTATTTAACACAGCTTTATTTTCATCTGATCCTGGTTAGAAATAGCTACATCAGATCTGGTCCTTCTCATGCTGCTCCTAAAACTCCTCCCCTCTTTGAAATATCAGGCCGCAGTTCATTCAGCTAATCCACACACTTTGTTTAATATTTCATCTCATCTGTTTTCCATCACGCAGAAGGAGAGGGTGCACATCCACTCCTTGTACAGTCTAATTAACTGACACACGGGCGCTCATTGAGCAGGTCTGTGTTTCCCTCTCGGGGAGTGAAAATAGACACATGCATTCACGCTTTATGGAAACTATGTTGGGGGAGTTTTGGCAGGGGGGGTGTTGACCTTGCTATGTGTTTTTTTTTCCTGCAGATTAGAAGATTAGATGTCGGTCTTGCTCACGATTGAAGTTATTAAATACGTTATATTTATATTTCATTCATTTAAATGCACCCAAACCTTGATTTGTGTTTCTAACCCTACAGTCTAGGACAAAGCTTCTCACCTCCAGCGTGTCCATACAGCCAGAGACAGCTGAGCACACACTGCACGCAGGCAGATAGTGTTGCACAGCATGTCAGCCCTGCAGCCATGTGACTCACCGTCACATGGTTGCATGGGGCCGGACTCAATTTTAACAATACATCCCCCCCTTGCAGAGCAAACGTGACTTGACTTTTGACTCGGTTTTGTGACGCTTTTTAAAGGTGGATTGTGTTTTGCTTTTTAGCAGTGTTTCCCCAGAATGGTCACTCCAACCATCGTCTCCCTCTGTGCATGATTAATCTTTCCCCCAGTACACCGAGGAGCTGTTGTGTCAGCAGCAGTTTCTGGAGGTCTACCTGGAAGGGACCCGCTCCCGCAGCGGGAAGCCGTCCCCGGCTCGCGCCGGCATGCTGTCCCTGGTGGTGGACTCGCTGTCCACCGGCTCAGTGGCCGATGTGCTGGTGGTACCGGTGGGCATCTCGTACGACCGCATCATCGAGGGGAACTACAACAGCGAACAGCTGGTGAGTGTCCCGACACTCCCCGACAATCCAACATTGTAATATCTGGGAGAAGTACGGCGGTGAAATGCATGGCTGCACTTCCTGTGCCTGGATGATTGAAGCTCACAGCTCTGGCTGTTGATCCCACCAGGGCAAGCCCAAGAAGAACGAGAGCTTGTGGGGAATTGCGTGCGGAGTGTTCAGGATGCTCAGGAAGAACTACGGATGTGTCCGCGTCGACTTCAACCAGCCTTTCTCCCTGAAGGTAGCCAAGTGTTCATTGAATGTCAGGCTCACAGGTGATTGTGGATCAAACACACTGGGTGTCGCATTCACTCTCACCTCCCTGCCATTATCTACACCACCTTTAAAGGTCCAGCGTAAAAATTTGGCTTGATTTATCATTTTTATATTGGTATAAGCTTAATATACTGCCCATATATAAATTAATAAAAGTGTATACTCGCAGTACAATAAATTTCATTTGTTTTTTCCTTACAACGGCTGAATGTACATAGATCAAGAGTCTTGCTTCTAGTTAGCTGCCATCTTGCACTGCCATTTTTTTAAGGAAGCCCAGCTGACAGTGGCTTCCATACAAATTTTACACACAAGACCTTTAATTGTCTTTAATCACCTCTCTATGTCCAATGTAGGAGTACCTGGACACCCAGCGGAGCCGCCATATCTCGCCTTCAGTGTCCCTCGAACAAACCTTGATGCCCATCATCATTTCTGCGCAGTAAGGAAATAGACACACACACACACACTTATATCCTCCACAAGCATGCACATTCTCACCCCCTCATGCGGCCTGCAGCTCCAGGGACCCTCGTTTCTGGAGTTCACCCTCTGCCTCCCGCTCCGTCGCTGCAGGAGTCTTTTGTCTGACACCCGAGCCCTGCGCTGGAGTTCGCGGTCGGCAAGGGTCACTTCAGTCTGGAGGACTCGCTGTGCCTTTCATTATACAGCTGACGCAGTCGTTCTCCGCCTCCACACAGAGGGCAGCGTTTCACCGCAGCTGGTCTGGAGTCACAAGTTCAGAACTCTGCAGAGTTGACTGAAAAACCATCTGGACACAAACTGTAAACACGTCCAGAGGAGACGGCTGCAGGGCTTCAACGTGCGCAAAAGCTGCTAGTCCCGTCTTGAAACTTTGAAGTTCTCGTTGGCTGAAACTTGCATAGAGTATGAGTGAGTGCTGGAAATTAAAGATGTGAGAAACTTGAAACAGAAGTGAAAGTAGAGTGAAAGTAAAAAAATACCTTCACATTGCTTCAACGTCCTTGTCGTTATATGTGTTTTTTTTAAAAGTCAACTATCAGATCTTTTTGCATGTCTTTATTTTTTAGTCCATTGCCACTAAAAAGCGTAAAAAAAAAAAAAAAAAAAAAATAGCCCTCCGTTTACAGCCTCCCAATAAAATCCTGGCTTTTAGCTTCTTGCTAGAACCAATGCTGTGTTTGGTGACAAAAAACAGGGCTGTCTCTGGGGACAGAACCAACACCTGACTGTTGATGTCGTCACTAACCTGGGAGAGACATTGGTGCCCTTTGTGAAATCACAGGGGGCCGGCTTCCTGAACAGTTTTTTCCAGTCCACACTTTGAGAGGTGGAGCAGCACAGTCCTGGTCAAAATGCCTGTGACAAGACGCACCATGTGGCGCTCTTCTCCCTGCAGACCCGACGCCCAGCTCATTGAGGGTGGACAGCGGCAGGAAGAGGAGCAACAGCAGAACCGAGAGCTGCCCGACGACATCGTGAGACGACAACTCATCCATAACCTGGCCAAGCACGTCATCTTCAGTAAGGACACGGCAAACACTGCCGCAGGCTGCGGACTTACTTCAGCCCAACTATAGACCTGTTGGATTAAGTTATTACTGTGTAATAGTAGCAGGTGTTTTTTTTTAGGCTGTTATAGAAGCATATGCATGGGACAGAGGTCGCAAACCACTAAAGTGCAATTTTATTTAAAGCCTCTCTTTTGAGGGGGGAGCAGGGCCACTATCAGCTAAATTGTTTAAGACTCAAAACGTGAGTGAATCATCACGCTGCAGCATATTTTCATCTTCCCTTTCTTTTTTCCTTTTTTCCAATGAATGAGTCATGTTTTAGAGGTGCACCTGCTTGCAAATCCAAGGTCGCACTTGCTTCGCAATAATCATTTCATTCCACTCTAATTCTGTAATGGTAATCCCATACAGCCAATGAGCCGCCATCAGTTTCACACCCCTCACAGCTTCTTGGCCCCAGGACAACAATAAGCGAACCGGTTTTCCCCTGCTCCCTCGGCTGCATTCTCTCGCTCTGGACCCGTTTGCCTTTTCTTTTTTTTTCTCTTTTTTTAAATCACCGGCCAATCACGGAGCACCCAGCAGGATGGCATGTTGTTTTCAGCCAATAGGGTGACGGGAAGGATGGGGGAAAGCTGAGGAGGCAAGGAATGCAGCACCAGGGCTCACAAGCGTTTAACACCCCTGTAGCAAGCTCAAGATGCCCGGAGAAGTAGCTTATTTTAAGACATGAGCCGGAATTCTTCCACGTCCAAAATTATTCAAATAATCCATCAATGTTGCATTGTTTTTCTCTTTTTAATCAGCAGGCACCTTTTCAAATGTTTGAGATTTGTATTAAAATCATATGTTTTGCTGTTCTATCGATGTGGCCTACTGGTTATACTGAGTTGTCATACTCCAGCAAAATACCACAACTCATAAATTATTAACACAGCACAACACATAGTGCAGTTATTCAGGGATGCGGTAGTTAGTTGTAAAGACAATGAGCTTTCTGCCCTCAAACAATGTTGTGTGTTGAATTGTGTCTTGTTTTGTGTCTCACAGCGGCCAACAAGTCCTCAGCCATCATGTCAACCCACATCATCGCCTGTCTGCTGCTCTACAGACACAGACAGGTGAGCTCGGCTGCTTTTTTTTGTTTCTTCACCCACATCAAGTTGATTTGGGTGAAGATGTATTAGCAGTTAATATATGCCCCCTGCTGGCAGAGAGCTGTAAGTGGCAGAGAAGAGACCTGCTGCGAGGAACTGGGCTCACTCACAGTCGGTCTCTCCTGTGGTTTCCCTCAGGGGGTGGTCCTCTCCAAGCTGGTGGAGGACTTCTTCAACATGAAGGAGGAAATCCTGTCGCGGGATTTCGACCTGGGCTTCTCGGGGAACTCGGAGGACGTGGTCATGCGGGCGCTCCACCTGCTGGGAAACTGCGTCAACGTGACCAGCAGCGCCAATCGCAACGGCGAGTTCACCATCGCCCCGAGAGAGACTGTCCCCGCGCTCTTCGAGCTCAACTTCTACAGCAACGGCCTCTTCCACGTCTTTATATCGGATGCAATCATCGGTACACTAACCCCTTCCTTCTCATCCTCCTCATCCTCCTCCTCTCCTTGCTCTTTGGTGCCTCTTTGCCTGCGAGTTTACCGTTTGTCCAGACTGGCGATTTTTTGATTTGTTTTGCAGCCTGCAGCATCCTGTCACTGCAGCGAGAGCTGATGGCAGAGATTGAGTCTGGTCAGCAGCCTGAAGATCCCAACAGCCTCCCTCTCAGTCAGGAGAGACTCATCTGCAAGGCTGCCAGTCTGTCCTACTTCCTCACCAACGAAGTAGCTGTGGCACCGGTAAGTCCTGTTCCTGGCTCTTCTGCAAGACTGCACAGTAAAAGGAAAGCAGTGTTTGGTAGGATCGATTTCAAAGTTTTTTTTTCCATTTGATTTTTGCAATGAACAAACACCTTGCTGTCCATCTGGCGACTCTAACATCACTTCATTCTTCTTCCTGCAGCCTTGTCAGACTATTTACCAGGTTTTCCATGAGGCGGTGACACGTCTGATTCAGTATGGAGTGCTCTACGTCGCCGAGGTGAGATCCTCAGTACCAGTGTCCTTCATCTCCAGCGCAGTGTCGGGTTTCTCCAGCGTGCAGACGTTCTGATGTTGTTTGTTCCCATGTGTCAGGAGGACCAGGAAGAACTGAGTCCCAACCCTTCAGAGGAACCGTGGCCCAAAAAGTTTCCCGAGCCACTTTCCTGGAGGAGCGACGAGGAGGATGAGGACAGTGACTTTGGAGAGGAGCAGAGAGATCGATACTTAAAGGTCTTTCCTTTTCTTCCAAGCACGGAGAGACTGAACTAGAAACGCGCGCTAACCTCACCAACTCTTTCTTTTCCCCTGCAGGTGAGCGTTTCAGCCGAGCACCAGGAGTTCTTCGTCTTCCTCCAACGACTCGTCAGCCCCGTGCTGGAAGCGTACAGTGGCGCCGCCATCTTCATCCACAGTCTGAGTCAACCCACGTCGGAGTCGGACTACACCCAGAGGCTCTTCAGATACCTGCTCACGCGCACCGAGAGAGGAGTGGCTGTCTATGGTAGTTGGACAGTAATTGATTGATGACTTTTTAGTGTCAGAATTCCTCCTGAAATTTGTCTTGCATCCGAGACGCCTGCTTGCTTCACACAGAATTTTAACAGTGAGCAGAATTGATCCTTTGCAATCTTCCCTTCTCCAGGCGAAAGTGCGACTCATTACTTGGTGAAAAACACAGTGAGGACGTTCAAGGAGCTCGGGGTGAGTGGTCCGTTGGACCAGAAGCAGCGTGCTTGTTGCATCACTGTCAGGCAAGCGCGGTTTCCAAATGGGTTTTAACGTCGCTGTGAACTTTGCCCCCAGGTCCTGAAGGAGCGACGAGAGAACCGGGTGACCACACTGGAGCTGAGCAGCACCTTTCTACCTCAGGCCAATCGCAACAAACTCCTGCAGTACATCTTGGGCTTCACCCTGCTGTGACCGGGACGCCTCTCGCTCCGGCTCGGACCCCCAGGCTCCTTCCAGTAAAGGGCTTCTCATGGTTACTTCGAAAACAATCCCAGGTGCTACTCTGTGGAAAGCTTTACCAGGAAGTGCCTTCACGCAACTGTTCGCTGGTAGCCGGAAGCCAATCTTCCCCTCTGTCGCTCCAGTCCGGGAGCTTGGAAACTGTCCAGCTGATTGGAAAAGGTGCATCGTCTCTTTGAAGAAGCACCTCTAGGATTTCTCTTTCTTTGGTAAAATCTTGAGATTTTAAATTTGATCAATATTTTAAAGTAGAAGAAAATGCGCTCATGCCTCGTGAGTGAATATACATAGATCTTCGCAGCAGAAGAAGGCAACTGGCCTCCCAATCTCTACAGATGAAGAACTAAGATGTGTCGACAATAAGCGTTACTACTGATGTCTTTGCTGTATGCTTAAAGCACTCTACTATTAGTTTTGAAACAAAGTGAATAATCAAAACTGAATCAAGACTTAATTTTGGGCAAATTGACAAATTCTTGTACATAGACCCTGCAAAATGCATTCACATCTGTAAACGAAAGAGTTCTGACGTACATTTGTTGAGTTGTAGTGTCAGTGGCTGCTTTTCAGACTTGGAACACAATCTACTCGACAAACACGAAGCGCGTGTGTCGGAGACCCAGTTGAAGCCTATAATCACCATCGTAAAAAGTGCATTCAATACACCGACATCCAAGTGCATTCAGTTTCACTTTTTTTTTTACCTCAGCCGTGATTTAAGAAAAAAAAAAAGCGACTTTGATTTTTGTTTTCTTCCATTCTTTAATGAATGTCACAGCAGAGCGCTCGAGCCACTCCACACCAGCCGTCGCATCCACTTAGCGTAGTGAGAAACTCATTGCTCGTCAGGGATAGCTGAGATATTTGAGGTAACCGTTTGAGGTGTTTTTTTTTGTTGTTGTTTTTTTTAAATGTATTATAACTGTAGAAAGCCGATAATGCGTCTTCTCTGAGAGGGAAACGTTGCTCCAGTAGTCAGTCAGCTGTTCCCAAGACAGAGAAATTGTAAAGTTACACAAAATATAAACGGTACATATCTGTGGTAGAATGACTCTTTAACTCGAGGTCAAGTCTGTAAAAGCTCTAAGACAGAGAAATCATCTTTTCCTTTTGTTTCTTACATAGCAGCCAAGTTGACCTATTTTTTATTTCTGTCTGTGTCAATCTTAGACCAGACGTTTCACAGCGAGTTCACACCGATTCATTCCGGACCTCCAGTTAGTTGATGCTGATATTTTGCAGTTTAGCTTGGATATGCATGTGAGGGGGAGGGAGGGGGGGTTGGCTATGGCATGTTGGTAATGGTACATCAGAATGTGTTGATCTTAAAAAAAAAAGAAATTTTGATTGGATGAAACATTTGTTTTCTGTTTGTCTGTTTGACATTTTTTTTTGTTTTTCCATATTGACCAATGATGTTGAAGTAAAAACCCCGACTGACCCTGAAGATGAAAAAGGACATTGTTTAACTCATAGCTGTGAGCCAGTGTAAATGTTCTAAATCAACATTCTTGATCTGCAGATTAAACAGGAAAAAAATGTGTCAGAAGGAAAAGGAAAAAAAAAACCTTCAAAAGTAATATTGATATTTATTCAAAAACAAGTTTGCTGCACTGCTTGTGCCGATAATGTTATATTACTTAAATTATTGCGTTATTTAACATTAGAAGGAAAAAAAAATGCATATTTTCATGCAGTTTGTCAGACCTGCGTAGGAAGTATCCGTTCAGCTGCAGCACGTCGTATTGAAGAGGGGGGGTGTGTTTTATTAAATCGCTGAAATAGGAATTGGAGTAGAGGGGGGGGTTGTCTGCACCCGTCATGACTTTCATAATGTTTCTGAGCCCACAGTCTGTTTAAGGACGCTTCCGCCAAGATCAAAAGCACGCCACATACTGTACCACCTGTTTCCTGTTTCCTCCGCTCATCTTTGCTCACATTCGAGCCTGGAACACCGTTGTCGTCAACAGTTTAGCGCGTGCATCAGGCTGCAGAGAAGGGCGGCTTTTGCCTGTTTGTGCGGGAGATGAGTTAGTTACCTCGTGAATGTATCCCACCTGCCCCTCCGAGAAGGCCAGCGTCGGGACAATGACTTCCCGGTCGAGTCGGTACAGATGCGGCACTCGCAGGGATCGTTAAACACTCGTTAGCTGCTGAAGCTGCATAACAACAACAGCAACAGCAACATCCCTCTGTAACGTCCTTGTTTCTAGGAGTAAAATGCCTGTATCTGGGGAACAGGTGCCTTTTTATGCACTGTTGTGGTGTGTGTGTTTTTTCGGGGGGGTGTTTTTGTTTTTCTGCATGTTAACTATTTTCTTTTTGTGAAAATCCAAGAGAACACTGTAGATGACTATGTAAAAAGAAAGTACGCACACGCAAGAGCAGAGGACGTGTGATTAGTGAACGACGACTCACCAGCTACCAAGGAAGAAAATGTGTCATGTTGTTTTGTTTTGTTTTTTGCTTTGGCTGAGCGAAGCACAAATGGCATGATGGGATGGAATTTTGTTTTTAAAATAAATTAATGATAGATGAACAGTGGCCTCTCGTCTATCTTGTTTTTCTTTGTTTTGTTTTTTTACAACTGTGTGGTAACTATAATTAATATTGGATCAGTTTGAATGTAACTGCTTTGGTAACAGAAAAAAATTACACTCAAAGAAATTAGACAGTGTGAGACAAGAAATTGATTACTATTATACATTATTGGATAATCTGTCTCACCTCAATTTGCATTGTTTTTTTGTCCCCTTTCAAACATGTGGAAAGTGCAGGGAGCTAAACCCTTTCTTTAAGAAGGAAGCTGTAAACACACGGCTAAACATGCTGTTTGGAGGAAACCTAAAGACTTTTGCAATCTAATTTTGGCCATTCCTTTGGAGTCTGTTGGGGCACATCACCAGGCATAGGAAAGTCTCCACGTCACTGAACCGGGAGGAAGGGTGAGCAGGGTGTGTCCAGGGTGAGCAGGGTGAGGGGAGGATAAAAGGAGAGCAGCCTTGAGACTCCAGCCTGTTCGTGGCCATGAGGATGACGCAGAAACGACAAGTGTGCGTCCTCCTGCCTAACAGGCAGCACCTGGACTGTGCCATCAGGGTGAGTCTCCCTCTGATGTCACACACATGTAATATCCAGATTGACAGACACCTGTTTTACTGCCACACTGTGTTGTAATTCTCTTCACTTCTGAAAACTACAAGCTGAATGTGCATCTCATGTTTGCGCTTTATAGGGATGTCACTGTTATTTGGTTAGTTGTGTGTCTCCCGCAACAGGGACCACGATTGTGTTAATAGTGTGTGTGTTTAGGTGAAAGCCAAGGGACACGAGGTGCTGGATGTCGTGCTGGAGCACCTGGGCCTCACCGAGCTCCAGGTCTTTGGTTTGGCCGTTCTCAGAGGTCGGTGTCAGTGTGTGGGAGTTCAGGGGACGATGTTTTGAATTAATTTGGTGAGAAGTGCTGCGAGTCAAGGAGGCGACGAGTGATGCTTTAATGAACCTGTAGAATGTTATTTGGCGCAGGAGGGTCCTTCATTATATATATATTATATTTCCAGCTGTCCAGAAAATGGCATACTCAGTGCTGCATTTAGATAACGCAGGTGAAGTGAACAGTGCATCATTGAACCTTTCATATTGCTACTTTTTATGTTCTACAGCTAATGAATACCTCTTTCTGGATCTGGAGTTAAAAGTAAGCAAGTACTTTGGAAAAATGTGGTGCAGGAGATCATTTAAGGTGAGTTCTGTGCTTAGATCTTTTTTCCTCCTAAACATTCACTAGATACATTTCTGTTCCTCCTGACATCCTTCACTCTTTTCAGTGCTGAAACGTGTGTGCTCATTTGACAGATCCCTCCGGTCATACTTGAGAATATTTGATCTGTATTTCCAGGTCCCATTCATGTTGTTCCTGAGGGTGCAGTACTATGTGCAGAGCGGGCAGCTGATCTCGTGAGTCAGCCTTCTGCCATCCTGTCTTCTAAAGCAAATTCATCTGCACATGTTTGTCATGGTTTGTTTTTTCAATTTCTCAATAAAATAAACACAACAAAACATAGGAGCGCCAAGGTCCAGGAACTGTACTATGCCGAACTGAGGCAAAAGGTTCTGCAGTCACAGTCCCACCTGCAGGAGGCACTGTTCTTCCAGCTGGCAGCTTGTGCACTACAGGCTGATGTGGGAGACCTGGAGCTGATAGACTGTCTGAATAATGTGGATGAGCAAGAGAAGATCAGACAGGATGGGAAACGGAAACATTACTTTCTACCAGAGGATTACTTCCCCTCTTGGGTAAAATACATAAATAACAAGCACAGACTAAAATCTTTTATAAATGTTTTGTGAGCTTATTTTGGTACCCACAGCTGATAAAGCGTCGTGGGCGGGACTTCCTGCTCCAACACTGTCCTGCATTGCACGATGAGATGAGGGGTGTGTCGCACAGCAAAGCCATCCTGCAGTTTATCAAAGAGGCCAGTGGTCTGCAGGATGGACCAGTCACCTTTTACAGGATGAGGAAGGTCCGTCACTCAAACTGGCTCACACACATGAGCCCAGGAAGAGTATAGTCTAACCATACTCCAAATTAGGCAAAGAGAATGCATGTTTATAACGCAGAGAAATGAGAAATGTTTTGCATGATTTACAAAAAAACCCTAACATATATTGTTTGGTACTTGTGCTGTTTTGTCTGCAGGATAAGAAAGAACAAAGAAGTCTCATCCTTTTCGCTGTTGGCCTGAGCGGATTCCACATCTATCAGGCATGGCCTCCACAATAGATCTTCTGATCTGCTGTCATGTGGATGTGAAAATGAACTGATGAACGATCCACATCTCAGTACCCTCACAACTGACGCTGCATCTATCATGATTTCTTTTATTTCTTGAGGAGGTGGAAGGAAAGCGGTATGTACTCTATGATTTCTCCTGGACCGACATTGAGCGTTTCACTTTCGAGGTAAACCGACCAACCAATTAATCAATCATTCAATCAATCAGTCAGTCAATCAAGGAACTTTTATTTATAAAACACTAACTCACATCCAGAGGCGTCTCAAAGCACTTTGCACAATCAAAAGACAAAACCAACAGAGCAGCATGAACTGCGACTGGCAGGAAAAACTTGCCAGTCTGAAGAAAGGTTGAGCAGACCTGGACACTAGAGGGCGATCTTCTGCTTTGACTCGTTGGGGTAAAGAAGAAATACAAGAAGACAGAGCATGGCAGACAGGTCAAGGAGAGACATAGTGGGAATACATCCAAAGATCTACAAAGTTACTAATGTATAGGCATATATATGACAGCATATATAGCCTACAAAAAGAGCACTGGCAAGCCAGGCTTCTGCTTTGATCATATATATATATTTATACATGAACGGTTTTAAAGTCGGCTAAGACGGAAAAAAAAACAAAAAAAAAACTCCTTGTTTTCTGTCTGTTTTCTCTCTGTTTGCTTGACCAGGGCAGCAGGTTTGAAGTCTCTGCCATTGGCTCTCTTTGCCTCCCCAAGCTTGTTTACTACACGTCCTCGGCTTTTCACTCCAAACACGTCCTGATGCACCTCAGCAACAGTCACCAGCTCCACATCAAGACCAGGGACGCCGTTCGTTCCATTCAGGAGCTGGAGAACATTGGAGGTCAAGGCTGATGTTGTATTTCAACTGTTAATTATCTTCCAACAATCGGAGATTAAAAGCGTCTCTTTTCTATCTACTAGCAGCCGGTCAGTTCTACAAGGAGGCCTACATCTGTGACCCGACGCACCTCAAACACAGACTCCAGACACTGACATGCTCCATGTCTGACTGCAGTGTTGCTACGGAGGAAACCACAGCCTGGTTCAGAGGAGAAGAGGAAGGTAACAGCTTTTTTTGTTGGTGCAGCTATATACTTGGGGACACGGAACCTGAGACTGAGGTCTTATGTTCCGTGTGCCAGAGGCAGACTTGGAGCTGTGGGTGGACGAATCAGAGGAGCTACTAGTTGACGACCCTGATGAGGTGTCGTGGCTGGCCGAGCTGCTTCACGATGCGCCTATTAACGGACCACCGCTGTTTTCCCTCCCTCAGTGGGCAGGTTAGTCCAAAGAGAATCTGAGAAGAAAGATGAAGGTGGAAGCCTCGCAGCGCGTTTTACTATTTGCTGATGTGCTCTCCTCCCCTCTTTTCTCAGCTGTCACCATGGAAATGGAACAGGTGAGCCAAATCTCTGATCACTGCTGATGGAACATTTTCGGGACATCCAGGTTTTCACTGTTTTGTTTGATCGCCGCGCAGGTTTTCAGGCGCAGAGCTGATGAAGGGGTTTCTGTGGACTAATGCAGCCGGAGGGAAAAAGAGCAGAGGACAAGACACCTAATGACACCTCTCTGAACCTTATATTATCTATTTAAAAGTCATGTGTTGCGCAAAGTCCACCGAACCACGGTTTTTCATCATAAAAGGGAGTCTAGACTGTCAATCACCTCCCCAGAAAAGAAAAAGGTCTATTTATTAACTTCTTTAGGTGGCTCTTTAAAAAAAAAAAAAAAAATCTGAAAACAACAGCACAGCCTGCCTTCCTGAATCTTATTTATCTAATCTAATCTTATCTAATCTTGTTTGTTTGTTGTTGTTGTTGTTGTTGTTGTTGTTTGAGGCTTTAAACGGAGGATCTAGTAATTGAAACTAATATAGCACCAATTCAATCAATTGTAGTGAATTCAACAAATGCCCTAATAAAGTGCATGTGTACTCAGAATACTGTGCTGTGCCACTGTTTAACTGTCATTGTCATTGTTTTTTTTTTTAAAGTTGACAAAACTTACAATTAAAGTAACACATTTCAGTTAGTAAGAAAAAAAATTGAATTCGTTGTGTAGTATAGATTATATTATGCCGGTTAGGCACAAATGTCTTGCAAAGTTTTATTATTTATGTGTGGGTTTTTTTTTTTTTTTTTAGAGCGGGTACCGGCGAGAACCCGCTTGAAATCAGCGTTTATCTGATGTAACAATGTAGTCAGCCAATCAGTGCAGGAGGTTCAACCCAAATACGGAAGTGACGCTGAAAGGACTCGGAAGGCTCTTTAATTCCAACGCAGCTGCCTTTAATGGTCGCTATTAATGTTTGCACGGACTAGTTAGTCGTTCTACTTGACATTTACCGTTCGTGATGTCTGTCGCCGGGTTTGGCACCGTGGTGTGGCTTTCTTTGGCGGCTTTGCCAGTTGTAGTTGGGATCGTCGCACTAAGTTTGGGTGAGTACGAGCAGCTTTTCAACATCAACAGGAAGCGGTGTGTGGTTTGTTGGCCCAACAGCGCCACCACCTGGTCTCACTGACTCTCGTGTGTGTCGCTTGTGTAACAAACTCACTCACCGGCTCTTCTACATACAGCGATGCCGTCCACCTTGACCGCAGCCGCCACCGCCGGTGTCGGCGTTTGTTCGCTGGCCGGGATGGCGCTCGTCTGGAGGGACATCGGCTCGAAAATGAAGGGCGACAACAGGACGTTCGGCAGCCTGCTCAGCCAGTATCTGGCTGTCAAGGTGGTCGGCTGGCTCGGCGAGAGGCAGAGGCGCAAGCTCGAAGCCGACACTCGGAACGTGGGGCAGGTCCAGCTGGAGACGCTGCTGAAGCGTCTGAGTAAAAATGCAAACACGCATTATGGGAGAAAGTACGACTTCAACTCGATCAAAGGTGAGGCGGCTAACACACACGCACACGCACACACGCACACACACAGCGCAATGATACTCAGTCGTCCTTTGTGATGTAACTGTCACAATGCTAGTGGTGTAATTCTGTTCAAGCTCTTCATTTTTCTGTCAAATTACCCATTTATTCTTTTGTTTTATTTTTGTGTTTTTACCGTTGTATAAGTTACTCATTTTATTGAAAAGGTCCAATGTCATACAACTCTGGCATTACCTGGAAGCATGTATCTCTAGTCTGACAGTGAACTCGCCACTAAATAAGACAAACCTCTTTCGCCTCTCTCTTTACTTTTAAGAAAGTGTATGAACTAAAGAACTCACTTCTGTGATGTCACAAAGGGCACTGATCTCTCAAATGACAACACGCCCTGCAAGATCTTGGCTCTGTTTTTTGTTCCCTCCTACATGTGTGAAAGGTCCAACAAAGCAGCAGTTTTAGCAGGAAGTTAAAAATCCAGATTTCAAGCAGGTGGGTGTAAACACAGGACTATGTGAGGTTTTTTTTTTTTAAATGATAGATCATTCAAGGCTACACTCTTGTCCATAGGAACTTTATAATATAATCCATACAACCTTGTTATAAATTTAATTGTTATAATATATAACAATATAATTATTGATATAATTGTTATATAACCACATTATTGCTCTACCACTTAACCTTTTTTTTTTTTTAAATAAAAACTAAAGTTCCATTAAGATTAAAAACTAATTGGAGTCCAAACGAAAGGTGGACGGTTACTTTTGCGTCTTGTTAGCACTGACCAATGGTAAGCTTTCCTGTTGTGTTGTTGGTTACTTTTCCTAGACAGCAGTGACTTTAAACAACGCCACCCCATCACCACATATGAGCACTACAGAGAGCTTATTGGGCGCATCGCGGCAGGTGAGGAGAAGGTGATCATCTCCGAGAAGCCTCTGATCCTGGCCATGACCTCCGGGACGTCAGGACCCAGCGCTATGCTGCTCAGCACCAGAGACACCAACACAGAGTTCTTCCTGCAGGTCATTGCTGCTTTGATGCAGCCAAACATTAATCAACCATTCACTCTTGATGATTTTAAACATTTGTGCCTAAATCTGTGTCTTCTCCAGGGAGTCACTCTCTGTTTGGATGCAATGAGAAAAGCCTTTCCAGCAACAGACGGCCTCCAGAGAACCACCAAGTTCTTCTACTCACCTACCTTCCGCCAGTCTGAGGCTGGTATCCCCATCGGCCCAAACTCCTCCACACCTGCCTCCTCTCGCCACATGCTCAACCTCTACACCACCCCGGAGCCTGCTTTTGAGGTACACTTTTTTTGTGTCTCTGACTATGTTTAAATTGAACCTTTTCACATTTCTCTCTGTCTGTCTTTGCAGGTCCTCAGTGAGAAGGACACACTTTACCTGCATCTCCTGTTTGCTCTCAAAGATCCCAGTGTGGGGACACTGGAGTCCAACTTTGCATCGACAGTCTTCTACGCCTTTTGTGCTTTGCAGGTAATTTTATTTTTTTTATTTTATTTTTTTTAGCATGACGCTGCTTTTTATTTAAATAGATAGATAGGTTTATTTTGTCCTTTGCAGGAAATTAGTTTCCACATTCTGTCCAGCCTCGGAACAGAAAGACCCACAGTACTGTATACATCTGAAACCTCAGTATCAGAACACAAAAAAAACATACACCCTTCACCACACACATTTACATGTAACACATAACATATGTTTCATTGCTTTGTTCGCCTCAGTTATTGCACTGGGTATGAAGCTTTTGCTGAATTTGACCTTTTTCCAGGCTATTGTTCTGTAACGGTGGCCAGATTGGGAGTAGCATGAAGTGTGGGTTGAGGGGGCGATTGGGGTAATGTGCGATAGAACACACACACACACACACACACACACACACACACACACACACACACACACACACACACACACACACACACACACACACACACACACACACACACACAATAGTTCCTTAAATGTTGATTTTCAAAGTCTGTTGTGCTGTAAAATTTAGCTTTTTCTTTTAGAAACAGCCTCCACTGTCCCAAAGAAAAGCTCCAACAGTAGTTTTTGACAGATCAGGGATTAGAACACCACTCACCCTGCCCCTGTCCTCTCTGGCCAACAGGACCGCTGGCAGGAGCTGGTGGAGGACATTGAAAGAGGGAAGGTCAGCAGCGCTCTGACCCTGGAGCCCAGTCTGAGGTCCAGGCTCGAGGCTCTGATGAAGCCGGACCCAGTCAGGGCGGCACAGCTCCGGTCCCACTTCCAGGACGGTTTCCGCGGCATTGCCAGGCGGCTGTGGCCTCACCTCCACCTGGTGCTGGCGGTCGACTCAGGCTCCAACCAGATCTACGGCGAGATGTTGAGGGAGAACTACTGCCAAGGGGTTCCTTTCTACTCGCCGTTCTACGCTGCGACTGAAGGTAGGCGTCGGCCCGCCTGACCAGTAGGGTGCTGTTAGTGGCAGCTCTGATGGTTCCCACTCCCACAGGTCTTATCGGGGTGAACCTGTGGCCACAGGAGCCCAACAGACGCTACTTGCTGAGCCCTCGCTCCATGTTTTGCGAGTTCCTGCCCGAGAGCAGCTTAGAGGAGGAGACGCCTCACACCCTGCTGATGGAGGAGGTGAAGGAGGGCCAGAGCTACGAACTCGTCATCACAAATGCCTCCGGACTATTCAGGTCTGCTTCCTGTATAGAAAAAACAGCTGTTAAAAGGGCATTTCTTGCAGGATTTGTTTGTGTAAAAGAAACAGTTTTGCGCAGCTGCTTTAGCTGGGATTAGCTGGGAGCAATGTGACACAGACAGTGAATGTGACAAAAGCGACTCTTATAGTTTTCTGATAAAGGTCAAGGTCAGTTTTGCAAACAAACCAAAAACAACCCGCTGGTTGTTGTGTGAAATTGAAGTCACCAATGCGTCTCCAAACGAGATCGAATTATTGAAAACACTCTTCACGACAAAATTCGGTTGCTACCTCAAGCATGTTGCTTGATCATCTACATAAGCTTTGCAAACAGCCACGCACGCCACAGTTTCAGCTGTTCTACGTCCTGCATTGACTTGTAAACCTCTGCCATGCCAAAACCTTGGTTATTCATTTCACTGTTTTGGTCCCTTCATTTTTCTGTGTCCACATCGTGACAGGTGTGAACAATATTTCACATTTCTGTGCTGTTTACACGCCACACATTCAGCAAGCAGAGGTCTTCAGTGTGACCTTTTGTGCAACAGGCCCTTTGTCAAACAAAAGGTCGAACAGAGAGAAAAAGAGAAATCTTACCTGGCGCTTCTTACGCGGCCTTTGCTTTTTTCCTTCTTCTTTGACAGGTATCGCATCGGAGATATCGTGAAAGTGGTCGGTTTCCACAACCAGTGTCCCATTGTTGAGTTTCAGTACAGGTACATTATGACGCACACTTGTTAAATCAGTTATTCTTTGTCTAATTTTGAGTGAATTGCACTTTATGGGCCTTCTGACTGTCTCTCCTCTGTCTGTCAGACGAGGCCAGATGTTGAACGTCCGGGGGGAGAAGGTGTCCGAGGCGTTGTTCCTCAGTGCTCTGAAGGAGGCGCTGTCTCAGTGGCCCGCAGCTCAGCTGGTGGACTACTGCTGCGCCGAGAGTGGGATTATGGGTAAGACGTCCCATCGCACACTCCCTGGATTCACATCTTTTGTTTTTTAATAAAATAAATGCCTGCTGTTAAATAAATAGTCAGTTTGTCAGTTTCTTGAATTAAAAAAAAAATATTTTGTGTGTGTGTGTGTTTTATTTATTTTTAGGAGATTCAATCGGAGGCTCAGATCCTCATTACCAGGTCTTCTTGGAGCTCAGAGGTGTAAGAAACCTCAGTGAGGAACAGCGATACAAGGTAATAATAATAATAAAACTAAGCTACACACGACATACTCTTGATAACAATCTCCTCATAACGATTCTCTCCCGCCGTCTCCTCTTCCTTTCTTTGCCAGTTGGACGCGTGTCTCCAGCGGGACTCGGCCGTCTACAGGTCTTTCCGCATCAAAGGCAGCATCGGACCAATGCGGGTGCAGCTGGTGGCGGCGGGAGCTTTCGACGAGCTTCGCAAACGCATGATGGAATATTCAAACACGTCACCCAACACCTTTAAAATGCACCGAGTGCTGCGCAGGAAAGAGTACACCGACTTCCTCCTGGGAAGGACCTTTTCCTGAGCGCCTCAGAAACTGACGGATTGGTTGCTTTAGTTTTGTTGAGCCGTGCGCAGAAACACTCGTGCCTGCACGCTCTTGTTTTGAGTCTGGTTGGTGTAACCGTTCACCAGGAGCAGCGTTTGTTATGGAGCTGTGATTCCTCTCCTTCACAGGCATCCTGCTGCTTATGTGGCTCAGCTTGTTGGTCTTCAGGAGTGGACACACAAATACTTAGATGTCAAGATGGGGGCTCTCCTGTCTTTAGTTGGAGATGATGAACCGTGCCTTTTGAAATGCAAAAAAAAAAAACGGGTTCTATGACCGATTTTTCTATTTAATGATATTATGAAACTGTTAAAAGTTTTAATTTATCGATTTGATGGCTTTGACTGCATTGATTACCGTGGTAATAAACAGCAAGTCCAACAGTAAAAGAAAGATAAATGTGTGCGTGCGTGCTTGTTTTCAGCAGTGAGATTTCCCAAAGAGCTGCTCCACTCTGCAGGTCTGGTGCCCCTGGTTCAGTGTTTAACACATGAAACACCTGGACACACACACACACACAAACGATAGTCTCATACCTACAGTTGGTACCATCTGGTGTTGTTTAATCCATCATATTCCCACCCTCCCACAAGTGCAGCTACTGTGACGATTAAAGCTTGAGTTATAAATGCAAATTAATCCCTCTTGTAAAAAATCAGCAGTTTATTTAAATTTAATAATATAGAAATCTAGAATAATACAATGAAATTATATAAATTATATATTTTAAATTATATTTCTGAATCTCCACTCTTCTGAAAACAAATTCTGGTTGTGTGGTTATTACGGTCCAGTGAGCTGAAGCGTGACCGTGCAGCATACCATGCTGCCACTAGAGGGGGGTAGCCCTGTGTAAAATGTAAAATTGCGGCTTGCCATGTGGTCAAGTGCATATCGGCAGTTTCCGCCTCCGTTCATCTTGATCAGAACTACGGATTCCTGATAACAACCTGTAGGTACGGGTGCATAAACCAGATCAAGAGTCTTTACTTGCACATTATTTTCAACAACCAGGGCAGTTCAAGCTACTCTAATAACCTAATTCATTCCAAGAGTGATTCCCTGGGCTGGCTTCAGCCTGTAGTTGTGTGGAAGTGGCCGAGGTGCTGTCTGAGAGCCTGCTGGACGTGTTGTGTCGTCAGTCTCTGTTGTTTCGCGCTTCTTCTCCTCTGCCGCTCTCGCCGCGTGCACAAAGTGAGCTAATATTTTTAGCACCGTCCCATTTCGGTGTGAGGTTCAACGCCGCTCTCGCTTCTTCTTCTTCTTCTTCGCTTTTCTCTCTCTCGTAGCGGGAAACCGAAACACCGTTTATCATCAAATTGGTGTCGACCTGCGCCACCGGCCCTCTCTAAAAGTTTTAACAGCAGGACGTTAAAACTCACGGTGAGCCTGCCTCGGCATTTCACTGACTTGCTTTTCTAAAAAAAAAGGCAGTAAATGGGTCACTCGGTTTCTTTCGGTTGCGCTGAAATGTTTTTATTTATTTTTTTTTTTTTTATTTTTTTTGTCACAGATCCAGCCGAGGTGACATGCAGGCCAGCGGATTTCCACACTGCCAACAGTTTGTTTTGTTTATTTACAACAGATTGACGACGACGTCGTTCTCTGTTTGTGTGCATCTTCCACAGGACACGTGCCTTCCCTTGAGGATTTGCATGTGGTGCAAATCCACAGACACACACACACACACACACACACACATAAATCTGCTCAGGCATGACTCAATTCAAAGTAAACAGGGAGATTTGAGAATGACAGGCCTGATTTCTCAATGGGCCGCTGCTCAGGGACTGGAGAGTCTGGGTGCGTTTAATTGAGAGAAGGGAGGTTGCATGCTAAGTGAATGATGCTCGGCCTTGGAGAAGAGCTTAAAGGCTCATACACACTGAACGCGTCAAGCGCAGGGGGGCGTCAGCGCAGCCATTCATTGTGTATGTGCGACGTCGGCGCAAGAGCGCAACGCCGCGCAGAGAGCAGAGCGTCGCGCAAGGGTGGCGTTTGACGCCTTGACGCCTTGACGCTCGATTTAAAAATGTTTTAAATCGAGCGTCAACGCGCTGTGACGACATCTTGGCGCGGCCAATAGGAGAGCAGTCGGCTCCGAAAAAAGTGGCCAGACGCAGAGCGCCAGTAGCGAGAGAGCAGGAGTGAGAAAAGTGGAGGAAAACTTGTCTCTCGCAGTGTCCCGAGTGTAAAATCTGAAATGACGCCGAGCTCTGGGACTCAAGACTAGCTTAAAAAAATATGCATCTGGTTGGCGACTCTGCTCGGTTTCGGCGCTCTGACGTTCTTGTTTGCTCCGGTGCTCGTACTAGCTGCTACGTGTTTTTGCATTGAGGTGGCACCGGAGTAACTGCGGTGGAACGAAAACTCGTTGTGCCACAGTTTGCACACAACAACGCTCTCGTCCTCCCGCTTGCTACTCAGTGCGTTGCTATCCATTTTGCCGGAAACTCTACTCGTGCAATGTACGTTCCGTGTTGTCTTGAGTATAAGATAAAATGCGAATCATCGCGATAATGTCCCGACCCTAATATATATGAAAAAAACAACAACCTTATGTTCATAAATTGTCAGACACAGTTCGATGTAGAAAGTTTTAACACATGTAAACACTGGTGCCGTGCTCTGCATCTGGGCACTTTATTTTCCCCCAGAACCGGCTGCTCTCCTATTGGCCGCGCCAAAGTGTCGTCACAGGGCGTTGACGCCAGGTCTGTGCCTGCTTGCGCCTACTTGCGCCATACCGCGCGTCAGACCGCGTCAAAAACGCGTTCAGTGTGTATGAGCCTTAACTCTTCTACACTCAGGATTAGGGCTGTGGATTTTCTGCAGTACAAAAAAAAAGAAAGAAAGACAGAATGTGACCCTCCAATAGTTTCTTTCTGTTAGAAAAGAATAACAGGAAACAAAAACAAACAAAAAACATTCATCCAGAGTTTCCGGTTTCTAAAATTGGACCAGTGCTGAAGTACCGAAAACCTGCATTCTTTTGCTTGGCCAGCAGGGACTGCCAATGTTGGTTGCAAAAAGATTAAAAATGTCTGTCTGTCAATATGGAAAGGAGCCCTAAATTCATCATATGGCAATTGAAAAAAATGACTAATTTCTCATGTATTTTGTTGAATGCGTTTTGTCTAATTTATTGTCTGATTTGTTCGAACTTTGAGTGCACAAAGTTGAGGGCGTGAATACAGCGATGGGCGGAGGTGGTGAAGTGGGCAGTGGGGGAGTCAGCCAGCAGTAGTTTTTCACCTGTCTACTTGGTGGACACTGAGCATGTTTAATGGATAAGTCCCTCTGTTAGCGACGAGCCCAGATGGATGGACGACGTGAAGAAACACAATGAAATGTCTTTAATAATAGACGACAGGCAGCGGCTGCCAGCAGCTCCAGCAGGATTTGAGAGGCAGAACAAAGGAGCTTCCTGCAGCCTGAGAGCCTCGGCTTGTAACGTCACTGCTCTACTTACCTGCCTTGGCAGCGAAGGGTAGGGGGGGGGGCACACCTGCGCTGCCTGCTGGCTTCTGGGCCAGCGAGCCTCTCCGATCGCTGCCAGCAGGTTTCTGCCACGGTGAAACACAGACACCGCTCACTTTTGTGCGTCACCTCAAATGAAAAAGCCGATAGGGTCGTTGCCGTTCCTCCACTTCCTTGACCTTTTCAATCTCGCCAAGTCGAAATAGAAGCAACGGCAAAAGCACCAGTGTGGTTGACTGTGAATCGGGATCAAAACCAAAACTTACTTCTTGACCCTGAGAATTACAAACTTCACTTCAGGCTCTAGGAGACGCCCACGCAGCTGAAGAAACCAGCTCAATTTTCCTTTTTTTCCCCCTTTTTTTCAAGATTTCCAACGCCCCCACAAATGTATTTCTATTTCTTTTTCTTCCAGCCATGTTTTTTTAGGCATCCTAATTTCCATAAAGTTACACTTGTTCCACGGTCTTGAAAAGATATTATGAAGATGTGTTGTGCTTATTGTTGCAGGCTTAAAAAAATCTCTACACCTTATAAATTATTTGTTAGGATTTTTGAATAGTGCTAAAATAATCTGTGTTGCTGATATAGTGATGGACTTCCGATGCTATTTTATCTTATCAAGCTGCCTATGAGTTATTATATTGAGATAGTAGCATGGAGACCTTGTACGATTTTCAATCGTGTATGTTTTTTTTAATAATCTAAAAATGGAAAGGCTCACGGTTTCCAAGAGAGCATGATGCATTTTCAATTTTTCAAAACACATCCTCCATCCTCCCATGTTTTCCAATCATTTACACTCCAGGAAAAACATTCCCTCCCACTCAAAGCTGTTTCACCACCATTTAGGACGAGCCGAATCTGCATGGTCTCTCCTCCGCCTTCCCACTGGCTCCCCCTTCAGGCGTTTTCAAAACGACGAACAATAACCTTTAATTTTATGATTCATGGAAGCAGCGCTAAAAGTCTCGCTAACATCATCTGCCACCTCCATGTAATTTCATATCATGACTATCTCACTGCAGTTCCTGCCGAGCAGGCGAAGAGCAGGATGCCACGGCCGATGACTGAAAAACCTTCCCCCTGATCTTCCACCTTCAGGTATTTCCCGCCTTTGGTTTGACGGGAAGTAATTTTCCTTGTGTCTCCCCTCAAAGTGTGTTGAGGCTCGGTGTTTCTTGTTGGTGTGTTAAACATCAAGTTCTCATGACAAACATCTCCCGGCTTATCCTTTTAATCCGCTCTTAGCCCCTTTCATCCCGGAGACTTAATTCCCTGGAGAGGACGCAGCAGGGTCTGGGATGGGAGGGCAGCAGAGTGGTCGACTCCGTCCGCATCCAGAGGGGGAACAAAGTTTGGGACCTCGGGATGTTGATGTTGCTGCAGCAGCCAGCAGTAGGTGCCTCGACTCGGCTGGTATGCTGGAAATGCATCTGAATATTTCTTCTGCTTCCCACACACACACACACGCGCACAGGCAGGCTCAATTCTCCCTTGGAAAACGCTCCGGTTGCCAACGGTGGGGCTGAACACAATGGGCTGCGCTCAGCGACGTGCAGGTGATCCGTCTTTCCCTGGTTTGCAGACACGCACACAAAAGCCATGTGCTGATAGTAACACAGTAACACTGTGGGGTGTAATGGTGCTGTCAGCTGCTCCCAAAGCGTCCTCCCTCCCTCCCTCTCTCCCTCCTCCTCCTCCTCCTCCTCATCTGCTCGCATCCCTCCCTCCCCGTCTCTCTGTACCCCCACCACAGATGAAAACAGGTCCCCACAGTGTGTGCCATCGTCTCATTGGCCGGGCAGTCACAGGAGTGGATACTGGAAGCTGGAGCGAGAGAGAGAGAGAGAGAGAGAGAGAGAGAGAGAGTGCAAGGCGAAGACAGGAGGGAGCGAGTGAGCGCGAGAAGATGCAAACAGTCGGCCGCAGCATCCAGCCGGAGTGCCGAGCCGAGAGACGCTGAGGACGCAGACGTCTCTCTTCTTCTGTTCTCCTCTCTTTCCTCTCTTCTCTTCTTCCCTGCTGGCTGCTGGAAGTGGAAAAGGTGAAGTGAGGATTCCTCTCAAGTGGCAAGACGACCAGGATGTGGCGTCCAGTCACGGGGGTCAAGCTGAGCGGGGCCCAGTGATCCGGCCGTCACCTGGTCGGACGCCGTCAGCAGCAGCTGCTGAACAGCTGAACAGTCCAGGCTCCTCACACACACTCGGGATGAGCGGCCGCCGCCACCAACGCCACCGCCTCTCTGCTACCACCTCGCTGTAGATGTGCTCTCCTGCGGCAGGCGCCCGTCGTCTCCACCGCCTGCACCTGCCGCCCGCACCTGCCGCCTGTACCTGAGATGGTGGTGTGACCCTCAGCCCAGCCGCAGGCTTGCTGCACGCCGGGGGTCACCATGCCGGTGATGAAGGGCCTCCTGGCCCCCCAGAACACCTTCCTGGACACCATCGCAACACGCTTCGACGGCACCCGTGAGTTCTAGCGCAGCGTGCACTCTCGCACACACACACACACGCACACGCACACACATGCACACAGACACTCACACACACTCTGAACTTGCTCTCGCGGTGTGGCTGGCTCTCCTACTCCAATCACACTTTGGTTCTTTTGTGATTCTGCTGATGCTGCTTCCAGTGGGAGGCAAAAAGCAACACAAAGAAGCTCCAGTTTAACAGTCACGTCTCGTTTTCTCTTCTTTCTTTTTTTTGCCTTTTCACTTCTGCTTCACTCTACCGTCTACGGCCATCAGGTGGCATCGCTGCACCTGCCCGGCTCGCTCGCTCGCTCCTGTGCCTCTTGTTTTGTACCCAGCGCCCCCTCAGGGGAGGCGGCATCTTGGTTGTAAACAAACTCTGCGGGGATTTCACCGCTTTGTTCCTCCCTCGCTCCGTCTGCAGCAGCCGGAGAAGCCACGGAATGACTCCAGCTTTCACTGGGAAACAAAACAAAACAAAAAAAAAAAAATATCCACAGAGAAAATAGTGAGCCATTGTTTTGCAAACCCTAATAAGTTGTGACTTGGCAGGCACACCTTCTAATTAGCTGCTGTGGAAGTCACAAAGCAATGGTGACATCTGGCTCAACCAGCAGCGCCTCACCAGTGTGAGGAGGTCCCTGGTCCGATCCGGTCCAGTCTGGTGCGCAGATGAGGTGGCAGGAGTGCAGTTCAGTCGGAGGAGCAGGGGGTCGCGACCCCGCTGCTGCCAGGGGCTGCCGCAGAGCCCTTGAGCTAAACATAGACACTATGCCAACTCCAGAGGGTCTCTGCTCTCTGCTTGAACCTGCTGTCTGACCTCCCTGCTGACAGGAATCCAGTCCAATGACTTTTTCCCTCATCCACAGCGAAGCAAAGCAAGGCATCACAATAACAAGGCTTTATTCACCGCCCTTCTTCTTCTTCTTCTTCTTCTTCTTCTTCTTCTTCTTCTTCTTCTTCTTCTTCTTCTTCTTCTTCTGCATAATTTTTAGTCTGTTTTTGTAAATAAAGTGTGATTGTAAAAATCAAAAATCTTCTTCCTCTTCTTCTTTTTCTTCTTCTTTTTTCTTCTTCTTCTTCTTCATCTTCTTCTTCCAAGGTTGAGCTGATGTGGCGACGAGAGCGAGAGATTGTGTATTCTCAAACCCTCGGGGAAGTGGCTTTGTACACTGTCAGCCAAAATTATGTATACACACATCAGGAAAAGAAAAACCTGCAGAAATATTTCAATACCAAATTTATTAAGACATCGCCAGATTAATACAAGTTACCTTCGGCCACTACAAGTATCTACATGTATAGAAGTACTAATTAAATATGTGTGTATACATTATTTTGTGTTGCATCCTGTTTTCGTGTTTGCTGTTTATTCCTTCAGGTTTGTCGTGGTACATAAGACACGTGTCAAAACTCTTGAGTTAAACGTCGTCTTTGACAGATTTTTGCGACGGAGCTCTAAGAAGCGATGCTGGGTGTCCGCAGCTCAAAATAGCTTCCTTCCTGTTGCCGGGGCGACAGGGTCCCACTTCTTGACATGGATGATGCTTAAACAGTTTGGCCTTGTAGGAGAAAGATGGTTTTCCAAAAAGAAAGTGCTTGAACCTGCTACTCAGTCAGGGGTTTGCAGCTGGTTTCTTCTTACACGCTCACAGACGCGCACACCCCCAAGACAAACCCCCCCAAAGAAGCAGAATTGTGGGTCATGCAGCTGTCAGTGTAAGTGGTTCTAGCGCAGGATGTCGTTTGGCGGCGGGGGGTTCTTTTTACTTTGTCATTTTAGTTTTGGGGTTGTGAGGTAAAATAAAGAAAATACACATCAAAAGCTTTTTACAGTTGGGGGAATGTGTGGAGGGAATCTTGTTCGTTCTGTTCAAAAACAATCACCTTCAAAGTCTCTTTTCTCCTCCAGCTTGTAATCCTCCAGTATTTTCTTCTTATTGTGATATCCACTAAGTGACAGTACTGCATGTTACTTGTCAACGCTTTCATTCTAGACCTCGTAAATGACGGTCGTTGTTAGCCCTAATAAAACCGATGCTTTGTTAGTCGGACCTTCCGTGTGTTTTTTAAGGGGACAAATCAAGGGGTCAAGAGGGCAGAGCCAACAGAAGCCAACACCTGCAGCTGCAAGGGAGAGGTGGCATTGCCCTTTGTGACATCACAAAGTGCGGCTTGCCAACACTGTACTCTTAAAACGGGGATAAACAACATAAAGAAATGAAATATTGACTTTTCCGTGTTAAATTGTTTGTTGCTACATTTGGGACCTTTAAATATTTAGTTTATCTATTAAAAATTAACACATGTGACACACACGGCAGAAAATCAAAGACATAAAGTGTTCACTGACAGTATCTGTAAAGCAGGTGATTGCACTTATTTGTGTGAGATTGTGCCCCCTCTCCCTAGCTTATGTTAAAGCTTAAAGTAAGTTAACGAAACAGGCCCTGAAAGCAGAAGGTCTCCAAGAGCCGTGAGAGCAGCGGAGCAGCGCCGCTGACTCAGCTGCCCCGCAGCCCAACACTTGTTCCCGGTGCGTGTCGATCAAACAAAACCCACTCTCACCGACAGCGAATCACACATATTTGCATACGCACCGACCGACCGACCGACTGACGTTATCCCATGACGCTTCCTCCGGATTTGCGGAACACAGCAAAACAAGCGAAACCAGCCCCGCGGGCGCCGTCACGACACAACACAACACAACACAACACAACACAACACAACACTGTTTTCGCTGTGATGGGAGCAATTTCAATTTACAGCTAACGCAGCCCCCCACCCTCACAACCACCACCACCACCGCCACCTTGCCCCCTATTAAAATATTGATTGGGCCGATGTGACCCCAGCGGTGACCATTATGAAAGTGAAAGTGACTTCCTGAGCCGAGATCTCAATTTAACGCTTCCTGATCGCAGGAAAAAAAAGAAAAGAAATTGCACTTCTGTTGACGCGGATTTCCGTTCCACTTGAAGCAAAAATGTCACCGCAGGATCAGTCAGTAACCTTTGGCAGCGAGCGCTGCGCAGAGCAGCATGTGGCAGCTCGTGGCAAAGTCAGCGACCCCCTCTTCACCCCCCCCCCCCAACCCCCCCCACTACCACCACCCGCGGTGCAGTGTGACTGCCTGGATTTAGGGCTTCGTCATGGGTTATACGTTTATTTTTATCTATTTCTTTTGTTTTTATTTTTTCTATGATGTGTTTCTGAGTCTGCGATGAACTGGCGACTTGTCCAGGGTGTCACCCTGCCTTCGCCCTAAGACAGCTGGGATAGGCTCCAGCAGACCCCCGTGACCCTGAATTGGAATAAGCGGGTATAGAAGATGAATGAATGAATGAATGTGTTTCTGAGTCTTTTGTCAATTTGGATTTCTGGGGGTGTTTGGGGGTTGTGGGAGGCGAAAATCCTTTGAGGTCAAATGTGACAATCACTTCCTAAATCAGCATCTCTGCAGCTTTATCAGCTCCGGGCTGCCTCAGCACATTGACATATGTTTGCGGTCGCACGGGCCAAAACTGTGACCTTTGCATCCGCTGCTGTGTGTGTTTGTGTGTACACGAACCACGCTGTTCCCCCTTCATCCACCATCCCCTCCAAAACCTCCCCCCCGGCTCCTTTTACACAACCACGGCAGCAGAGTTTTCACATTGACAGCAACGCCGGCCCTGCCGGGGGTCGCGGCGTAACCACAGGGCGGCTGCGGACGGAGATAAGAAGGAGAAGCGTTTTTTTTTTTTCCATTTTGCCCCTTAAACACATTTCCGGCTGGAAGGCGAGCGGCGGAGCGCGGCAGAGACAAGGAGAGCTGTCAGGCTGAAGTGAACAGAGGTCATTGTTAACCAGCTGACGAGCGGCTCCTTAATGGGAGGCAGCGGCGGCTTGGCGAGGCCACAGGCAGCAGGAGGAGCTGCTGCTGCTGCTGCTGCTCTTCTGCTTTTTGTGCTTTAAAAGCTGTTTTAGAGGGTTTGTTTGGTTTTTTTTTTTAGATTTTTTGAAGGTCTCCGAACGAGCTGAGATTCAGGAGAGGCAGGATTTCTGCTTTTATCCCGCCACCTGCGGCTTCTGCCTGTTTTTTTTTTTTCTTCATCGAGCCGCATGTTCACACGTCAGCTTTCCTCCCGACGGTGCAGCACCACTTCCAGCAGCGTTGTGAATGGTTGGAGGTGTTTGTTTATTTGTTTGTCTGTTGAGCCAGGAACCCCATTGGCCGAGCCCTAAAGCTCGCTAGCCTGACCGGGGTCCAGTGAGACTGTCTGTCACCACTGTACTGGACATGAAGGCTCCGGGCGCCTGTGCTGAACCCACTCGAATTGCTCTTTGCGTCACGTCAAGTGTGAAGTAAATTCCCTCCTGTCTTGATGATTCAGCGCCGCAGTTACTGGACGACACTGCACCTTCGATGCTTATGTGGTTTATCGGGTTTCCTTCCAGATCTTTAAAGGTCCCCTTATATTTGTAATTGTTGGCTAAAACAATGAACAATTACTGTAGATCTCCATAAAGCAGCACCTTGAGCCCTCTGTTTACACCTTGCCACTGAAACTGGTGCTTTGTTGGAACATTCACACATTTTTGATGGGGAAAAATTTAAAAATGGGCGGCGCCATCAGTTGACTAGTTACATTGTCATTAACGTTGGTGAGGTTTCAGTGTCCTTTGTGACTTCACAACGGGATGGACTCTTGGACTCTGTGCTCTCTCTTTGTTAATCCCTGTTGTTCCACCTGAGGCAGCTGTGTTGCTCGGGTGAAAAAAACGAAGCCTCGGCAGATTCACAATATAATTCAAAACTGTTTCTTTTAAATACATTTTATCTTGACACTTGCTGCACATGTTACACAATAGCCTGGATACTAACACCTTCTAAAACACACTCTTGTTTTTTCTAATTTGTCCTTTCAGCCATTCAACATACACTACAATATATGTCCTTACTAATCCCACATATGAGTCAAAACTACAGCGATCTATGGTCTATAACCAGCTATTCTTCTGAAAAAGCTTTTGAGCTCAAGTGCTTCTTCTGGCACGAGCTTGCTTTTCTTTCTCTGCAGCTGAATGCTTGTCCTTGGTCTTAATTATGAGCTGAACAAATTTCAGTTCAGTTTATGAAGTTATGAAAACTTTTATTCAGTTTTGAGTCTGTGACTTCTGGCGTTGCAGAAAGTTAGTTTTGCTCAAAGACTGTTTAAGATTCTAAGACTAGTTTTTACCAGTTATAAACTATGTGACATTTTTTGGTAATCAAGAGAACTGAGGAGATCCATAATCCAAATTAATTTGTCATTTGTCTTATTTTAACAGTCGTATTGTTAAAATAATAATTAAAAAAAACAAATGTTAAACTTGAGAACACGTCCCTAAAGTCCTGTTGAAGAACTTCCAAGAAATGTATTGTCGCTGACTCTTGAGCAGCCAAGTGACCTTTTCTCCTGGGAGCCCGAGTCTTTGCGCCCATCTGCCCCAATAAGTAATGACGTGCCTCCTGGTGGTAATTAGCGGCTGAGGCGACGACGCACCCCCCAAAGGGCTTCATCCGTCTTCCCCTCTCCGAGGAAGTTCTCGGACACATACGCAACCCTTCCTGCTAACCGTAGCACGTAACACGGGGGACCTGTCACATTACAGAGTTGGCAAGTCAGCACAGATGTGTAATTAAGGGAGCGAGCGCTGCCGAGCATCCACTCAAAGCCATATCCCTGAGAGGATTAGAGGCTAAGAACCGAAGCATTGTCACAATCACTTCTTCTCTCTCTCTCTCTCTCTCTCTCTCTCTCTCTCTCTCTCTCTCTCTCTCTCTCTCCCTCTCTCTCTCACACACACACACACACTTGCAGAAACTGTTTATCAAGCAGAGTTTGTGTGGGATTATACTTGAATGCAAAGTCAAAAAAATAGGCATCTAATTGTGAAAGCTGGAGGGTAAATCTTGGTGCAAAAAAATAATTTTGTGGATTCAAAAAGCTCATTTCAAAAACAAAACGTACCTAATTGCGTTACACCAGCAAGTTTGTGTCCTAGGGCTTGAAAAATGTATTTCAGGAAGTTTTCCGTGAAGACACATGAGAAAATGTCTAATATTGGGGTATTAGTGTTGGAGGGGAGAGAGGAAAAAAAAGGAAAGAAGCTTAAATTTCACAGCTAACTGTTGCCGTCACTTTCAATCATCTGAATTCTCGCTCATCCGTGTTGCCTGCCAGATTTCTTTTTTTTTTTTTACAGTGTTTACAGTCATCTTCATTGCAGTGGTGACAAAACCAGGAATCATGGAAAACTCAAGCATGGCCAGTGCTAAAGAAATTAGCACGGCTGCTGCGACTAATCAGAGCGCTTTCGCATCACAAGAAGAGCGAAGACCATCGAAGGGCAGTGCTGAATGATTTTATCCAAAGGGAGACACGCGGCTGCGGCAGCAACGGCTTGGGTAGCATCGCCGAGCTGCAGCTACCTGAACAAAACGGCTTTAGCCTGAACATGACAGAAGCTTAATTGGACTTCCATGTTTAGATCCTCCATTCGGAAAAGAACCTCCCATTGGGCTCCTAACCGGAGGAGATGTGAGAGAAATCCACACGGTTTTGGAAGCATTCCATCAAGCTTGCCGACTTATTTCATAACCCCCAACAGTAAAGCCGGGAAAGTTCTCAATTGTGGTCTGCTTGCTTTAAAACATCTTCTCACAAAACTGTATGTAAGTATAGACATATGTGACTGCGCTTTGGCCGCGACCTGTTCTTGGTCCTGGTGCGGAGTCTAACCTATTCTTGGGTTACGTTACATAAACCAGACATGAATGCCGTGGCTCTCCAGCACTCGGCTCACAGTTTCTGGGTGTGAGAAATTTTTAGCACATGAAAAGAGAGGCCGTGCTCTTTGTGCGTATAGGCCACGGCGTTGTGTGTATGTGCGCGCTCAGCCGGCACTCCTGGGACTGTTTACTCCGTTTCAGGCGCCTGGTTGTGCAACAGTTGCCTGTCCGCCTTCGCCACGCACACCAGACCCCCAGGGTCCAACATGGAGGGCTCACTTATTTTAATAGAGTTGCTCACCTGGCGACAAACTTTTTGGCTTCCAGGTTACTTCGCCAATTTACGGCTCCCCACAAAGCATGCGACAGAAGTCTTCCCATCATTCCTCTGCCTCAGCCATTTATATATATATCTATAAGTATATATATATATACACACACATAACAGGTCTGTAGGGAAAAATGCTTTTTGGGCTGCATGGGGTTTTAGTCTGCAGTACAGCCAGTGGCCACTGGGAAAAACATGGCAAACGACAGGAATATTCCAGCCTCACAAAGTGTCTTGGCTGCCGCCGACGTGGTGGCTGCCGCTGTCAGATCCGACTGACGCCCGTCTCACTCTGTAATTCCCATGGTGACAGTTGAGTCGACAGTTTTCACTCTTCAGTCTGGCCAATTAAAAGTGCAAGAGCGGCGAAAAGAAAGAAAGGCTGCTGCAGCATCTGCTTCTTCTTCAGGTCCTGTTTCTCTGTGAAATCTGAGGAATCCAGAGCGACGGCTCTCCGTGTGAAGAAGACAATATGGTGTTTTGATGTGAAAAGTCACAAGAAGCAAGTTTAGGCTGAAAGGCTGATGCCTCAGGGAGGAGAAGCTTCAGGAGAAGCTTAGCAGAGGGAATAAAAACATGTATACTGCATATAGGCAGGTGTTTTTAGGCATATGGCATATAAAATGAAGCGATAACGTGATTCCAAATCTATTTTGAATTTTGTCACTCATCCTAAAGCATTAACACAATCTCCCATGCAGAATTAGCCCTGTTTGGCCTTTTTATGAGGTTAATAAAATAAAAAACAAAACAAAATACAATTATCAACGTTATTTTTTCACAGGTTTAGTTGTACTGTACCAATTCTGTGGTAAAGTGACAATATGCTAAAAAGGCCAAAAAACTACATTTATTTGGACAGGTTCGTTTTCATTTTCTCGTGTTAAAGTAATCAGTCATGTTTCCTCCTGAACCTTTACAGGTTTATTGTCTACTTGATAGCCATTTTCAGATTTTTAGCGTCAAAGGTCTTTCATCCCAGACTCTGACCTGAGTGTTTCTTTTTTTGAATGCTGCCTTAACTTGGACTTCAAGAATCCGCGTAGTTTGAACACCACTTTGGCTCGAACCTCATCAAAGAAATCAATATGATACAGGAAATGCGAAATCTCATGTTGGCCTTTGAGAGCTCAGGCGCTGAGCTGTCCGTGGTGCTGAAAGTTTTGCAGAAGCGGTTTTCTTTTTTTTCTTCCTTGCTCATTTTATTACATTAATTTCCTCCTCTCCCTCACTTCCTCCCTCCAGACTCAATAATCAAGGGCTTTAAATTGAAATTAAGATTGTCGTCCGAGTTCACTCTCAGAAGTGTTCCCCAGGCTGCTTTCGGTGGAGCAGCGCGTGGCGTCATCTCGCTGAGACGAGCAGGTGAGGAGACGGCAATGAAGGGGCAACGACAATATTCTGGCATTTTATTGGATTTGGAATTAGGTTCAGCCTCCCCAGTGCTGCCCAAGAATAAGATCAGTGTACGTCACCCTGACTACAGATCAGATATGATTCATCCGTGTGAGCCGTAAGACAACTCAAGAGACAATGTAATTAAAGAGCAGTCATTCAAAATATGTGGACATTGCTGCTTCCGCAGAAATTCTAAACAAAAAAAGGAAAAGAAAAAACAACATTCCCCCGAGGGATGTTTGGCTTTTGTTGGATTTCCCTTCACAAATATCTCAACCTTGCATTTATAATCATCTGTCTTTGATATTGATACAGCTCTGGCTCTTTGCCACTACCGCAATAGTTTCTGTTTTGCATTTCTTTCAACAGGGTCCCTGGTTTGCATCAGCCGGTCAATTAAAAGCAGTTATCTGAAAAAAAAAACTACTTAACTTTGTGATGCTTTTTTTGCTTTCTTTTTTCTCTTCCTCGGCCAGCTGCCGCCGTGCACGCCAGCGCCTTTAACTGGCCACATCAGTGATGTTGCCTGGCACCGGGCAGTCAGACCTAGGGGAAATTAATTTAGTCTGAAAATTGACTCAACATTAAAGTGTGATTCATGTTTGCTTTTTGAACTTGTATACTGCAGTTAATGCAAACCTGCAAAGCTTTGACATCTGGTTCAAAGAGGCGAGAGGACTTTGGCTCCGGTGCAACATCACAAACCTGGAGGAAGCGTCGGACTTCTGCTGTGATGCTTCTCAGCTGCCCGGACGCACTGTGTTCTTTTTTTTTTTTTTTTTAACCTTTTGTGACTTTGAGATTGTCAGTAGGGGATATAAGACAATATATTTTTATAAAAGAGTGACTGTCAAAAATTGGTATGTTTTTGACTGAATCACAGTCAGAAATTTGTTTCTTTTTGTAATGAGGAACATCTCACGAGTCAAACAGAACATGATACAGTGTAACAACAACTAACAGCAAGTCACTGTGTGGAACCAAGAGACAAAGTGTCTTAAAACCCCTGATATTGTGGCAACCACAAAACAGTCCATGCCGTAATTGTTATCAAACTATTGGGTGTGATAATAGGCCTCTGGAAATGACCAGATTTGGTTCTTCTTCATGCAGACAGCAACTTCCTGCTGGGGAACGCCCAGGGCCACCGCGGCTACCCCATCGTCTACTGCTCGGACGGCTTCTGCGAGCTGACGGGCTTCACCAGGACCGAGGTGATGCAGAAGAACTGCAGCTGCCGCTTCCTGTACGGCGGCGACACCAGCGAGAGCGTGGCCCAGCAGATGATCAAGGCTCTGGAGGAGCGGGATGAGTACCAGGCCGAGGTCCGCTTCTACAAGAAGAGCGGTGGGTGGCAGGGAGGGCCGGTCTCTGCATGCAGAAGTGAAAAATCGAGAAAGAATGATTGTAATAGTAAGGCCATGTGGCTGCTAACACCCCGACCATCGTTTGTTGCAGTTGATCAAACTCCTCTGTTAACTTGTTTTAGTGGAAATTGGTGCTTTTTTTCCCCTTGATCGTGGGCCAGACTGTGATGTCGGGCTTTTCTTTTTTGGCAAACATTGTGAGAAGGCAAAGTATTACTCATTTATTTATTTATTTTTAGATAGAGAACTCTCTGAGGAAATTTAAAATAAATCTCTCAGTGATGCTGTCTATTTTTCTTTTCTTTTTTTCTCTCCCAGAAACACTTTGTATCAAAACTGCTTTGTGGGCTGACGCTTATTAGAAAACGTGTTGGCTCATGTTTGTGTCGAAGACGCTCTAAAAGCATTTCCGCGTGGATTGAAATAATCCTTAAATCCATTTCCACCCATTGAGACAGAACAGAACTGAGCTAACTCTTCTTTATTTTTATTATTTACTCATTTTACATTGAAGTCATTTCCTACTTGTCGCTCTTGAATTAGACTTTTTAAAAAAAAATGCAAATCAACCTACCAGAGGAGCACAGGAAGGTCTCTTCAACTCTCCCTGACTGACCTTCAGGGTGTCCGCAGCCGCTACACAATCCGGCCGCCTCAAGTGAGAGTAGCCGCTAATAAATCGCAGTGGGTTGCAAAGGAAGGAGGGAGGGAGAGGAGCAGCGTCGCTGTGGGTGTCATCGTTTAAATAAAGATAAATAAAGGCCGAACTAAAAGAGAATTAAAGAAAATATCTTATTCTAAAAAAGGTTAAACGAGGCCGGCTGGAATTTTTTCACCAACAGCAACAAAAAAAACAAAACAACCCTCACGATAAATTCACCAACGCATTTAAAAAAAAATGTTTTAACATGCACATACTATTCTCCAGTGCTTCTGCTCTGCTCGCAGGCACACACATACAAAAAAAAAACCACACAACCATTTAATCCATTTGTCTCTCCACCCACAGCTGTGCCCTGAGATGCCTGCGCTGTTTCTCCATCGGCACCTCGTGCCTTTTTCCTCAATGTGACACACTCACTCTCACACACACACACACACACTCACTGTCGCAGCAGTGAAGACGTGCAGCAGCTGCTCTCTCTCTCTCGCCGTGCCACTCTCTGCAGAGTTGCTAATGAGCGAAGGTCCAGAATCATGCCGTGCTCCTCTCCTTCCCGCCTTATTACACACACACACACACACGCACGCACACACACACACACACACACACACACACACACACACACACACACACACACACACACACACACTCTCTCTCTCTCTCTCTCTCTCTCTCTCTCTCTCTCTCCCTCTTTCTCTTTAATCCACCACCACCAAAACGTTCCATGTGCAGCTAAATGTGACGTGTTTTCACCACACTTTAATTATCCCTGGCAGGACCTGGGACGAGCGCAGGGCGCCCCAATGTTTAGGATTTGCATTAAATCTCCCAAATGAGGAATCCGAGACTAATCGCATGTCCCTGATTTTTTTTATTCTTATTTATTTCAGGTGTGTCCTTCTGGTGTCTCCTAGACATTGTGCCCATAAAGAATGAAAAGGGTGAAATGGTCCTCTTCCTCTTCTCCTTCAAGGACATCAGCGACACTCAAGGGAAGAGCCACCACAGCAGTAGGAAAGACGGTAGGTCGGCGGCGCCGGCGCCTTACTTACATGTTTCCGCGGACACGCCTCAGCCCAGCTCGCCTCGGCTCTGTTTGAAGGCCTTTCCACTGGTGAATTACATGGTTCCAAGTGTAACCATTTTGGTCCCTGCCTCTTCTGGGTTCCAAGCGGGCTGACCAGGGACCGTAGTGGTGACTTAGCACAGAGTAGGGCACTGATTGGGTAAGAGTTTTGACAAAAGCTGACTGGGAGTCTTTCATGAAAAGCAAAACCGCCATTTTTATGCCCCACGTGTTTATTTTTACATTTTCACGTATTAAAACCTGACATGCTTCTGAAACTGATCAGTTGGCCCCCCCTCCCATCCGCCACCCACCCATTGTTCATCACTGTCAAATTCCTGCTGGCGGTCTTGTTCGGCTTGGGATTCCTCCACCGGGGGGCCTCGTTCAGGTGGACGTGTGTCTTCAACTGAAACCTGGACACAGTCGGATGAGAAAAGAGCCCACCAAGTGAAATTCAACACTTTGAAAAGTCATTGTTGTTTTTTTCTCGTTAATAAGTGTTTGTTTCCGACGCACTGAATGAATGACTGAATAACTGTGCGACAGGTTCGGAAGACCGGAGGCATCGGAGGAAGAGCAGCTCTCGCTTCAGCGAGGCGCAGAAACGAGGCCGCACCATGTTGTACCAGCTGACCAGCCAGTTTTCACGGGGAGGCAAGAGAGAGGTCAACCTGGGCGGGGTGAGTGGTCTCCATCCACCTTTCTTTCTTACCATCTTATGCGCGGGGGGGGGGGGGTGAAAGTTGCCGCATCCTGAGTGTGAATTATTAACGCTGATGTCTGGAGGCTTGACGACCATTTGTGGGTAAAAGTCTCGACCCACATTCCCAGAGAGTGGCTCTTCGCCCTGGAGCGTTAGTGTTTCCATTTTGAAGGCTTTTGAATGGATTAAATCTTTATTTGGTGCCACTGTCTGCTGTTTTTAAATTGGCCAACAGGGAGGCCAGAGGTCAGGCAGCAGTGGCTGGTTGTGACCCGCGAGTGCATTGTTTTGGCTAAAATGATTTATTGTTCCATGCAGTTTTTTTTTTCAGGTTGCTGCCAATTTAAGGTCTGAGAAACTTGGAAAATTGGATTTTCACGATTAGTTTCCAGCGTCACAGCTGCAGAAGAAATCTTCCCGCCTGTTTTAGGGAGACTGTGTTATTTTAGATATATAGATACATAGGTACATGGATACATAAGGAATGCCTCTCGAAGAAATTCGCCAGACGCATTTACCAGTCTGGCCAGCTGCATATTTAGGCCTCAAAACCAACAGTGTGCAGTTTTTCTACCTTAGTGTACCTTAGTGTAAAGAGAGAAAAGCATACTAATATAGTCGTTCTTGAGAGACAAAACGTTTCACCAAACTGTAAAAAACATAAAAATTGTTTTAAAAAACAAAATGATCATTTGAGACCCTCAGAATCAGATACCTTCAAATGACCATAATATGTAAGTTTAACAGTCAAACATATTTTCTGGCAAAATAAAACATCAACAGCCTGTTGAAAAACTGCCCGGACTTGAAGGTCGATCGAAGTCGCCCTTTAGTTCTTCTGTTGGCGCCACTTTTCAGAAAGGAGCGGTGCTAAAACACAGTTTCCTGTGTGTTCCTAAGTGATGTCACAAAGGGCGCCAATACTGTTCTTTAGATAGTTTAAGCACTACTCGCCAGGTGCTGGCTACGCCCCCCTGAAGGTGCCTTTTTTCTGTCTGCATGTTCATTTGTTGAACAGAGCATCACTTTTATAAGGAGAGTAAAACCAGGTTTCAAACAGAGGGCTAAATAATCAGGGGTTGGGCTTTTTTTTTTTGAAGATTTAAAGTGTTTTTTGGATGATAAATCAAAGGCTGCTGCAAAGCAAAGACCTGTGGGCTGCAATATGGGTCCTTTAAATCCCAGAGGAGCAACGAGAGCAAGAGTTTGTGGTGACGATTACCGTGTAGAGATAAACCCCCTCCACCCCACGCCCCTCCCATCGCCGTCCCTCCCCCCACCTTCCCCAGTCACCAACTGTCTGTACTGGCCGTCCTTCACAATGTGACATCTCATCCCAAGGGGGCACAAAAGCAATTCAGAACTTTCTTTTCTTCTTCCTTTTTTTCCGGTTGAATTAAAATGTAGGAGAAAAAAAATAATGAAATGGTTAAAAGCCTTTGAGACATGTGTAATTCCAACAGCTAAAATTAGCATTTATGGATGAAGGAAAGGAGGTGGTGGGCTGTTGGGTATTTCGGGGTACGTCCACCAACCACTTTCAAAGAGACTGGAGGATTTTCTTGCACCAAAAGTTGGACGAGCAAGAATCAGAAAAAAAAAAAAATAGAGACAAAGTTTGCCAGCATGAATTGCGTCTGCACTTGTATAATAACCCTTTAGGTTCAGTGTTGTGTTGCGTACTTGGAGTACACTGTGTTTGTTGTATTTATACTACGAGTTAAGTAATAAGATCCCAAACTGATCTCGCCACTGCCGTCCTCCCACTGCGACTATTCTGCCCCCTTCATTCTGTTTTCTTTCCAACCTTCTTTCACTCTGTCTCATGCCGCCTCAGGAGCTCGTACCTGCTCGACCTGCTGCCTCCACAGCACCATCCACTCCGGCTCTCTATTTGTGGCACGTCAGCCAAGAAAGAAAGGCGGGTCCGGTGTTATTTTGACTTGAGCTGAGAAAAAAACAAAACACACACACACACACACACACACACACACACACACACACACACACACACACACACACACACACACACACACACACAGATGGCAGTGCACATTCATGAGCACGAGCCCGCCCAGGGAAACATTGGTGTGTGAAAGAGACAGAAATCTGTTACTCAACCATGACAGGCGCAACGTTTTCCTCCCTGTAATTCTTCTCTGAGTGCCAGTTTCCATATTTCCCACATGATTTAACTTTATGATTCTCTTTTCATTTTTATTCTACCACCATCAATTCCTCCTCACAGCACCTTTCACCCTCCACTGTCTTCTTATAATAAGAGGGGCTGGATTTTGGGGGGGGGGGCGGTTTTTGGAAAACATTTTCCACTTTTCAAAAAAAAAAAATACCCCTTCATTGCAGCAGCTTTAATTCTGCTGTTAAACCATCGGTCCTCAAAGTGCCTCGCACCGTGGGCCCCGGGGTTTCACTGAAAACACAACAATTCTTTATTGTTTCGTCTTTTTGTTTTACACGAAGCTGGCGTTTTCACCGAAATCACACGTTTAGACAATTTAGACGGCCTCGTTTTTTTCTAAACGGTTCTGTAAATGGTCAGTTTCAAAAAAATGCTGTCTTCATGTCAACAGGGGCTTCAGTTTGTCGCAGCTTCTGTTGCTCCATCTCACGGTAGTTAGTTAGTGCAGGTGTCTGGTGTGTGTGTGTGTGTGCACACTTTCTCTCAAGGTAAATAAAGTTGTGCAGCAAATTGAAGTTGACTGACTCATAAAGTGTGCGCACCTGACGTAAGCGGCTGCCAGGCTTTGATCGGGGAGTCAACAGACTGAGTCCATAGCAGCCGATAAATAGAGACGCTGTCGGTTCTTTGCAGACGTCTTCTTCTCTGTTTGGCTGCAGACTGTCTGCAAACCGTTTATCACCTCGGCTGCACCGAGACGACCACCACGACCTCTCGTCCTTCTCTAGAAATTGTTGGGTTTTTTTGTTTGGTTTTATGCCTTTCCTCTTTCAACCAGCAACTATTGGAGGCAGCGAATGTTGCTGGATTTGCTGGGCATTCAAGGCTGAAATTGTGTGAAATATGCTAAAATGGTAGAACTGTGAAGCGTTTCTATCGCTCGCAGTCAAGCTATTTGTGCATTCAGCGTCTCGGGTCAGCGCTGTGACTTTCTCGGGAATTCAATTCAATTCATTACAAACAGCCACAACCGCTGGGTTTCAACAGCAAAACAAAACGGCGATTTCTGGAATTTCGGTGAAGTGCGATTGCGCTTTGTATGCATTTTACATTGAAGGCTGTTTTGGACTTGAGCTTCATAATTCCTGTGAAATTCCTGAAATGTCATCTTGTGAGACGGCGGTTTCCTTGTCAGTCTTGAATAAAAGACAAAGGCAACGGATGAGAGTTCACTGGCAACGTTCGTTAGTGTGTGGCAGAGGCCTCGTATAAGCTAGGAATTTCTCTTGTCTCGCAGATAACTGGTCTTGTTACTGCATGGGTGAAGTCCTTTGTTGTGTAAATGCAAACAAATTTTTTCCGTTGCACTTTTGTAATATTTTCCTGTATCAAAATGTCTGTAATACCTGCTCATGAGAGTGCAAAAACTTTTTATATATGTGAAAGTTTTCAAATTCAGGCGTTTCTGTTACCCGTTTTATCGTGGAGGAGGAGGAGGTGGCAGAAGGAGGAGATGATGATGATGATGATGATGATGATGATGATGATGATGATGAGGAGGAGGAGGTGATGGAGGAGGATGAGGAGGAGGAGGTGGAGGACGATGATGATGATGATGATGATGAGGAGGAGGAATGGGTAGGAGGAGGAAGAGGAGGTGAAGGAGGAGGATGAGGAGGTGGAGGAGGAGGAAGAGGAGGTGAAGGACGACGATGACGATGATGATGATGATGATCAGGATCAGGAGTAGGAGGAGGCATCCTCCTGTGGCCGGCACGCAGCACTGCGGCTCCAGACAGGCGGTGGCGCTCAGCGGCCCTCATGCTGCTCTGGCCAGCCTCACGGCAGCAGCTGTTCTCTGTTTGCAAACTTGAAAGTAGGCTGAATATCTGCAGGCACTCAGCTATTCTCTGTTTGCCTTCATCCGATATTAATCTCTCTCCCCTTTTTTTTTGTTCTTTTCACCCTGTTGTCGGCGTTTTCTCGGCCAATCTCTCCGTCCTCATGCGGTGGTTTCCGGGTCACGCGAGACACAGGCCATTCTGTCATCCACTCACACAATCACTCAATCAATCAATCCATCAACTTTTATTTCTCTAGTGCTAAATCACATCCAAAGGCATCTCAAAGTGTTTTATACAATCAGAGGAAAACCAACTGAACCCTCCAGAGAAAGCAAGGTGCAACTGTGGCCAGGAAAAACTCCCCTGGAGGAAGAAACCTGGAGCAGATCCAGACTCTGGAGGGCGCTCATCTGCTTTTGACTGGTTGGGGTGAAAAAGAAATACAAAAAATCTTGTGAGCGAGAGAGAAAGAGAGAAAGAGAGAAAGAAATAGTCAGAGTGGTAGAAAGGTCAGAGTGAGTCGCAGGGTCAACAACCAAATACATACAGAGTTTTCATAATATATAGATGTATATAAATAAATAATTGAAATATAGAAAAATAGAAAGACATGCATAAGTACATGACACATAGAAATGTAAACATGTATATAAATAAAAATATAATTATACCTCAAATTATTATACAATTTAAATAGCCTTAAATGTATAATAGTGGACTGCTATTTGCTGCCGTCTATATAGAAAGTGTTTGTCTGTGAATTTGAGGGGGGCAGAACAACATGTTTCACAAGCGCTGTGTTGTGTTCAGGAACACAACAGCCCAGCCTGCTTTCTCTCCTGGAGGCTTTGTCCTCTCAGGATCGTCCACGAGCGCAGAGGAAAGTTTCCAACTTTCCAGGTTTTCATGTGGCATGATGATAAACAGCATAATCAGTTTGACTGACAATCAACGCAAGTCGAAAACGTCAGAGCCAAACTGTCGCTGATCCTGTCGGATTGTGTGCGGAGCGTCTTTTTTTCCACTGTCAGTCGGTTACGTCACACACTGTGTGCCCCGACGAGGCCGCCGTCCCCATTCTGAGGCCCCTTCGAATGCAGCTGATGGACAAAGCTTTTCCAAGGCTGCAACAGATGGACCCTCAGTGGCTCAGCTTATCACCAAAATGCATTGCGGCACAGCGTTTTTCTCTGAGAAGAGGGGGTAGGGATAGTTAATGACGAGGCCTGATGTCTTCCGGATGCCAAACTGTCTCGTTTCAAATGTTGTGGCTGCTGAAATCTGCAGGAAGTAGCCTGGACCGTCAGGAGGAGATCTGGTGGTTCAGGCCTTCACTGCTCCTCAACAGTCAGTCATGCAGCTGCGTGTCCTGAAGACCTTTTCGTCTAGTAGCACGCAGGCGTGGCAGCCTGCAGCTCCTGAGAAGAGACGCTTATGCTTATGATGTTTATCTTTTTCTATGCGGCAGTGTTGTTTTGTTTTTTTTTATACCTGTAACCTCTAAAAAAACATCTAAAAAAAACAACCCATCTCACACTCCCATTAAGATGTTGGCCAACACAGACAGAGAAATCAGAATAGACCTGTAACATAAATGGCGAACCTTGATTTTTTAAAATATATATATTTTTTTTACCAATAACACTTTTGGTAGAGCTAAAACAATTATTTGACTGAAATCGGTTTTAAAAGAAATCATTCAATTATAGTTTTCCTGAATTCTTTCCTTCATTTTGCTGCTGCTAAATATTGGTTCCACTGATGTGTTTTATGGGAACACTCATTACGACACACATAACGCCAAGATGGATATTTTTAATTGACATTCATTTATTTTATTATTTCATTTTTATTTTTATACTTTCTGTGGTCGCACTCTAAGCTACCTTTAGAATCAGAATTGTCTTTTTCACATTTTTACTTTTTTTTTTTTTTGCCTTTTCAAATAATCGCTTGATCATCAGAGAATAAAGAAAATAATCACTAGATTCATCACTTATAAAATCATTGACAGTCACAGCTCTGATTCTTGGACCATTTTTTTAACGTAAAAGTCTCATTTAATGAAAACTTGAAAATCATCATTTTTTTATAGAACCATAGTTGAAATAATAGTCAGTTGACACAAACAAATGAAATGCAAGCTTCTCTCTGAGACTCTTAAGGTATTTTCAAAAGTTTTACCCCCCCAAAAAAGTGCAAAAGTTTAAAACCTCTGACCCCAACTTCCAGCTCTGCCTACATCCTTTCGTCACATGTTATGGCCGCATGTCCCCCCCCCGCAACCCCCTCATCAAGGACGGACGTTCATCTCGGCTAAAGCCCAGAGGATGGTGGGAGATGTAGTTGAGGGCTCAAAGCTGTGGGCGGCAGCGTGACTTAATGAGGTATGAAGAGCAGCTGGAGCTGCTGTGTGTGACGTTCGGCCGCATGTGTCCCCGCAGCGCCATGGCTTTTCTTTTTTAATCACGCCGACGCACTCCGCCGGCCGCCCGCGGAGCCAAAGGTCACGCGGCCGCTCCGACCCCTTCTGATGTAAGGCAAATTAAAAATAAAATAGTGCAGCTTTTGCTGACGCAGCCGCAGCCGCCGCCGCCGCCGCCGCCACCGCCACCGCCGCTCATGTTGCCACATCTGTTGACGACAGTTGACAATTTTTTTTCCTGGGGATTTTACTGCTGGGGTTGAAAATGATGGATGGATGCTGTCAAATTGACACAGTCGGGCTGGAAAATCTCCAGTTCCAATCAGCCGTAAAACTATTTGGAGATTTTATTTTATTATTATTTTATTATTATTATTGTTGAATGTTTTTCACCCAAGTATTAAAACGTCAGACTGCGTTCTCCCGATCTGTCACGCAGCTTCTCTGGAAATCCTCACTTAAGACTTTGTTCGGTGGCCTCCCGGTTGGAGGCCCTTCCTCCACCTGTCTGGCAAGCATCGTTTTCAGACAGATTACGCCTCATTCGTCCCCATCCCCCATTTACCTCTCTTCCTCACAGCTAATATCTTCCCCTCCTGTCTCCCCGAGCACGGTTAGGGCCATTATGTGCCAAGTTGCACCATCTTATTATCCGCACGATGGAGCCGCCTCATCTACCGCAGACAATCTTTAATATCTGCGATTGGATTTTTCTCTATAAAAACAAGAAGAAGAAAAAAAAGAATTAATGAGCTGATTGAGTGATTTTCAAAAATAAACCCAGCTGCTTTACTTCCCCTCATTTCCCTGTTACGGCTCTGCTGATGTTTCACCCCGGTCACACCGATTGCCTTGGGAGGGGCGGAGTCAAGCCAAGGCCAAGTCATGTATGAAATTAGCTCAACCCCAATGTTTCCTGTCTCTGTCCACCCCGTGCTGCTAATGCGCGGCCATTCAAAGCCTTTTATCACTCTCATTAGGAGGCTGTCGAGTGCAGATAACACACACACAAGCGCGCACACACACAAACGCACACACACACACCCTCCGCAGTATGACAATATATATGTTTCACTTGAATCACCGCTCGCACTGAATCATCTGACAGGGTGTTGACATTTATATGGAGCACTTTGTGCGAGAAAAAAAGAGAAAAAGATCAAAACCTCGCACTGTGGTGTCCATCTAATTATCATCTATTTTCCCACAGCTCCATCTCACGACCATCTGCTTATCATGCGATTCATTAACGTGGCTCCCCCGGGCGGCCTTTCTCTAATTAGTGCCGCAAGTTTTAAAAACAACATAAAGGTCCCTTCGCTCTTCTCCCCCTCCCCCCACCAGGGCATGATTGACAAGCCCTCCATGCCAGAGTACAAGGTGGCGGCTGTGCAGAAGTCGCGCTTTATCCTGCTCCACTACAGTGTGTCCAAGGCCCTGTGGGATTGGCTGATCCTGCTGGCCACCTTCTACGTGGCTGTCACCGTCCCCTACAACGTCAGCTTCACGCCGTATGACGACGCGGTGGCGGCGGCGCGCTCCACCATCGTCACCGACATCGTGGTGGAGATGCTCTTCATTTTGGGTGAGTCCTGGAAGAACCCCCACCCCCCTATCCCCCGGCCGTGTAGCAGTTGCTAAGGTGGGGAGAAGGAAGGCGACTCAATAGAAACTATATCACTATAGCAACACAAGGGTTTTCTAGCTTGAAAGGATAGTTTCAAAAACGTTTCTTTTTTCACATCAACTTGGAATGAGGATAATTGGTCTGGTGCCATTGACAGAGTGCCCCCTTCTGGCCTGAATGACAATGATATCACTTCGGTTGCCTGCCCGGCATCTTCTCATGAGAGGAACAAAGCAGGACAACATCAACATCTCTTTCCCAGATAGTTCAGTCGTCACTGCGTGTTTGCTATGTACCTCAACAACAAAGGCACCAAAGAATAAGATGTTGTTTGAGGAGGCCGGAAGAAAAAAGTTATATAGGCCAGCACAGCAGACCATAGCCACTCACACTCGCTGTCTCAAATCATGGAATCATGAAACTACAATTTAAATCAAGAAAAACAACAACTGTTCTGCTTTGAAGGGTCCCCTTAATGACGGAATCAGGATGTGTTTTTGTGATGTCACAAAAACGCACTGGTATCACTCCCAGGTCAGTCAAGCTGTCTGAGACCATCCAAACACAGACACACATTGTTTTTGTCTTCGTCCAAACGTGGACCATGTGGTCTAACAAAGGATCTGTTTTAGCAGGAAGCCAGAAACCAGTGTTTTAACAGGAGGGTGTAAACACAGGGTTAAATAACACAAGAATTGATGGAGGAACAAACTAATTAATAAATTGTGCAAATGTTGGTAACATGGATCAAAGACGAGGCCTCACTCACTTCCTGCTGCTGGTTCCAATTTTGTTTTTTCTATTTGTAGACATCATCCTGAATTTCCGCACCACCTTTGTGAGCCAGTCAGGGCAGGTGGTTTACGAGTCGCGCGACATCTGCATCCACTACGCCACCACCTGGTTCTTTGTGGACCTGGTGGCTGCCCTGCCCTTTGACCTGCTGTACGCCTTCAACATCACTGTGGTGAGTATGACAAGTCCGTGCTTGGTAATACAATCGAGGAGCAGATTGAACCTGGTTGCTACTGGCTCTGTGGAAACAGTGTCAACCACTGTCTGTATACAAAGGTGGGCCGAGTCACGAGTCACACATTTGTTCTGAAGCCGAGAGATTGATAGATCAAAAGATTTCATGTGAATTAGACGAAGTGAACTTCTGAACCTATTGGATGATTTCTTTTTTAACAAGCAATTTAGTCCAACCAAAAAAAATTAACAGACGTTTGAAGTGTGAATTTAGGGCTCATTTTCTGAATTGACAACTGACCGTTTTTAGTGTTTTTGCAACCAACTTTGGCCGTCCCTGCTGGCCAAACGATAGAATGCAGGTTTTTGAAACTTCCGCGTTGGCCATCTTTAAACCCTGGCCCTCGCCTACCTGAGTCACAAAAAAAATTTTAAGCTTAATTTTTTCATAGCAGCTGTATTCAGAGCGAGACTCCAAACTCCTCCTCTCCTGCCCAGACATCGCTGGTTCACCTACTCAAGACTGTGCGGCTGCTGCGCCTCCTCCGCCTGCTGCAGAAGTTGGACCGCTACTCGCAGTACAGCGCCATGGTGCTGACCTTGCTGATGTCCGTGTTCGCCCTCGTGGCGCACTGGATGGCCTGCATCTGGTACATGATTGGACGCAGAGAGATCGAGACCAGTGACACTTGGGAGATCGGTGAGTCTTTGGGGGGGGGTTTGGTAATAATTGGCATGTCCCAGATTCAAACGTGTCGATTATTACTTTTTTTTTGAGGTAGCCTCTCATGATTGTTTCTCCCAAACAGAGATCCTCTAGATTGCCAGAAAACAACCTTACTTACAACGTTAGTGAGTGTCTGAGGAAGCAGAAGAAGTGGAAGATAGGCCTCCAATGAGAATATAGATATAGATATAGATATAGACGCAATTTTCTTCTTTCGACTTTGACAAAGTGGAAAAGTTGCATTGCAGTTATTGAGGTGCAACCTTGAAAGTGTTACAGTTTTTTATTGTTTAATTATCCACATTTAGCTCAGTGACACTGTTTTCCTTTGTTTGCTTAAATATGCAGAAATCTCCCATCAGTTAGATTACACTTTGCTCTTTTTTTCAGTGAGTAGGCATTCGCCGTGTCCCCACTCAGCTATTAATAGACGCTTCGGTTCTTCTATTTGGACGTCTGGCTTTGTTCAGCAACGAGCTGGTGGCGAACGCCGCACTGGGCTCTAATGAGGGCCGCCTGAAACCAGATCAAAGGGTTGGCGAGGAAGAAATCTCCCACTGACGTCCATTTGAAAACCGGCCACAACACCCCAACACAATGACCAGACCCAATCAGAGACAGGCAGGATTTTCTCGTCTAGAAATAAGCTTGAGGCATCAGATCAAACCGAGATCGAAAGTTCAGGCTGTTTTTTTTTGTTTGTTTGTTTGTTGGTTCAATCCTGCAAGTTTGAGTCAATTGTTAATAACAATAGGAAACGACAAATCTGCAACACCTAGCAGTCTGGTGCATGTAGGTGTGGTGTGTGTGCGTTTGTGTATGTGTGCGTGTGTGTTTTTGCATTTAAGATTTTGCCGATTAATCAAGATTCAGTTTCACAGTCTAATTCTCACTCGACCCCTGAAGCAGCAGTTTGATTCTGCCCTACTGACCTGGAACAACACACACACACACACACACTGGTCGATCCGAGCTGACTCCAACCCTGCTGTGTGTCCCAGGGTGGCTCCACGAGCTGGGCAAACGGCTGGAGACGCCCTACGTCAACAGCACGGCAGGCGGCCCGACGGTGCGCAGCTCCTACATCGCCGCTCTCTACTTCACCCTCAGCAGCCTGACCAGCGTGGGCTTTGGCAACGTGTGCGCCAACACCGACGCCGAGAAGATCTTCTCCATCTGCACCATGCTCGTCGGCGGTACGTCTCCCGCCGCGGGCAGCCGCTCGGCCGCGCTCAGGATTTTTGCGGGAATTTGGGAGGGGAAGTGGTGAAGAGATTATTTTCAAGCTGGCAACTGAACGAGAGGGAACGTGGCTTTGGTGCTCGAAGGTTTGTGCGAGACTCCTGCACTGTTTTTTTTTTTTATAACGTATGCAATCGTATAAATTGCACAATCAACCAGAGGTGTTTTTTTTTGAAGACGCCACACTTTGGCTAAAAAATTTTTTTACTCATCAGACCGCCATTTTTTTGCAAATTTGCAAATTTCATTGCATAAAATTGCATAAACGTTCATCGTATTCATTTGATTTGACAGGCCACATATTGAAGAATTTTTGTTCTGCAACAATCGCAAAAAAAACTCATTTAGCATTTTTTCTGGAGGGGCTGGTTTATGTCATGTGTCGTGGTGATCGTCCAGGAACGGTATTGTGCAACGAGGCGACGACAAGCAGAGACTAATCTTATTTCTCCTCCACACCTCCACAGCTCTGATGCACGCCCTGGTCTTTGGCAACGTAACCGCCATCATCCAGCGCATGTACTCCCGCCGCTCCCTCTACCACACGCGGATGAAGGACATGAAGGACTTCATCCGCGTCCACCGCCTGCCCCAGCAGCTCAAGCAGCGCATGCTGGAGTACTTCCAGACCACCTGGTCCGTCAACAACGGCATCGACGCCAACGAGGTGGGCGGGGCCGCCTGAAACATTTATGAAACATATTGTCAGGCCTTTGGTTATTTTTGTTCTATTTTATAAGCAGACTCCAGTGGAAGAGCCTCACAAGATGAGTTGTCTAATAAACAAAATCTCTTTACATTTAGCGTATTTAGCCCTCTGTTTAGAGCCTCCTGCTAAATCATTGGGTCTTTAGCTTCCTGTTGGAGCTTCCTGTCCGGACAAAAACAAGGCTTTGGGAACAGGTGGTGGGGGGGTGGAGTCACTCGGCTGGGAGACATAGGAGAGCCCTTTGTGACATCACAAACATCTGATTCCCTTATGTGTGTGGGTTTTTTTTGCACTCACTTCCTGGAAAATAGAGCAAGCAGATAAAGTCCAAAGTTAACTTTTCTCCATTGTTGGCATTTTTCTTTGATAACAGACACAAAACTATTTTAGATGTTACCTTCGTACCTTGACAAGGTACAAAGATAACAAATGCTAATAATTGTGCATATGTTATGAAGACACAATGAACCTCACTCAGTTATTAAATGAACCTTTCTCATACTACCACGATGGAGAGGCATGTTATTCTTTAAAAAAAATCCTTTAAAAAAAGTCTGGCAGCTGCCCAAAAAACATCAACACAGCAGATATCTTCTCATGCTCCACCTTGCAGCCGCAGGTTCAAGACACTTTCACAAAATGATGCTGTCATTCAGATTCAGTCAAAACAGAGTCAAACCCTCGCCGTGACGTCACCAATCAGTGTCGCTCCCCGTTGCCTCCATCACGCAGCTCCTTCACGACTTCCCCGACGAGCTGCGGGCCGACATCGCCATGCACCTGAACAAGGACATCCTACAGCTGCCGGCCTTCAAGGGCGCCAGCCGCGGCTGCCTGCGCTCGCTCTCCCTGCACATCAAGACCTCCTTCTGCGTGCCGGGCGAGTACCTCATCCGCCAGGGCGACGCGCTGCATGCCAACTACTTCGTCTGCTCGGGATCTCTGGAGGTGCTGAAGGACGGCATGGTGCTGGCCATACTGGGTTGGTGTTGGCCTCCTCCTCCTCTTCCTCCACCACCACCGCAACCACAACCACCTCCTACTCCTCCTCCTTCTCCACCACCTCGACCTCCGCTTCTTCCTCCTCCTCTACCACCACCACCTTCTGCTCCTCCTGCTGCTCCTCCTCCCCCACCTCTTCCTGCTTTTGCTGCTCGACCTCCATTTCTTCCTACCCATCTTCCTCCTCCTCCCCGACCTCCTCCTTCACTAGCACCACCTCCTGCTCCTCCTCCACGTCTTCCTCATCCACCTTCTCCTCCTCCTCCTCTACCTCTTCAGTCTCCTTCCCCTCCTCTTACTCCTCCTCCACCTCTTCCTCTTCCACCTCCTCTTCTACCTTCTCAACCACCTTCTCCTCCTCCTCCTACCCTTCTTCCTCCTCCTCTCCCTCCTCCCCCTCTGTAGCCATTATCACACAACATCTTCTCATGACCTTTTTTAGGCAAAGGTGACCTGATCGGGTCGGACCTGCCTGGAACTGAGCAGGTGATTAAAACCAACGCCGATGTGAAGGCGCTGACCTACTGCGACCTGCAGTACATCAGCGTGCGGGGCCTAAGGGAGGTGCTGGAGCTCTACCCCGAGTATGGCAGTGTGTTCGCCTCCGACATCCACAACAACCTCACCTACAACCTGCGTGAGGGCAGCCAGGATGAGGTAGGACCACTGAGACCTCACACACCTACCTAGGCATCCATTTAACCTTACATTTAATTTCGACGTTTTACATTTCTATTTTCAATCATGGAATGACCCAAGGAGAAAAAGCAACAAACTGGTTATTGATCATCAACATAATAATATGAGTGTCCTGTTGAAATACAAAAGCAGAATTCATGTTTAGCGCCATCAAATTTAAGGAAGCAAAGCTTCAATTCAGGAAATAATGTCATCAAATGGGTTTTCTTTTATTCGGTTGGATAATTGTTCGTCCATTGAGTGACTAGATTGATTTTTTCTTTACATCCAATGGCGCAACATCACATGATTGATGATGCAAAAAAAGACTTGCAAGCATATTTATCGCTTTGTTTGCAGCCTCCAGCTAGAACACTAGGCTTTAGTTTCCTGATAAAACTGCTGCTTCGTTGGACCTTTCAAACGTGCACTATTGAGCTGTAGAGAAAATTTTCCAGGACCACTAATGTATCCATGCCCTTTGTGGCATCACAGAGGGTGAATTTCCAGTTTTCCAGTGTGAGAAAGCAGAGGAATTATGGTCTTTTCGCTTATTTCTTCAGAGTTTTATGACAGCTCAATTTTTACCACATTTAGGACCTTATTATGCCACCCACATTCGTCTCATCATTGAATGTCACAATGGCCAATGACCAGGTGTTGGCGTGGCAGTCAGGAGGCCACAGTGCTTCTTCGCTGGGACGGCATTAAATCGCGGCAGCCGGCCCACCAACCTCCCTCTTGCTGCTGCCGTTGGTTCCCTCCACCGTTGGAATGAGAACCTACCTGACTCGACAAGAAACACGGCAAACTCAGTTTTTTTAGGCGTCGGTGTTATGCAAGACGGCGTGCGAGCCCAAAATAGATGGGCTGTGGTGTTGGCAGGGCAGCAGAACCCAGCGCTGGTCAAGCAGGAGCTTTATGTTGAATTAGACCATCAAAAATCAGGCGTGTGACGGACAATCCTGACACGGCTGTCTGAAGACCTTCCACTTCCTGTCTGGATGGAGATCTTGGTTTAAAACTGTTCCTCTGTTTGGAGATTTTATCAGTGATTGGTGGGAATTGTTTGTTTGTTTGGTTTAAAGACTCAGAGAGATAGATGGATAAAGTTAGTATTCCAGTGATGTAATGCTTCCTAAATCTATCTATCTATCTATCTATCTATCTATCTATCTATCTATCTATCTATCTATCTATCCATCCATCCATCCATCCATCCGTCCATCCATCCATCTATCTATCTATCTATCTATCTATCAGTGGTGATTGGAACCTCAGTCAGGGCACATGTGATGTTGTTGCTGTCGTTGTTGTCACTGGAAGAACAATCGAGTTTACGTACACGCCCATGCTGTCTTTTGCTGTAGTTTCTCGTCTCAGCCGCCGATGTAAGCGTCCGTCTCTGGGGTGCAGTCGATCATGAGCACTTGTTACCCTCTTCTCTCGCACCATCTGCTCTGGGTTTTCACTCGAGCACCAGACTCTGTGTGCGCTGACAGAATGAAGGAGCGGTTGGCCAACCTGAGTGAGATACAGGGCACGCACACACACACACACACACACACACACACACACATCCTTGTGGCCTGCCTTCTGATGGGATTTCTAGTGGAATGGGAGGTGCTTTCATACTGCAGCACAGATGAGGAATTGTACTCTGCCTCAACAGAAATCTGTGACCTGAGGACGGACACCAGCCAGTCGTCTATTGCAGCATCCAAATACTTCATCTTATTTATTTATTTCAAGAAGGAAGTTAACAGATTGTCAAGTGGACAGTCCATTATAGCGATTTTTTTTTGTCAACTTCACAATAACCACATTTTTGATCAGTCTGTTTTTCATGTTCACAAAAAACTGCCTTTGCATGTTTCCCTTGATGGTGCGTTTTTTGAAAGTATTTTTTCTTCCTTTAACTTCCTGCAGGGCCACAGCAGGTTCTTGAGGTCACCCAGGCTTTCCCTCGTGAGTTGACCTCCATTTAATTCATTCTCTCCAGAGCTGCAGCTGTCAATTATTGTGGTAGTCGACTGTCGATTTCCTTTGATTCGCTCGATTAAACAATTTCGTTTGAATTGTCAAAAGAAAAATGTGAAAATATGAAAAACACTGAAAGTCTAAAAATGGCACAACTGGCTTTTATACCAGCTGAAACAACAACCACAGACAGTATAAAACTAAAAGGTTTAAAAAAAAAAAAATCCATCCTGGTGTCAAGTACATCACACAATAAGCATCTGTGTGAAACACAAGAGCAGCACTATTGTTTAGCAGCAGCTCAGATTGGATTCAGGAAAATTGTAACCGAAATTTTTTTTTTTTTTTAATGGACTTGTGTCGATTAATCTGTTGAGCCGTTGCTCTCTCCATGTCTCCAAACACACCAGCAAGTAATAATTAGTTTGGAACTTAAATTACCGTTAGTTAATTGCACCCACGTCACACTGTCTCATGTTCTGTTTCTGGACCGGATGACGGTCACGACAGCCTCGGTGTTCTGCAGCGCTGACGAGCGCAGTGGGAGGGTTCGCACGAGGTTCTTCCCCTTCAGGTGCAAACTCATTTAGAAAGGGGAGAGTTGCTCAGTCCCCCCGGAGCCTGTTTTAAACTGGGCCAGTGGCTCCTCTGCCTGGGAACCTCGTGAGCTACTTTTTGTGAACGCAAGCTCCCCGAGTGCCGTGTTTTCTCCTCCTGTTAAGACGTAATGGGGATGAACCGTCATCGTGATTGAAGTGTCCGCAGGTGCATCTAATTAAAGCCCGAATGAGCCCGTGATTAACACTTAGCAGCACCTTTTAAAAGTAGATTGGCTTTTTATATGCAGGATTGATGATAAAATATTTTAGGATTGTGAGTGGCATTTTAAATTTAGAGCAGGTTGCAAACACGCTGCAGCTGCGGGGGGCTGCCTGTGTTTGTGCTTTATCGTAACTGTCTGTGTTTGATCCATATAATTTAGTAGTTTTACAGCATTTGCCCTTTATTGTATTTTTTTTCATGATCCCGTTTTGCTCTTTGAGCAGGAGCCCAGGCTGCCGTCCATCGTGGAAACAAAGGGCGACGCCTCAGACGACTCCTTCCACCTCTCCCCAGCCACGCGTTCCCGTCGCAACCTGCTGCTGCCCAACCTCAGCAGCCCCGTCCGCCGCACGTCCCTGGGGAACCTGCTGGGGGACGAGCTGCGGCAGTTCAACGCCTTGCGACACTGCCGTTCCCCGAGCCTGAGCCGCGGCGTCCACGGTCAGGCCGTGTCGCCAAAGCCTCCGGCGAAGAGAGAACACGCCAGCCATCTGACGGCGGCGCCGGCCTCGGCGTCGGGCCAGGCAGAGTGTGACGTGGAACTGAAGCCCAGGAAGCTGCTGATACCAACTGTCACCTGCTTCGGGCCCCCAGACCTCAGTCCCAGGTAAGGCCAGAGTATCTTAATGCATCTATTTCTAAATATTTATGTAAATAGATGCATGTATTTATATGTATATATATATGTTGAATAGTTTATAAATGCGCTACAATAACTACATCAACTCATGCCTGCATTAGTGTAATTCATTTCTGATTGAATAAGATGATCCTTCTCAAAGTGCCCCTGAGGCAAACTACACAATCTGTGGCAATGTTCCAAAAAAAAAAAAGTTTTTAATGCTGTTAACGTGAGTTCAAAATCCGTTGATGCAGCTTCAGGAGGTGAAATATAAAAAGGTTCCATTTTGCACAGCAATCAGCAGCCAGTGTCTCTGTCCTGTCACAGACTTGGAAAAAGTCCATTCTTTACTTATTTTGCTTGCTGCACTCATGAGACCTTGAAATCCCAGTTTCTTACACTGGAAGGCAGAGGAGAGTCAGAATATTGCATTGCTGCAGCGCCCCCCATAGGTTGCCATGAAACCTTTTCTTCCTCGGGTTAGAGCCACACTCAGGTCCAGGCATCGAAGGCCTCGACCAGAGCAACTTCCTGTCCAAATGGCTTTGAACCTTTTAGGTGCTCAGTGAAATAATTAAATATTTTTAAATGGAGCTTGTGATGATGATGACGATGATGATGATGTCACAAAGGGCAATGATACCTCTCCACTAGTTGGCAAGCCACACCTCTACACAGGTGTCAGCTCCACCCTCTCAGTCCACTGCTGTTGTTTTGTGAAGGTCCAACAGTACATCAGTTTCAAGCTAAAACCCAGTGTTGGTGCAGAGGATCGCTGCAAACAGGGGGCTAAATATGCTGTTTTCAGGCATTAAACTCTTTTCTGAATAATGCAGTAATTCTAGGAAGTGTAAATATAAACAATAAAGATCTGAAAGATCAACATCATCATCATCATCATCATCATCATCATCATCATCCTCCTCCTCCTCCTCCCTTCTAATGCAAATCCAGCATATTTGCATTGCATATTTCCACAGATGTCCCCACTGTATTTTATTACCTGGCATTCTATCTCTTTGCCCCGGTCATCTGCATCCCTGATGCAGCCCAGAGTCACCCTGAGCCCCAGCTACGTGTGACTGCTGCTGCAGAGATCTCAGGTGGCCTCCAGGGCTCCTCTCCTCTCTTCTCCTCACGTCTGCCAGCAGCAGCAGCTCTCGCGCCGCCTTCCTGCGTCGCCAAGCTGGCTTTTCGCCATAATTGAAAACGCCGTCTCTGGTTACGTTGCCTTACTCCTCCCTCCTCCTCCCTCCTCCCCGCCAGGGTCGTCGATGGCATCGAAGACAACGGCCACTCCTTCCATTTCAACGTGGAGCGCGACGGGCCCAACGCCAGCTCGGGAAGCTGCAACCAAGGTAGGCGGAGCCGCCGCCGCTGCCGCCACCTGCTGCGAGGGTCAGCCAACTGCCAGATGGCTGCAGGTGAACTCAGGAGTTTAAAGGGTGGATGAGAACAGGGCAACACGAGAGTCCCGGGGGAATGAAATGACAGCCCGGCGTCCCGACAGCCGAGGAACATGTAGAACACGTTGAAGGACAGCAGGGGTCAAACCGGGCTGCAGGCTGCAGCTGAGCTTCCACTCCGGTTCATCCCGGGGTCATGTGTCCCGTTCAACTTTATCTCATCTAGTTTAGAGTAACCCACGACTGGGTTGCTTACCAGTGTAAGCAGTGAAGGCAGAGGAGAGTCAGAATGTTTTTGCGTTGCTACAGCGCCCCCCATAGGTTGCCATGAAACACTTTTTTCTTCAGGTTGGAGCCAAGGATGTCAAGATCTCCACTCAGGTCCAGCACAATGAGGCATCAAAGGCCTCGACCAGAGCAACTTCCTGTCCAAATGGCTTTGAACCTTTTAGGTGCTCAGTGAAACAATTAGATATTTTTAAATGGAACTACTGGGGTGTCAATAGTGGATATAAGAAGATAATTTTTCACAAGTGACTTTTAAAAATTTTAGACTAAATCACATATGAAGAAGCTTCCATACAGAGTTGCTTGTCCATTGATGTTATTTTGTGTATGTAAAACAATACACGTATATAAAAAATTATAATTTTGAAAAAAGTATAATTTTAAAATTATAAGAAGAGATTAATTTTTTTTTTTTTTCAATGAGAAACTTCTCACTAGTCAAGCAGTGTGTGATGCAGTGTAAAATAAAACTTATTCTACGTGGATGCAAGAAACAAAGAGACTCAAACCAACTGATGTAGCAGCAGTCAGAAAACATGTTTTTTTATTATTATTATTATTATTATTATTATTATTATTAATAATAATAAATGATAATATGCCTCTGTAAATGACAGGCTTGCTCCGTAAAGAGTTAACTTACCACACAGAAGTTGCTGATTGCACGTGCAGGACGTGCTAATGTTGCAGCGGTCGTCTGCGGGTCACTGATCCGTCCTCGGTCTGTCTCCTCCAGAGTGCACACAGGCCAATGTCGTCCTGCTGCAGGAGACGGAGGAGGTCAAGCGCAGCATCAGTCAACTCAACAACAAGGTGAGGAGACTCTTCCAGGAATTTTTTTTTTAAAGAATCAACTTCTTTCTGCACTTCTGTGCTGGATCCACGTTTGATGAGTGGCGCCTGGTGGGGTAAAGGCCCTGCTGAGGTGACTTTCAGTTTGGATGTGGAGGGAGCAGAAGCAGGTGCAGATGGTCCCAGGTACCTGTCTGAAGTAGAGATACTAATTAATCAGCAGGGCTCTCTCTGCACTAAAGTACAGTCGGGGGTTGCTGAGTCGACAGTCTAAATATATATATATTTATATATGAAGAGGATGACAACTTTAGCTCTATGCAGCGTAGCTCTAGTCCTCCTTTCTCTCATTTGTTCTGCTCTAAGTTTCCCAGTTTTCTGTCTCCTGTCCTGCCTATTTGCGTCACTTACCTCAAACTGTGTTTCCTGAGGGATTTCACTATTACGCAGCAGCCGGAAAGCCGATTGAGTAATTCGGCTGGGTCATTAGAAGAAGGAAAAAAAACTGCTTCTGGATGTGAGTCTGAGATGAACGGCAGGAAGTGAAGAGCAGGTTAGTTGCTGGGGATCTGTCCTGTAGATAGATAAATAGATAGATATATGTACTTTATTGATCCCAAATTGGGAAACTACAATGTTGCAGCACTAAAAAATAGTACAAAAAATAAACTATGTACAACAAACAACCAAAGCAGATGTGAAGACACAGGGTAATGGCCCTCGGCAAGAAGGATCTCCTGAAGCGTTCCTTCAGACAATGCAGCTGTCTATAGAAAAATGCAGATGTTTTGCGTAGTTTAAGGTTGCGCCATTCGCTCTAACTGGTCTAATTCCATTTCTACTTCCTGCCCTCCATCTGAATCCGCCACCTTTGCGCGTCTTCATACCCACGTGACTGAAACCCAGCTATTGCGATGAGCTGTTTCCTCACAGCTCCTCTTGAGTCACGCAATCATTCACCGCCGTCTTCCTTAACGCCGTGTGCTCTCCACACAGATGGGGACCCTGAATGAGGAGGTTTCTGTGCTCAGCAAGGGTCTGCACCACATGATGCACCTGCTGCAGGCCCACATATCCATGCAACACTACAACGCCTACCCGTACGGCCTTCAGATGGTGTCCATGCCCACCTCGCACCCCAGCACGGACGTGTCTTTCAGCCCGTCCTCAGCCTACCACCTTCGCAGCGAGCCAGCCAGCTTCGGGTCACCGGGCGGCCCGCACGCCGCCCAGTGGGGCTGCGGTGCCGCCGCGACCGAGGGCCACACGACCAGCCGCCAGCAGACGCAGCTCCGCGGGAGTCCACCGATGAACCCCGGGCACCGTCCGGCCCCGGGTCAAGGCTCTGAGAGCGCGAGCACACCCAGCGAGTGGAGCGCCGGGCCTCTCCTCAACATCAGCCCGGAGTCTCAGGGTGAAGGTCCCGCCGCTGCAACTCACGGACCGGGCCACAGAACCAGCGAGAGCAGACCCCTGGGGTCCAGCCCCTCCGCCATCAGCCAGTCCCAGCCCGCCTTGTGCCTGCAGCCTCCAACCGACGCCGATGGATTTTCTTGCCTTTTGACCAGCCGGCCGTCGGGCGCGTCCACGCAGAGCCTGCTGGACTCCTCGCCCGCTTCCAACCCGCACCCTCCTTGCCTGCCTGCTCAGCCCGGTGTCAAGACGCCGGGGGACAAACGGGAGGAGATCCGCCTCGTCCCGTCCGCCGCCACCACCGCCACCGCCGCTCACAACGTGATGGAGGACTCCTCCATATTCCAAATCAAGGACTCGTGCCCCCCGATGCTCCCCGTGTCTGCCTCGCCCACACTGTCCGGCCTCCCCGCTCGCAGGTCCTCGCTGGAAACGGGGCCGTCGCGGTCAGAAACTCTGGATCCTCGCCTCCCGCTGTGCGACCCCCCCGCCAGTCTGGAGCGCCGGCTGGGGAACGGGGCCTTCGAGGAGGGCGGGAACGGTTAGAGAGCACATCGTCTCAAAGGTCCAGCATGGCAGTTCAAACCCCGAGCGCGGAACAGTCGTGGTGTCTGGACCTCACGGACTGAGTCGAGCGTTCTGGTCGTGTTCTGACAGTGTTCAAGCAGATGCCACCACAGATTGTACGTGTGCGTGCTGTGTGACCTCCTCTTATTGGCTGGGCTCAAATATCGATCCGATTCTTGGCAAAACGACACCATTTCTATGCAAAAAGCATGTCGCGTGTGCACTGTCTGGGCTTTTCTCCGGTGGGCCCACAGCAGTGGGCTCCAGTCGACTCTGTATATATGTTTTTCAACATCTCGAGAGGCATTTTTGCAGTTCTGAATACCTGTTACCTCCTGGCATGGTAAAGTTGTTCATTCTTTTTCCTAAGGAAAAGGTTTCCAGATTAATGTGTCAGCATTCTACCTTGACTACCTGATGACTGTGTGCACAGATGCAGGTGTGAGCAGGCGGATGGTTTGATTCTGTGACACACGCTTCGTCTTGCACATGGGGCCAAGGGTATGTACAACACGCAGCATAGACTGTTTTTATTCATTTATTTATTTTTGTTTTTGTTTTCTTATTTAAGATGTTCAAAGGAATTGAACCACAAGCTGAAATCCCAACTCTTCTGATAAGTAAATGGTCCGTAATTTGTAAGATTCAGAGATGAAAAATTCAACAAATTAGTTCATTTTCTCTTCACTTTCTTTTTTGCACCTGGAAATAGGCCAAATCACACTACATTTATTCTGCACTGACTTAAAAACATATTTTTTTCTCCCCTGTTTAAACTTTAAACATAATAGGGCTTTTAAAATATAGATAAAGAAACATATTTAATAGAAGGGTGAGTCCCATGAAGAGTTTAAGGCTGCCATTCCTTTTCAAATGAATGATAATAATGAAAACAAAAAAAAACAAAAACCCTTCCGGGAGGAATCGTGTTCCTCATACAATATTTAGAGAGCTCAAGAGATTTGTTCTTTTACACTGATCTCCCCTTGGCTGACAAAATAAAGTCTGCAGGAATATACAACTGTGTCCTTTTACTGAGCTGTCACACTCATCACTTCTGACACACACACACACACACACACACACACACACACACACACACGTAAAATGTCAAAACAGGTAGCATCTCTACGTATACAAATACCTGCTCCGAAATCCTTTCTTGTCACTCAGTCTGACTGACAAGAAAGGATGGAAAACTCCAACACTTGACAGATAACAGTTGACAACCTGTACATTATTTTTAGTTCAATTTGATTACAACAAAAAGAAAATAAACTTTAAATGTCAACATTAAGGTCTGTGTTATTTGGCTCACTTTCCTCAGCCCTTGTGTCAATACAGCCAGTTTGGTTGGTTCATTAAAAACAAATACATGGTGCTTTCCCAATAGTACGTGCAGTATTCGATTTCACAAGGAACAGGTCATAGAGTTGATTCTCTTCAAAACAAATGGAAATTATTGACATTATCGTACCGTACCAAGCCGTTAAACTGTTCTCTCTCATCAGATACACATTGTGTCATTAGGACGTTAAGAAAGCAGACTTCCGTAAAAGTTCTGAATATTTATTCTTTTTTTGGTAGTTTTGGTGTTGCCACAGACTAGACCATCTGCCCTCTTGTTTCCCATGAGTCAGTGCTGTTTACAGATTTCCCAAGTTTAAAATGTCCTAAAAAATTTAACTATGGTGCAAATGTTGTGTAACAAGACTGAATAAAGGGGACCATCAGCAGCACATTATCACTACACAACTCATCTGGTTCACTCAGGTAAGACTTGTCCATAGTATCCCGACCTGGGTCGTGATGGTCAGGGCGTGTTTTTTCAACTCTCCCCCCTCTTCGTCTCTTTGAGCAGAGACCTGCGTGAAGAACCGCCACATCAGGACAACATGAAGACTGTTATTCTCGCTCTTTTTGTGATGTTGGCCGTCAGCCACAGTGAGTTGGCTCCTCTGTTGTCACTTTATACAAGTTTGCTTGAACAAACTCACTTTTTTTTTTGTCTCAGGCGAAGCCTTACAATGTAACTGTGGCGGATTAAAGATCTGCTCCGGACCTGTGGAGACCTGCCACAGCCTGACCGACGTCTGCGCCAGCATCATCTTTCACGCAGGAACCCGTGAGTGATATGGTCCCTTTCTCTGAGCAGCAGTGAAAAATAACCAACTAAAAAAACAAACACAACGGAATAAAACTAGATACACCGATCATCCACCCTCGTGTGTGTTTCCACAGGGCCGACCTACTCCAAGAGCTGCATGAATATGGTGGACTGCATGAGACTGAATTATCCAGGAATATCGACAGCCAGGTGCTGCAGGACCAACCTGTGCAACTGATGAAATGTGCACTAAAAACAACATTGTCTCACCTTTGCACCACAGTGTGTCTAATCGTTTCATTTTTGTTCTTGACCGCTGTGTTCAATAAAGTTTGGCTCCCTACCGTACTGTTCTTCAAATAACTGTGTCTATCTACGTCCTACATTGGAAAAACATGCTTATGGCTTTTTTCTTTAAAAGTGTTTGAAAGATACAAATTCTGGTAAACGTAATTCACTTATTAGTTATTAGGGTTGTTGTTGCGAGAACTGGAGCTATTTAAACTCTGCTGTTGTGTATTTCTTGTTGCATTCATGTAGCCCTGTTGTGACAGGGAAGGGATAAAGCCGGACGAGGTAATATAAATAGAGATCAGTCAGTGTGTTTGTATGCACAGCGTTGGAGTTCAAGTACTGAGAGCGGGTGGTGAGTACCGCCTGGTGGATGTTGCAGGTAACAGCGTGAGCTGGCCAAATTAGTGGGTCAAAGACTCAGTTAGACTTGGTTTCGGTTTGTGGTGCTATCCAGTGACGTAGTCGAGATTAAATACTCTGTCTACGTGTGGACTAGTGACGGGAATCTCGGCTCTTTTCAGAGAACCGGTTCTTTTGGCTCGGCTCAGAGATCAGAAAAAAGAGCCGGCTCTTCTGGCTATATTTCTTTGTCGCTTGTATTGTTTTACGACCACATGATGTGCTAAAATGAATGATTCATGTTTGTGACATTAACCATAATAATTGTGTATTATTTATACACTCAACATGGAACACGGTGATGTAAAAATAAATATAAAATGCCAAAACAAACACCCACCCTAATTGAAATCCGTTTCCCCCAGACATTATCTGAATGAAACAGGAAGTGGGATCTAGCTGTTGTTGAAAATCTGAAAACGTGTCTTTTTTTTTTTACTGTAATTTCTTGACAAAGAAGATTGTGATAAGCTAAATTTTGAAAGAAGAATGGTTTAAAGTAATCTTTCCTGTCCTGTCAGAATCCTCGACAATCATCGTTTTATAAACACAGTATTTTAATTTGAACCTTTTTGAATCTCACCTGCTCTTTTCTAATCCCACCCCATCTTAATTTTGATTTTATTTTCTAACAGTGACTGTTGACTTTGCCAGGGCAGGAAACCCATATCTCAGTGAGTGCGGACGGCTGTATAATGAGAGGCTCTAATTAAAACGAATAGAGAAGTCTTGCTGGTTCGGTGTTACCTGTGCCAAGAACATACTGTACCTCTTCAGTCTGATGTTGCTCCCAGTGTATCAAATGGTTTCTGGTGTGTGTGCTCTTCCTCTGAGCTCTTTCACTTTAACACAGAACCTCAGGTGTTACTTCCGCTCTCATCCAGACTGGAGACAGTTGGTGTGAATTTGGATTGTGATACTGGAAAACATTCCTTCTATAATGTGGAAAAGAGGAAAGTCTCATTAGAAGTTTGACTGTAGCTGTTGGTCATGAACTGTATCCACTTTTCAACGCAGCATTAGGAGACCAATCACCAAAGAGGTTAACACGAGACAAAAAGTTTTGTCCAGCTAAACTGCGTGAGTACCACTCGCAATACTCTGTTACAGTACCTTGACCTTTTTTCATTTTGATAGAACTTCTTCTCCTTTTGGCTGCTGGCCACAGCCAGTCGTCTGCCTCCATCTGACCCCATCCATCCTCTGCTAACTTATCTTGCAGACCAACTAACTTCTCATCCTCTCTCATTGCATTCATAAATTTCCTCTCCGCTTGTCTTCTTGGCCTTCTGCCTGGCAGTTCCAACCTCAGCATCCTTCTCCCGATTGATTCACTGTCTCTCCTCTGTACTTGTCAAAAACCTTAAAAACACAAGATTGGTGATTTGTGACGTTAATGCATAAAGACAGAGAAAAAATCTTAATCGGAAAATAACCTCAGTAAGATGTTTAAGAGAAACATACAGTGTAAATCAGGATAACACGTTATATACATATAATAAAGCAAAAACTCAGTTCTTGTCCTTTACTTTTTGACAATGCTACTAGCATCCATAGTTGAAAAACATCTGACAGTGCTTTACATCCAATATTTATTATGAGATAGTTGTGAGAGATGTTAATGTTATGCCAGACATGAAAAGTAATACAAACCAAGATGATGTGCGGTGCTTAATTTTGGCTTGATGTATTTCAGAACATCAGAGTAAAGACAAACAAAAACTCTTCAGCCAAAGTTTAGCAAGTTTCCAATAAATAAAAAATCATTTCGACTTAAGACTGCTGATTGAATCAAATTAAGTCTGTTTTTACTCTATTATGAGTTGAGGTAGATGCCCTGAATTCCAGATTTTTTGGGGAGACTGTAATCTAAGCATGTCCATATTTTGAGCATCAATAGGAAGATTGTCTTCTGTGGATGATGCTTATGCTAAATTAATTTTTAATTAGAGTTTTGCTGATTTAAATATCCAAAATGTATACATCGTTTTGATCCAACTGATTTTTTTGTTTCTTTTTTAAGTGCATTATTTTCACCTCAGTAATTTAGAGCGGCAAATACTGTGCATTTGTTTTTGCATTTAATTTGTGTTTCTATATAGATTTGCACAAATGCACTCTGTTCATTTGTGCATGACGCATGCTCTCCTGGGTCTGCTTATCATTGAACTTGACTGTCGATTGATGCTTTTGTCAACTAATTGGAAACAAAACAATTTTGACTAATTAAATGGCATTTTTGATTTTTTAAATACTTGAATCGTTAACATACCTTTTCTTAAATAAACACTAATGAAATTGGAATATTAGATTTATTTGTCATTTCTGTTTTGTTTGTGCCCTTGGTGTCCACAATGCAAAACTCACTTCACAATCCTGTTTAGGAAAAACACATCAAAATGTCATACACTTTAATAGGTACAGATATTTACAGTATATACAACATAGCAATACTAAATACTAAATCTTTCATCACAACTGTATACTTTAAGATAAAGAAGTATTTACTTTGTAAATAAGACCATATGTCATGTTTTTTTCTGATGCACAATAAATTCAAGTCAGCGTGCCTTGATACACAACAGTCTATCACGATGATAAAAAGGGGAAGTAAGAACCATTTGACGGAGGCTCGTAGTCCAACACTTGTAAGAATACTTTTGAAATACACTTTGGGAGTACAAGTTAATACCAAACACAATCTATACAAGTTCATCAATGGTATTCATCCTGGAGACACACAGTCCAACAGTTGGGGATTTTACAGAGCACAACCACTGACTCCTAAGATTCACACATTCACATCTGACCTGGGACCATAACTGTTGCTCCGTGTCTTCACAAAGCATTTGTCTCTCTCCTGAATCTTCCAAAACCTTGTTAAGTCATAAAAAAAGATGACACAAAATTTATCTGTACAAAAAAACCTCATTCACTGTGTCTTATGTCATTGACAGGACACAGTGAACTCTTGTCCAGCTGTTTGAAATCAGTATCCTGAAGGTACAACTACACTGCACGGAGGCGCCCTCACTACCAAACCCTAAGATCAACTCAGGTAATTGCACCTGAGGCATCGCTCCCATGCAGCCACAGACTTTTCCTCTTCATTCCAACTGCTGCTGGTTTATTACACTGTAGTTACAAGTCTACCATCAACACTGAGTCTGTGTCCTAGCAGACGGCGGCGGCGCTCTCCCTCCTGCCCTGCTTCTTCAGCAGCTGGATTCGGTTGTGGACGTAGAACTTGATGGCTCGCCAGTCTCTGTGATTGCTCACCAGCAGGGGGCAGAGTTCCAGACAGCGCTCGCAGTCGGCCTTGGCCGGCACTCGCAGCTCCAGGAGGTTCCTCTTGAGGTGCGTCTCCACAGCGACGCGCTCCGCCTCGGACCAGGGACGCTTCAGCACGCCGCGCTTCCCTGCAGGAGGCAGAGGGGGCGCTGTTAAAGAACATTTAACATCTGGAAGTGGCTTCTTGAGGATTCCGTAGGCTGACCGTTACCTGACTTTGGCGGAACACATCTCCTCTTGTGTGTATTGGATGCAGGCGGGCTGACGGGCAGAGAGGGGGTGGTGGGCGGTCTCTTCTTTCGTGGCGGCCGTCCTGGTCCTTTTTTCTTCTTGACAACCACCTCCGGCTTCTCCTTCACCTCCTCCTTCTCTTCCTCGGGCTCCGAGTCCTCGGAAAACGAGTCGGCCGAGTTGCCAGACATGACTGCAGGAGAGAGTTCAAAACATGTGGCGATGATTCACGCTCAACGTTTCAACACAGGAACCCATGTAATTTGACTTGATAAATGCCCAGTTAAACTACCTCCCAAACTAACGGGCTCTTCATGATCATACTTGTGGCAGTTTGGTACGATAAGCTGTAATTTGCCAAACTTTAAGTGAAGGTAAAGCCGTTAATTCGCTTCATTTGGCCTACCTGCACTTTGAAGGCTAAAAAAAATGGGATTTAATCAGGAAAAAGAGAAAAACAGTTGGCTGTGGTTTTATATGAAGTCCAGTAAGAGAATTTCTTGAGTGACTTCGAAGTGTCCTCGCTGAGTGATAGCATCAGGAAGTCACCACTCAAGCTCAACATCCTCACCCACATGTAAAACAATATAAACCTTTAAATAAAACCAACATTAAAAAAACCATCATAGACCTTTCAGCGTGTAATTAAGAGGTTTCCAGTTTGTTTCCTCGACGTTGGGGCTCAGTAATTTGAGCGGAGCCTCTCAAAAAAAATGGATGTTTTAATTTAATAAAGGCTTCAGTGGCAAACGCTGCACATGATGGTTTGAACACAGAGGCGATGTGAGCGGAGTGAAACCTCACCATCCAACTCGAGGCAGATGTGCTGCAGACTCATCCCTCGGAAGAGGACGCCCTCCCTCTCGCCATAGAGGACCACGCGGCCCACGCGGCCCATCAGCGCCGGGTCGCGCAAGATGGAGGCGCAGCTCTGCGTCACGTGGTACTCTCGTTCCAGGAAGTCCTCCAGTCGTTTGGTGGCCGCCCCCTGCTGGCTCTCGCCCTCCTCCAACAGCAGCAGCTGAGTGAGTATTGCCACCTGCCGTCGCACCCGCGTGGCAGTGAGAGAACCCGGGTTCTTGGCCCCGCTGGCCCTGGCCTGGTTCCTCAGCAGGTCCGTCCCCCGGAGAGGGGTGGCGGGAGAGTGGTAGGGACGAGAGAAGACGTAGGGGCTGCCCGGGTCCACTCCCACGTTGGGGCTGGTCTGCAGCAGCAGGTCCAGGCAGGACTCGCAGTGGGGTGGGAGAACCAGAGGTTGGACGCGGCCGCGTTTCCCCAGGACGCTGGCCCGCGGCAGGTGACAGAGAACCTGCCGCTCAAACGGAGACAAGAGGGACTCCGTGCCGCCGCTGCTGCTGCTGCTGCTGCTGCTGCTGCTCTGGGGGGTGGAGCGGTTGCGGTAGTCCTGGATGGTGAGCTTGGCCACCTCGCACTCCCTGTGACGGTTGTACAGGATGAGCAGCGACAGGCTGGAGTGGCAGAGCAGCCGCCAGGCCTCGGCAGAGTGCGGCGAGCGGCTCAGCGACAGGAAGGACGAGTGCTGCTGGCGGCGGAGGTAGAGAACCAAGCAGGAGAGCGAGGAGAGCAGCGGAGAGGTGTGGTGTCTGTGGGAGCTGGAGGGGTGGGGGGGCATTGAAAAGCAGCAGAATGATTAAGAGCATCTAAACACGTGAATAAGTAATATGTACACGGGGCTCGATGCTAAGCAATTGCCCAAGGAGTCCACTAGGGGGGGGTGCTCCTAATGTAGAAAAATTTAGGAGCACATCAACAATTTTTTGGGCCTTGATGAAAACATATCAAATGTGTTTCCTCTCATAAAGGGGAATAAACAGGAATTTGTCAGCAAACGATTCATTATATTTAAATAAAAAAACGTACACGAGACTTGGCCAATTCATTTTGGCACCTGAGGCACTGTTCAGTCTAACGTGTAGCGTTCATATGTGAACAGTAGGGCCTCTGAAATAAATCAGGTGATTTATTTCACTGGCAGCGGTGGTCCCAGGAGCCCACTGAGAGCTTGCAGATGGGCTGCTTTCCATGCTGTAGGTGACAGTTCTAAAGTTTCACAGCTGCATGGAGTCTCTGTGACAGCACGTCAGCACAACAAAGGAGGTAAATTAACATTCAATAAAAAAGACAAAAACTTTCAGTGCTCCTGATTGCATTTTGCAAATCGCACGGCTCTATTTCAAGTCACAAATGCCATGGAAATGACCCCACTGTGGAGCCCTGATGTGACAATGTAGTGCAACAATGTGGGTGACATCAGTTAAAACCAACCTCACTGTCTCCCCATTTTTCTCCTCTTGTGTGTCTTCTTCTCCTGCACTCAGCTCCAGCTCCTCGTTGGGGTCGACGTCCGGCTCCGGGGTGGGAGGTGGAGCCAACTCCTCTTGGCTCCTCACGCTCTCCTCCTCCACCTTCGGCTGCTCTTCAAGCTTCTCCTTCTTCATCCTCCGACCCCTCCTGGGCGTGGACGGCCTGGGCGTGGACGGGGGAGGAGGGGAGGGCGTCTTCACTCGAGACGCCGCTTGCTGCGCGATGCGTTTGGCAGGGGGCGCCGACGGCGCTGACGGCGGCGGTGCGACAGGAGCCTTTTTACTGGCCGTCTGTTGAGTGGTGGAGGGCGGCGATAGCGACAGGGAGAAGGAGACGCCTCCAGCGCTGGAGCGCGTGGCCGGGGGTTCCCTCTCCCTGGAGAAGAGTGGGGGAGGCGGGGCGCTGGAGGGCTGAGGAACAGCGAAGGAGTGGCTGTGAGGAGGAGCGGCGGCGGCGGAGGAGGAGGAAGAGGAGGAGGGGTGAGGAGGAGCGGTGGTGCCGTTAGCAGAGCCGTGCGTGTGCATGTGGGCCAGCTCCAGGGCCGTGCGCACCTCCGGCTGGTTGGCGTGGTGCTTCTCCAGGTGGCGAGCCAGCGAGCGGTAGTGGCGGCCGCAGTACGGGCAGTGCTGCCGCCGGCTCAGCGTGGCGCTGCCGGAGCCGCCGATGTTGATGTTGATGTTGTTGTTGATGTTGGTGGTTGGAGGAGCAGCGAGTGCGCCCGGCGCCTGGGGTCTGGGTGCAGCAGGTGGAACAGGCGCTGGGCGGGAGAAGGAGGAGCAGGCAGGGCGGCCCGGCCCCGCGGAGGCGGTGCCGGCGCCGGCGCTTTTCTTCTTGGAACTGACCGGCGCTGGGAGTTTACGTTTCTTGCGCCGGCGAAGCATCCGACCCCTCATCTCCTCCAGTTCCTCCTCCTCATCATCGTCATCGTCGTCGTCCTCTTCCTCCTCCTCGTCCTCCTCGCGGTCCGAGTCGCTGGGCTCCGAGTGGGTAAGGGGGGAGGAGGAAGGTGAGAGCGACCAGGAGGGGGTGAGGTAATCAGACACCGACAACGACAGAGGGTGGGGGCCCGCTTCCTCCTCCTGGTGGTCGCAAGTCAAACACACCACAATCAGTTTGACAAATAACATAAACCCCATCAGTTGTGGTGTCTAGTTTATTCTAGTTCTATAATCTGATCCCCAGCCTCGTACACATCTGTCCATCATCAGCAGCTGCTTCAAAACAACACAGAAGCAGAAGCTCCATCAGGCTCAAGGATGCATTAAGTATGCAGCATTCACATAGCAGGGACATCATGAAAGACTGATGATGTCAATGTCTCAATGTAAATGTATTGGATCAACACAAGATCTATAACATCATTTACAGCTGGACTTTAACGGAGAGACCAACAACATCGCAAGACAAATTAATTAAAATAAAGAAAAATGAATAAATAATTCACACACTTATATAAAAATAAAGTTTCAGCAATGAAGTGCAGAAAGTGGTGCAAAAACTAAAAAAAAGAAATTCTCTAAAGCGAAGCGACACTAAAGCAACAACTGCTATAAACAGATCAGAACGTAAAACATCCTTTTAATCACATTTTTAAACGGGAAAGAAAAAACAAACTGATAGATATCTTTGCGCATTTTTCAGCGGTTGTATGGTCAATCGGGACCTTTTCTAGTGGTCATACGGTGTATAGCTGCATATGACGCAGAGACTCCACCACTGAACCCGATCACCGTTCTCTTCAAGCTTGGCCTAAACTGTGAGCATTTCTTACACGTGAGTTTGAAGTCATTTACTCACCATGGCGTTCTCTCCCCAGTCGGTCAGGCTGTAATCGACCGTGATCTCCTCCCCCTTGGCGATGTCTCGTATGGCGATGACCACCAGCCGGACCTGCGTGCCACAGTGGACCTCTCGAATGCGGCAGTTTGGCGGAGGATGGAAAAGCACGGGGCCCCTGACGCCACTCGCTCCCTCTTCTCCCAACTCTGGGACGCTGGTTGACATCAAAGCAATGCTAGAACCACGGCTTCACCAGCAGCAAAGCAAGCTGAGGGACGCTGACGTTGCTTACCAGAGCTGAGAGGGATCAGGCAGGTAGTAGGGACTCCCGGCTGGAGGCAGCCGGTCCTCAGCACCCTCTGGATACTGACTGTCACCTGGGACACAATGGAAGGTGTCCATGAAGAGAGTTTGGAAAATGAAAGGTGGGACTTCAAACTATAATAATATGAAAACTATATCTCTGAAAAAATGTTTGCACGCGCATGTGTGTGTGTGTGTGTGTGTGTGTGTGTGTGTGTGTGTGTGTGTGTGTGTGTACCAGGGCTGTAGCTGTGTTCTGACATGCTCTCCTCCTCCTCATCTTCGGTAACGTATGCTCGGTCGCACACCTTCACCGGTGTTCCCTTCCTCTTCCTCCCACAGACGCGACTAGAAAGAAAAAAATGACTCAAAATATAACTTTATTATTATTATTTTTTTTACCAACAATGACAACAAACAGCGCTCCTCGCCACCAAAAACAACATGATAGCAGTCAAGACCTAATAAATGCAGTCAAGCATTCACTCCATTTTACTCATCCTGTGACTCGACTACAACTACTACAACTGCAATTTGTGCAGTTTGACTGCTATATGACTGAGGAAGGCTGGATTTAATGCAAATACAGTGCTAAACACATTTGATTTGACATGTCATTAAAATGAATGAAGACATCTTGACTGAGCACAACAACAAACATGGTGAAATTACAACGAAACAGAAACAGTATTTTTAATGGCAACTTCATACTGATTTTGTCACTAACTTACTGTAGAATTGTAAACGAGATACGGTTTTGAAAAAAAACCATATATATATATTTCAAGTTTGAGTGAAAACTGTGAAGCTGCGACCATGAAAGGAAACTCCGGTTGAATGTGGGTAGAAACTGCGTGATTATTAATTTACATGGCGGTGACTTATAGCAACACAGTTACCCAACATGGTTTGGTTTGAAGTGTAACGCTTTGGCTGGTCAGCAACGTTGTTTTACCCACAAGCCCAACAAACAAACAAACCAACCAACCAACCGACCGAGCAGCGGGTTCGATCCGATGCTGCAGCAGCTGAGCAGCAACAGAACCAAGGTGTTAGCATCAACAGCTGACAGATTAGCTGCTCATAATGAGCTTTCGGAACGTGCAGGACAGTTTGAAGGCGACCAGGAGTGAATTGTGGAGAACGTTGATGAGCGACCACCTCATCATTCTACAGCAAAGGGTTCCTGCTGGCTGCTAATGACGGTGCTAAACAGCAGCTAGCTAGCCTGTTAGCATCCCAGGTGCTAACGTCAAAACATTCAAACAAAATAAGCAGCTGACGATTGAACGCTAACTGGGTGTAACAGCGGAAGGCTGTGCCTTCACTGCACGACCAGGATCCAAACATCGCGATTCTCGCTCAGTTGTTTGAATTTATCGCAATATTAAGGTGAAAACCTGCACGAGAGCGCAGCCCTCCGATGAGACACTAAGCGGACGTGCACGCGAGCGAGCAGCGCGTGCGTCCGGGCTATTTCGCTGCCAGATGTGTCCCGGTCTGCAGCAGCAGCAGCAGCACCGGTCCGAACCCGAACCCGAACTCGAACTCACTCACCCCCGCGGCGGCGGCGGTTTGCTGCCATCGCCGTCGCTGTCGAGGGTCGGCGGCTCGCGGTAGTCGAACGGCGAGCGGACCGTCTCCGCCATTAGGACTCAGAGCGGACACAGTGCGCATGTGCACAACATCCTTGGGGGTTCTAATGGCAAAATGGGGTTCACTGCACTCACCTTTGGAATACAGCCCCGCCCCCCTGCTCTCACGTTATAGATACATAATAATCGAGCATCTAAAAGCATGGAAACAGTTTTTGATCATACATGTATGATATAATATTGAACATTATACTATGTACATCATACATTAAATTACATTACATCGTATTTTATGTTTATTTATATAAATGAACGACATAAGACATTGTGTCGGATGTGAAGTATTAGTGCTAGGCAGAATACTTTCTGATACTTTGTGCATTACATTTTCATTACATACACTGACATTCTTATGTAATATGCAGTAAAATATAATTTTCCATAGTACTCTATGAGAGTGGATGCGTGTGCGTGTGTGTATGTGTATTTAGATTTACAACAGAAGACAAAGTTGTTGGAATAGTCTTTCCAGCAATTCATTTAGATTCATATTTTTATTGTATTATTATTTTTTTTAAACTTCTATATTTTATTTTAAAGGGACAATGTACAAAATTAAGCTTGAAGCACAAGAGACTCCAATGACACCAGATGCTATGAACAGAACTGACAGCATCATGACAGCTACAACAGGACGAGTCATCGCACGATCTCTGTGTTCTTCTGGTTGACTGGCTTGGCTGGTCAGCCAGTGCAGCTCATCTCCTCTTCCTCCCCGTCACCGGCCATTCCGGGTCCTGACAGCGGCTCAATGCAATTAACTGCTGATACAAAATTATGAGCTAAATATAATTATTAGGAAAAAAAACACGATAGCAAGAAATACCAAAAGGATCATCTGCTGCTGAGGACAGACATGGCGTGTACACAACCTTGTTGTTGTGTACACGCAGTGCAAAACTCCATCAAACTCTAGGGGTGCAAAATGCACCTGTGTTCAACACTGCACAAATACCTGGGCTCATTAACATTCTGCTGTTGCACACTGACTCTGAGCTATTCTTGTACTCATTAGTAAATGAAAGCTCTTGGTAAAAATGTCCTATGGTACAAAGCACACAATTGATAATTAAAACCAACACTTCGTGGGTTAATGCTGGGTTTTAATCAATGCAAAACCAGTCCAGTTATTCAACACACAGTTTAAAGAGAAAGCAAGGTACTATGAAATTCTCAGAACCAGAAAGTCACAGGTCATCGACTCAGTGAGGCGAAAATAAGGTGAACACAATGGTGAGGTTGTGGTGCAGATAGTTTGATACTTTTGGCTACAGACAACACAATCCTAGTGTTAAAACAATGTGACTCTTGAACTTTCCTTAAGCTTCCAGCGGAGGGTGAAACAGGAGGGAATTAAGTCACTTCTCACATCTTAAAGTTCACATGTGAACAGTGTAGCAGCACATTCAAGTATCACATCAGGGAAGAAGTTGTGACTGGAGCAGCAAGCATGACATTGGATCACAGATTGTGCTAATTTATACAATGAAGCTGTTTTTAGTTAGAACATGAAAAAAATGTGGAATGAGATATGGAATTATGTCAGATAATATCGTATGTTAATAAATTGTTACAGCAAAAGCTAAGTGATCTATCTAGAAGAGCAAATGGCAACAGAATAACATTAGTCACAGTTTAGCAGTCATTTATTTTTGGCTACATTCTAGCGGTTAGTAAAGATTATTCATGATTGTTATGAACAGCAGATAACCATTCCACTTAAATAAAATAAATAACATTTTATATATAAAAAAGAGACACTCTCAAAAAAAGTCTGCCACTTCACAAAGCAAACGGCTCTTCAATACAGTGAAGAGTCTCCAGTCCGGCCGCAGTCAAAGGAAACCAGAGGTCAATTTAGCACTTGCTGTGGAAATACCAACGTCTGGAAAAACTGAAGGCTTATTAGTGAGCTGAGGTGTAACTGCTCTTTCATCTTGAAAACTCTAGTGTTCACAGGCTATTTTATACACAATGTACTAATACTGTTGGAATACATGATTGAGAAAGCTGGCTGTTAGTTACGTGAGTTCATTCATTGATGCACGTTGGCTTTATGAGGCAGTGATCAGATGTCCTCAGTTCCTTCCCTCTTCTGGTGTAAGAGGTGGAGAGTCAGTGCAGCCTCATCTGCCCAGTGGATTATCTCCTGCAGCACTCGGTAGGTCCACAGTTTGAGTCCGAACGCTCCTCCAGCACCGTCCGTTTCCTGCACACAAGGTCCAAAGCCAAAGAAAGCTCTTTCTTTACAAGTAATGGCACAATGTGGGGAAACACAGAGCACTCAAAGGTACATGTGAGATGTTGTTAGTATTCTATTCTCAAACAATGTTTCGTATTAATAGTATGAACCGTAACACATCCATTGTGATTTCTGTCACTGCGTCATCAGACAGTTTGAATATTTCCATCTGAAGTCAACGTTTGGAATGACTGTGACTAACATTAGTCACATTTACATGAGGGCATTATTCAAGTAATTCATGGTTGAGTCACATCCTCTCGAAGACTTTGCTTATATTATCCAGACAGTCTCACTACAGAGTCACACTACCTTTTTTGGTCTTACTGTGAAAAACTGTGGCATAAATAAATAAAGTTATTGTGGTCTTGACTCATTTCAAAGTGAAAGATGAGATTCTAAGAGAGCGAAGACTCGTTTTGCAACTGCGTGACGATGATGATGATGATGATGATGATGATGATGATGATGATGGGATGTTGGATAGAAGTGACTCCTCTACCTCACTGCACTGGTGGTCTGGCGTCACGTCCAAAGTCTCCTCAGTATCAGCCAAGTCTTTGGTGGTGTGGAGCAGATGCTCCAGCCGGACCCTTACGGTCTCCCTCATGGTCTCGTAGTCGCCTTCCTGCTCCCCCCACTCCTGGTCTTCCTTCAGGATGACACAGTGGATGAGGCCCAGGCACTGGCGGAGAGCTCCATGCAGAAGCTGCACCTGCTGCTCTGTGCTGGGCTCCTCTGTTTGGTGGGACAGGGAGACGATGCGTCCTCCGTCTGGGGTGTGGCCCACAAAGAAGCTCTCTCTCTCTTTCTAAACGTAGCAAAACAAACAAACAACAGGCCGATTTTATTGATAACCTGCTGCTGGCTCAAAGCAAAAGCTCTGCAGATGGTGACGTTGGCTGAGCTCCTGGCCCTTTAATTCTATGTCAGATCCAATGGAAATGCGGTACTCAGTGACAGCCGTATTGATTCCACAAATCGATTAAAAGGTGTTCTTAAAAAAGGAAGACAGCACCGAAACAATTCGAGGCAAATAATAAACTCAATAGACCAGCATTAGACAAGCCACAGCAGATGGAGGGAAGTGTGCGCGAGTAGGATCGTTTTTTTTGTTTTTTTTTAAGCACGGTTACACATTCCACCGAGACCTAGTGCTCACAACCATACCAGAACAAACTAAACGTCAGATGCCGTTTAAAGTCAGAAATGTCGTTAGTGATGCGACCAGAATGTAGCGGTTTGCGCTTTCATGACACGGAGGTAGCGGGACAGGACGAGCTCGGCGACACAACTCACCCAAAGCTGCAGCAGGAGGCTCGACTCGCGGTGCAGCAGCCGAGCCAGCGACACCGCTCGGCCAGTCTGGGAGTCGTTGGGAGCCGCCGAGTCCGACACGACCCGGTCCTGCTGCTGCTCGTCCCGAGCTGCCATCTGCACCAGCACCCTGTTTACATTGGTAGCTTAGCAGCGAAGCAGCAGGGAGCAGTGAACACACACACACACACACACACACACACACACACACACACACACACACACACACACACACACACACACACACACACACACCTCAAAACACGCGAAACGGTTCTCACTTTCTCCTAGCTGTGTTATCAGTTGATGAAGCGGGCGGCGGTCCGTCAGAGCAGCGGCTCGATGTCGGTCGGTGTCGGTCAGTGTCGGTGTTCATGCTGCAACGAAGGGATTTCATTGGTTCCGCCGGCGAGGGGGCGCTTTAGGGGGACGCACAGAGGCGGCATTCTCAAAAGAATGACGTCACCTCGGGGTCCGCCCACCCCACCGCAAAAATAAACCTCACGTTTTTCTCTAATAAAAACATTTTCAGACGCTGTCGGTAAATTTGACTTTACTCGGTTTTTTGCTCATGTTTTCCTCCAAATTAATTCATCTGTAAAATGTTCTAAAACAAAACAAAAAGGGTTGCTTGTGCAGAATTGTAGCTTTACATAAAACATACATACAGGTGAGTTTTTTTTCCATTATGAGCATAAATATGTTCTATGTATATGTATAGATTTAATTAAACTTTACACATTTATTGATGATTTGAACCATGTCAGTGTTTAGACATGATGCTAGTGCTGCTGATAATAATAATAATATTAACAATAAAATAATAATAATAATAATAATAAAAAAATAAAAAATAATAATAATAACAACTGTATGCAAAGCATTAGCATAAATAATGTTTTTAAATAATTGTAAAATTGTAAAGCAGTTACACATAATTGCTTGGCCAGAGGAGAGGAATGAACATATTAACAAGGCCGTAGTTCTGTGATTGCTGCCTGATACAACGTCGTCATCAAACACAATAATTCTTAAACTACAAGTGAAAATGTTAACTGCAAGAGAAAATAACTCGTCAATATACTGTACGTATAAAAATAGACTTATTATTTGTTTCTCTATCACAATCACAAGCAGAGTTTTGGATGGTACATTACTATGTATATGACTATTTTAATGGAATCTCATCTCATCTCATCTTGTTTCCTCTTCTCCATGGTTCCTTCCCACATCCCCTGTCCCGTGTGTTGACCATCATCATCCAACCCACACAGAACCACTGGATACCACCTTCATCCCCCATGGGAAGCGGTCTGTCTTCATGAGCTCAACCGCTCTATTCTGCTGGGAAACAGCTGGCAGGATGGTGAAGGAAGTGAGGATGAGGAGGGTGGCGCTGTGGTCGCCTGCTGCAGCTGGGGGTGGTGGAGACATAAATGAGATGATGGTGGCTGCTTTGTTGAGCGTGAACATGAGTGATGGGAAAGGTTGTGGGCTGCTGCAGGAACTGTGTCTGAGATGTTTCAAGAAGCGGGAGCGCCACCTGCTGGAGGGGACCGAGAGTAGCACTCAGAGCTTTCAGCCTACTAAGAGCCTGGACGATCTATCTATCTATCTATCTATCTATCTATCTATCTATCTATCTATCTTCTTACAGCAGAGATATGCGTGAGCAGGAAAACTATGAGGCTCTCCACATCGACGGCAGGTGAAGCCGCAGATCTCACACCTGCCACCGAGTGGCGACAAAGCTCCAGGCTACTTCTGGGCCCCTTGCTGGTGTGAAGTAAAAGCATCTCGAAGTGGAAAAAAAAAGATATTGAATTTACAATAAATCACAAAAAATACATTACATAAGAGAGAGAGAGAATTTGCTCCTCCTCTTCAGATCAATGTTTCTTTCTCAAGAATATAAAATGTGAACATTATAATGCAAGTCAACAGATACAGTGCATCCAGAAATATCAACAAGTGGCCCAACTTATCATACATGCTTCCCTCAGGTTCACAGGTGGGATCTTTAGGCCCATTGTAGACATGTGGATTATGGACATGCCAGACTGCTGATCTGGAGCTCAAACTGGCCTCAGCAAAAATCATTACATCAAATCCACAAATCTCCACTGGTCATCAACCATCTATTTCGTGACTGAAATGCCGGACTTTCATTTCAGTCAAATTGCTTGTATAAACATGTCCTAGCAGTAATCTGGGTTTTAGCACATGGTGGATTCTCTATCCTCTATCTCTATTCTGGTGCCTGTTCTGTTAGGAGGCTCTGGCCAGTGGTTTCTCTTTACACCCCTGGCAATTTTGTCAGAATTGCTGTAAGGGTGGTGTGCTTGCAAGCTATCAAAGTGAAGTACCGACACGTACTGTCAGACCGAATACAAATCAGAAATAAAACTGCTTGCACTCTGAGGGTTTTTTTTCTTTTTTATTAACTAGTGATTTCGAAGATGAGAAATAAAATGCAACATTTAAACACAAGTACTGCCCTGAGCCAGGTCCTACCTCTCCGCATGTTTGTGTTCTGTGTACTTATTCCGAGACAGGTGCAGTATTGTTGCTCAATATTGCATGTCTTCCATGTCGCATGCTGTTCTTTTGTGCTTGTTGATGGCTTTCTCTGACTTATTAATGGCACTGGATGGCTCACAAAGTACGCTTAGCGCTAACTGCACTACACCCACGGTAAATGGAATACAGTGTGGTTATCAAGCGCCTCGTTATTCTCCACAGAGAAGATTTAGGTAAATCCAGGGATTACTTTGTAAGGACGGAAAGTTAAAGTTTCATCACTCGCCAGTCTATGTCGTTTGATCTCAACGTTTGCAGCGTTTAAACTTAGTTTTTAAGGTACTCATGAAGTTAAAAAAAAAGAAAGAAAAGAAATACAGGCCAGCAAAGACCCAAGTAATCAAGTAAAGGTCATAAATGAAATTTAGAGTTGAACAAAAAAAGAATAACACAGATTATCTCTAAGAACATTGTGATAAAGGACACATTATTGATCAAGGTTTTTATTTCCTCAAAGCCAAAGCCGGCCTGACATTCCTTTGGCCAAGTACAAAGATTCTGCATTAAGTAGGCAAAACTTGAAAAACAAGAGGACTTAGAGCAAACAGGTTAAATGGGGCTATCTGTCTGTGAAGGTTGATGGACAAACTGACAACATACCAGGGCTTGCTGTTGCATACGGGGCAGATCAAGGCTGATATCTGAATGCCAGGAAAGCTTCTTGTTCCTTTCAGAAACGACTGGGCCAAACACTGGTGAATCTGACAACAGGGATGAAGACACATACTGTGTGGAACTCAATGTTTATGCATCAATCCATTTTAAATCGACGCATATATTGCACTCAGGATTGCAGAGGTGCTGGAACAAATCCTGTTCTATGTAGCAGCTATGTTGGGGTGAAGTCGGGATACAACCTGTGCCACTTACCAGTCCATGGCACGGCCAACACAGGCACACAATCATTCAATATGTGGAAATAGATGGTTATGATGCACACTTGGTCCAGCAAGAGAGAAAATTAATCAGAACTGTGGTTTCATTATTATGTCACTGTGAAAACCATTTCAGACTATGTTGAAATCTCATCATTTAAATAACTGTTCTCAAAATTTAAAGTGGTTGCATATTTTAGGCAAAATATTTGCAAATAAGGAACAGAAATTCTGCGACAAATGTGTAATTTTCCTACATTAGGTACACAAACCCATGGAAATGCAAAACTAGCTACCTTCCCTTATTGCATACTGTCATGCGTAGCAGCCATAGTACAGACATAGTTTTACTTCACACAGTTGGTAACAGAACTGGTCCAGTGAGACGGCTTGTGATCATTTTTCTAATCAGGGTTTTTTTTTCCAGCAGTGTTAAGCAACATTCCACACTGTTGAAAGATGGCAGTATTTTTTCCCCACATATGACTCCCACGGTTGTGTTCCACAAATTTTTGAGACCTCAAAAAACCTATCAAATATTGGAGACCTATTTATGCTACTTTGAGATGTTTCAGGTATCGATGCACCAGTAACAGCATCATAAGGTATCCTCATTTTTTCAAATGCCTCATTTTCTTAATTTTTGACAATGCTTTCTTATTTAAAAAAAAGAAAAAAAAAACACATTGACTTTATTCACACATCCACTATGTAAGAAACAATTATTTATTTATTTAATATTTCTTTATTTTATATTTCACTTTTTTGTTGAATCTCTTTGATTCAACTAATTTTCTTTCCAGCATTGATATCTTTCTATAGAAGACAAGTGTTTTTACCCTTTGAAAAAATCCTCAAGTAAAATTTCCACAGTGATGAATAAAATAATGATGCCCATGAAGCTGTTAAGATATTGAATAATTTCAACTTACTGACTGGGTGTAAGGGGAAATACATTGCAAATATTCTATCCTAACAGCCTGTTTTAATTTATTGTCAAACTCATTGAAATATGATGCGACTTGGGAGGCACGATGACGTGAGTTCATCTGTCTGTTGCATTTTTCCAACTGTTTGAGTGATCTATACAGACGTAGATGCACCATTGAAAATATGCACTGTTTGCTATTGTAGTCGGGAGGTCTTTGGATAAAAATACCAGGCAAGCAATTGCAGGAATGTCTTGTTTTTTTTTGGAGTTTGCATTGGTTGCTGTCCTCTCATGGATAACCATCACTTGGCAGCATGAGCTTATCTGAGCTCACTCACTGATGAGTTCCACAGCATCAATTGTTTCCTGACATGACTAACTATAAGCAATCAAACCAATTTAAGACATGTAAGAAAAGAAAAATGGTATGGCGTCTCACTAATTCTTCAAAAGGAACCTAGAAAGATTTTACTCTTTAAACAGGTAAAAAGTAAAAAAAAAAAAAAAAAAATACAAAGTACAAATGCAAGTACAAAAAGCCCTGTCAGAAGAAAAATGACTGGCTCTCTGTACATGAATGTAGCAGGATCCAGCTAAGCCCTTTCACCATGTGACTATTCCGTAACTGCTGCCATGGACAACATACCTTACTGATCGTTCCATAGATATCTTCCTTTGTGTCACAACAGGTCATGGACGTCACAGGGCTTTTCAAACTCTATGGCAGGGTTGTCGTTACAGGCACCATCATGTCGAGTGATGGGTAAAATGAAACTTTCCTGAACTTTCAAAAACATCAAACTACAGCAGACACCGCAGAAACAATCAGTAATAAAAAACGGCAGGGCACTGAGGAACCATAACAGGAAACAGCCACCGGGGGAGGGGAGAGAGGGGGATCATCCACACTGAGAGGGGTCCCCATGATGATGACACACCAGCAGGCAAACTGGCAAACCCCACCCAGTGTGGAGGCCCCCCCATGAGGAAGCACTGGAGCTTAAAACTAAACTATGGTCAAACACTCATTCCCATCAGGACGTTTACGGTAAATAAGGGAATTTGCAATAGCCTGCTGCACTTTTTTTGTTATCGCCATTAATTTCCTTGTGACATTTGTACCGTCAGTAGCCTTCCTGGTCATGTGCACTGATTTGAAAACCAAAAAAATGAAAACCAGAAGAATGTCTGACCAAACGTATGTGACGTCACTGATACACCTAAGGTTTCTCAGACTGAGTCAACGTGCCCATCACTCAGCTGTCATTTCATTATGTGCAGTAGACTGTTAACTTTTGCCCCAACCGTGGACAGAAGAAGATGCCAAAACTAGACGTTTCACTGAACTAACAACGTCATGGATGGTTAAAACAAGCATTGTTAAAGTACCCTGCACATGTTCCTGGTAGTTAGACCAGTTACACCCAAATTTCTCTTTTCATTTGTGTCCTTTTCTAAGATAACATTCATTTTTGACGTATTATTGCCATTTGCAAGTTTCTTGTCATATTTGTGTGTGAGATGCAACACTACTGACTTGATTTAGGTGTAACTTGAGTTTTCTGCCTTTTCCTTCTTAGTTTTTTTTTTTGCAAGATTTTTATGTTTAGTTTTTTTTTCTTCTTCTTCACTGCGTCTTTACCTCATAAAACAACGCTTTTGTCAAGCGCAATGTGTCTTGTCTAATAAACCATTTTTCCAACATCTCATTAATTTTGACTATTTTCTTTGTATTTATTTTTTCAATCACAGGTACTTTGTGAAGTCCAGTCTGCTCCAGCAGAGAGCACATGGCTCCAATATGTTTCTCTGTCAATCAGTAAATACCAGAACAGTGTGGTTCTACTGGACACTGGACTGTTTCTCAAATAACTTCTCCTTCCTCTTATACTACTACTACTAATAATAATAATAAAACTTAAAACAACAATAACTTAAGTTATGACAAAGTAACCAAGGGCTTAGAGTGAGGACTTTTAAAAAATGAGAAGAGTAGCGTTATCAAGTGTGATGACAAAGAAAAATACCAACCACAGAAATTTCTTTTTTCTTTCAATCATTCTAAAATACTATCACAGCTTCATCCAAACACTATGCAAATATTTAATTCTAGGTAGAATATATATGTATATATATACATATATATATATATACACATATATATATATATATATATATATACACACACATATATATATATATATATATATATATATATATATATATATATATATATATATATATATATATATATATATATATATATATATATATATATATATATATATATATATATATATATATATATATATATATATATATATATATATATATATCTACCTTTAAAAATAAAAATACAAGATTGCAACATCCGGTTAGTCCACTTGAATGGAATGCAAACAAAACTCCGAAGGATAGTCTAATGACTGAAGTGATAATGACTGTTCTGTGTGTCTATAGGCGGCATTTTTCTGTTTTTTTCCCCCCCTGCTTCACTGATGTCAACGCACGTCATTTCAGAGATCAGCAAGATGTATTTAAGAGGTGGACAGGTGGCACCGCAAGGAAGTGCACCAGCATAGAGCAAATACTGAGGCTTGGATTCAATTCATAAAATTTCCCTTCATACGGAGCAGCTGCCACAAACAAATATAAACTGTGAACATTGTTTTGGGTAAGTCATTTTATGTCTATAGTACATAAGGTGGAGCATATATATATATATATATATATATATATATATATATATATATATATATATATATATATATATATATATATTTATATAACACAATTGATGGATTAGATTTGTTCAAGTCTTTGATGATGTATTTAGGCAACAATAATATATCTTTATAAATACTCTAGTAGTTTAATATCAATTGTTGCTCCTTTCCAATTGGAAACAGTGTTTCTCACAGGGCTGCCATGATATTTAAAATTCACAATGAATGTACTTTATTAGCATTCGCTTGTAGTGAATTGGCAACCCTACATTGGCAGTTTGAGTACCAGTGTGAGTGGTTGTCTTGTTATGTGGTCTTGTGATAAACTGCAGATTTTCCAGGGTGTAACCTACATTCACCCAAGGAAAGCTGGGCTCGGTTCCAGCAACCCCACCATCCAGTGCACCAGAGGTGGTGATAGTAGATGAATGTATAGGCAGATGGATGGATGTACATTCTTTTTTCCTCCAGCAATTATTTTATTGCCAGTAGACATTAGTATTCAAAGGCTACATTGTTTTTAGTTTAAAACAATCTAGGACACTGCAATGAAACTAAGTGGATGAAATTCTCACATTTCAACAGGGTCGGGGAAGACACAATGGGTGCTGGACAGGTCTTTCCAATTGTATTCATACTTGCAGGTAAATGAATAACTGTGACAATGACAATCAAAATACCTGGATTTTTTTTAGAGAATTATCTGAAAATCTGATTGGAAATTTATTCTTGTTTCTTCTCTCTTTGACAAGTCACTATAAGCCTCAGCACTATCCCAGCAAATGCAGTGAATTCAACGACAGCTGCTCCAACTACAAATGACACGACAGCCACGGCTGCTTCAAACACAATGGCGACTACTGCAAATACAAATGCTACAACTACAGCCACATCCGCTTCAAATACAACCATGACTGGTACAACTTCAAATGCTACAACCACAGCCACAGCTGCTGCAAATACAACGGCTACTCCTGCAAGTACAAATGCTACAGACACAGCGACCACTGCTTCAAATACAACTGTGGCTGATACAACTACAAATGCTACGAGCACAGTCACTACTGCTGCAAATACAACCATGACTGATACAACTACAAATGCTACAACCACAGTCACTACTGCTGCAAATACGACCTTGACTGATACAACTACAAATGCTACAACCACAGCCACAACTGCTGCAAATACAACGGCTACTCCTGCAAGTACAAATGCTACAGACACAGCGACCACTGCTTCAAATACAACTGTGGCTGATACAACAACAAATGCTACGAGCACAGTCACTACTGCTGCAAATACAACCATGACTGATACAACTACAAATGTTACTACAGCTACCACTGCTGAAAATACAACCATGACTGCTCCAACTACAAACGCTACAAGCACAGCTACTACTGCTGAAAATACAACCATGACTGCTACAACTACAAATTTTACTACAGCAACCACTGCTTCAAATATCAACATGACTGCTATAACTACAAATGTGACAACTTCAGCCACCACTGCAGGAAATACAACTACAACTAGTGATACTACAAATAATACAACCACAGTCACCACAGCTGCTGCAACTACAAATGGTACAACAGCTACCAGTGCAGCAAATACAACCATGACTGCTGCAACCACAAATGATTCAACTACAGCCACCACTGCTGCAAAAGTGACTGAAACTACTGCACCCATAAATGTGATAACCACAGCCCCAACCGCATCAAATACAACCACGACAGCTGCAGAATCCACTTCTTCCACTCAAAGTGTTACAACTTCTGTAACTACAGCCACCACTGCTGTAAGTACAACTACAGGACCAACTGATACAAACACAGCCACCACATCTACAAGCGCGACAACACTCCCCTTGACTACCACCACTACTGCTACTACAACTGCTGCTCCAGCGGCTATTGTGGTCATTGCTGCAGTCTTGATAGAACCGTTTGTGGAAGAGTTGAGTGATCCAAACAGCCAAGAATTTAAAGACCTTGAAGTGAAAGTTGTTGCAGTGGTAAGTGTATTTTTGTGTTTTGGTTACTGTAGTGTAGTGTATTTCAAAGTGATGATAACATCTTTATTAATGTTTCCAATTTCATTACTTCCAACAGTATGAATTCATCTACAGAGAACAATATGGTGACCTCTTTGTTCGTGCCTTTGTGGTGGCATTCAGGTTCGATTCACATGACTAAAATTCCTTCCCTTTCCTTATTTTTTGTTGTTATATTAAGGCAATGAAATGCATTTATACAGTGCTGTTCTGTTATAATTGTATCCTTTTTTTTTTAACAGACGAGCCTCAACTGGCACAAGAACAGAAAACACTGAAGCTGAAATGGGGATTGAGTTCAACACCACTGCATCGGAAGACACAATTCCACAGGCTGATGAAGTTGCACAAACTTTAATCACTGCTGTGTCCAACTCCAGCAATAACTTCAGCCTTGGTGTTGATTCATCATCGGTCAAAGTAATAGGTAAGTAAATACATATACACTTCCATTACTGATGAATGTAGCAAGCTAATAAATAAAATTTATATAAATAAAATTTTCATATTTCCTATAGAAACAACAACTGTGGCCCCAAATACTGCAGCAGCCACTACAGCTGCAAATACAAATGCAATGTCCACAGCCACCACTACTGCATATACAACCACAACTGGTGCCACTACCACAAACACCGCAAGCACTGTGAATACAATTACGACTGCAACAACTTCAAGTGCCACAGCAATGACTGCAACCACTACTGTAAAGACAACCTTGTCTACTGGTGACAATACAAATGCAACCACTGTTGCAAATACAAACACTGCTGCAACTACAAATGTTTCAACAGCAGCCACCACTGCTGCAAATACAGCAACCACTGTTGCAACTACACATGCTACAACCATGGAAACCACTTCAGCAAATACAACTACAACTGTTGAAACTACAAATGGCCCAACAACAGTCACCACTGCTGATAATACAACAACCACTGTTGAGACTTTACATGTGACATCAACTGCCACCAGTACTGCAAATTCAACCCCGACTGCTGAAACTACAAATGCTACAACTGCCACCACTGTTGCTAATACAGTTACCACTGTTGCAACCACAAATGCTACAACCATAGCCACCACTGCTGCTAAAACAACCATGACTGCTGCAACGACAACTGCAGCAACTACAACAGTAACTGCAACAACTACACCCACCACTGCTGCTCACACAACCACCACTGTTGCAGCTACAACTGCTGTAACTACAGCCACCACCACCGCAATTACAACCACAAGTACCACTACAGCTGCTGTTTCAGCACCTGTTGTGGTTCTATCAGCAGTTTTGATTGAACCATTTGTAGTAGAACTGAGCGACCCAACCAGCCAGCCGTTTAAGGAACTTGAAGCAAAAGTTGTTGCAGTGGTAAGAACATCGTCCTTTAATGCTTTAACTATGTTAAATGTCTTCAAAGTTTTATATATGACTACAAGCTTAACATTTTAAATATTGTAATTGTTAAAAATGTATATACTCTGCTTTTTTTCTTCAGTATGACATCATCTTCAGCGCACAATATGGCTTCCTTTTCATTCGTTCCTTTGTTGTGAAATTTAGGTAGGTGTAAAAATTATATTTATATTGCTACACATTTCTTAAAGCTGTAAGATCAAATGATTTAGTACCAACAAATATATATATATTTTTTCTTACATTGCGATAATATTTTATTACGCAGTCAAGCTATAACAAGGACAAGGAGTACAAACACTGAAGCAGAAATGGGGATCGAGTTCAACAGCACTTCGTCACAAGATCAAATCCCACAGGCTGATGCTGTTGCACAAACTTTGATCTCAGCAGTATCGAACTCCAGCAATTCCTTCAACGTCAGCATTGAATCCAGCTCAGTTAAAGTAGTTGGTAAGAAAACATACATGGCAGCAAGGGTTCACAATCTGAATATCACCTATGATTACATCCAGATTTTGACTAAACTTAACTGAAGTAAATTGAACAGAATCCTGACCAAAAAGATCAATGAGCTCAAATGAATATTAATAATATCTTCTTTACCCTAAACAGAGACAAATACTACAACCACAAATTCAACAACAGCCACTACTGCTGCAAATACAGCCACAAATACTTCAGCTGCAAATTCAACAACAGCCACTACTGCTGCAAATACAACCACCACTGCTACAGCCACAAATACTTCAGCTGCAAATTCAACAACAGCCACTACTGCTGCAAATACAACCACCACTGCAACAGCCACAAATACTTCAGCTGCAAATTCAACCACAGCCACGACAGCTGAAAATACAACCACCACTGCTACAGTGACAAATACTTCAGCTGCAAATTCAACCACAGCCACTACAGCTGAAATTACAACCACCACTGCTACAGTGACAAATACTTCAGCTGCAAATTCAACAACAGCCACGACTGCTGCAAATACAACCATCACTGCTACAGCCACAAACGCTACAACTACAGCCACAACTACAGCTCCAACTACAGCTGCAGCTACAACCACTGAGGCAGTCACAACGAGGCAGATGACGTTCAGATCTGCTGGAGAGACATTTACAAGTGACTTACTAGATTCAACATCCACTGCATTCACCACTCGCGCTGAACTGATAAAGTCAACGGTGAGTCTTTGCCTTGCATTAAATACTGACTTTGTTAGGTGCAAGAAGACACTGATTATTGTTGTGTCAATGATCAAAATAGCAACTTTTGTAAACTTTAAATTTTGTTATTTTTGGAAAAATAGTACAGAATCTTCCCTAAAAATCTAGCTGATATGTGAAATCTGTTTTAACCACTGGATTTACTTTTGGTGCCCTCTTCTTTCCACAGCTTACACCTTTCTACCAAAATTCATTTACCGCATTCCGCTTACTGACTGTTGTTTCATTCAGGTGAGACTGGTTCTGGACAGATGTGTTTAGCCTCAAAATAGTGTTGATTTTTAATCATACGGATGAATATTATATAATAATACTGTGCACATATTCCTTTTACAGCAATGGGTCAATCATCAACAATGTCGACCTCTCATTTGCATCCTCATCCGTCCCCAATGACACCCAGATTGCAAACGTTCTTATCAGTGCTTCTTCCAACATTACAGCCTTTAACATCGACACCAGCTCCATTTCCATCAATGGCACTCGTAAGCAACATTTTGCGCTACCTCATTGCAATTAAAAGCGTTTAAAGGTGTTTTAATTTAGATCTTTAAATTTCCGTCTTTTTTTACATACAGAAGTTTCAAGCGCAGTGAGCCACCAGATCAGCGTCATCACAGCATCACTCCTTGTGCTCATGTCATGGCTGCTTTCAAGCCAGCACTAAAGTTGGGACTCACAACCGCGTAGTGCCTTTATAGACAGCAACTGCACTGCACTGGTATGAAAAGGACCTTGTTGCCACAGTCTGGAAGGAGCTTCGTGCCATGGGAACTCTTTTACAATTGTTTGACAGAGACCTAAAAGTGAGAAATTACTGTCATTCTTAATCAACTTGATCCCCAAAAGTTGTGGTATTCATGAAATACACAATGTTGTCGCAACATCCTATATGACTACCCAGTGGTGTTTCTTATTTATGAGTATTTATATATGTTGTGTATTCTGCGTCCATATTTTGTAAAGCTTAAGCAGAAAACACTGCTTTCTTTGGGACTCGTTTCTATAATGTCCATGTGTTTTTATATCTGAAGGACTTACAGTTTTCTGCATAACGTTGTACTGTTTTCATTAAAAGCATTTTACAAAGATACAGAGGCTGAAGGTACTGAGGTCTTTTTTCTTTTAACAAATCCTGTCAGAACAGGCATCAATTAAAAGAAGTTTTCACATCCTGGTAATGAAAATAAAGGTATGCAACCTAATATTTAAAAAGCACAATAATACAGCATCATCTCAACTTGTGGGAGGACACTGTTATCCCGAACTACAGCTATGTTTGTAATACTTCCTACTCTCATATTGTGTGATTGCTAAGAGGTGACAAGCAAAAGGCGTGGCATGTGATATGTGTTGAAGACACCTTCAAAAGGCAAAAGTCAAAGTCAAGGTTGAACTAAAGGTTGAAACCACATGTTAATCATGTATGAACACTGAAAAAGGAACAAAACAGAACTTATTTTGATAAGAAACAACACATGAATGGGTTTTTGTTGAAGAAAAATGGGGACATAAACAAGCAACAAGCGACACCAGCTGATGACATGTGGTAAAAATGTGACGTTCTTTTGTCACCAAGCCATTATTACCTCACATGGAAAGAAAGAGTTGATTTCACCAAGTCAGGATTAAGATTTTTCCTTTTTACTATTTCTTGACGTAAAACTATGTTCATATTTGAAAGATCCTTTTTCAGTCCCATGCCAGGGTTGTCACAAAGACAATCTATCTGTATAAACAAAGAATTTTACATTCACTTGGCAGTAAAATATGTTGTTGACTGATAAGACATGACATTCATGACTCTGCCGTGTATCACGCCTTGTCAACAGGAGATCTGGCAGAAAGAGAAGAATGACAGAATACAAGAGTTTTTTTTGTTAACAGGAAACATATTTATCTTTGACGTCATTTCTAAATACAGAAAAAAACACGTTAAGAAACATTTAACATTTTAAATGTGTACTTTCAGCCTTTTATTTTTGTTCTTATAAGCTGTAGCTTTCCTTGCTAGCTAACCCTAACCTAAATAATGAATTAAAAAGAAGCATTAATTAAAAAAAAAATCCTGAGGTCCACAAGGAAGAATGTGAAGAATATGTGGTGGGACCTTAGAGAAGGAACGCACACACACACACACACACACACACACACACACACTCCGCAAAGACACACAAACACACACACACACACACACACTCTAGATAGGCCCTTTAGATAATGATAATAATAATAATAATAATAATAATAATAATAATAATAATAATAATAATTATATTATACTGTATTTTAAAAAGGATGACATCTCTTCAGTCATCAGGTGCCACATCAGAAGAACAACAGTCTTAATATAAAAATATAACAAATATTAATATAAAAATAAAATAAGGATAAATTAAAGGAGGTAAACAGGGAATCAAGACATTTTATACAAAACAAGAATAAATACACATTCAAAGGTCTGTATATACACCCTGCATAAACCAAACAAACTAACAGACAATTGGATGTATGCAGTAGCCTTCCTGCAAGCTTGCACAAAGATACACCCCCTCCCCACACACACACACACACCACAAACTCACTTTAATAAACCATTGGCACTATACCGTACAATTTCTTGATTGTTTGCTGCTTTCTGCTCTCTCCAGCATCCAGCATGTCGCTGCACTCTTTTGAAGCAGAAGTTAGTAAAAGTTAGTTGCGGCTGTTTTATGATGCATTCACACGTTTGCCTTCAACAGTGGCAAGAAGTGGAAATTTAGGAAGGAGAGAACTGGCGGCATAGTTTACTGACAAAATGAAAATGCTTTGGCTCTTCGACACACCTTTGCGCAGGCGCAGTGATGCTTGGCTGACAACGGCGACCACCCATGGCAGCCAGCCTTTCTCCCCTTCGCTTAACTTGACAGTAACCGACCGCCGCCAGCAGAGGGTAGCAACAATTCTCAGATGACAAGGTAAGACGACACCTGACAGAAGGAGAGAGAGAGATGGTTATTCTTTACTTAAACTTGAGCAGAAGAAGCATGAAGAGCAAACGTAAAAAAAGAGAAACTTTACAAATCGCAAACGGAAGTGAAGTCAGTCAGTGAGCTTGTCTATTTACATAAAAAAAAGAGCCTGCTGGAATTACATTGACACAATTTCACTCACATCTGCAGTCAATTTCAACTGATACATAATCAGAGTGCGACTACATTTTCGGAGATGTCAAAGAACAATTCGAATCGTATTTGTGATGGTGTAGGAAGCGGAGCAGCAAGTGTGCATTTGTGCACTACTTACACATTCAGGCTGTCTGCAAAACTTTGCCTCGCTCCATCTCTTTGTTGTGTGACTGGTGGTATTGCCATTCTTTTTGTATTTGCTCCTTTACCTCCTTTAAAGCTTCCATGAGGATTTATTCTGCCTCGGACGAAAAGAATGCCGCTCTGGTTGCTGTGGTGAATCAGTGATTCTGAGCTCGATAGCGGGGATCTAGTGAAGGAAGCCTAGTGCGAGCACTGATCCAGGACAGGTTTCACCTGGCTGCCACCTGTCGGCTCATCATGCTCGTCTTCTGGATTGGTTGAACTCGTCTTAGTTATTAATTCTGGATGTCGGCATCCGCCGACAGCTGCTATTCTGGTCCCACATTATCAGAGCATTATCAGAGCCCTCCGAAAAAAGAATTTTTTTTGGGTAGGGGGAAAAAAGCTTCAAAATTCCTGTTTTATTGTGATGAAAAATGGCATTGAAGAAATCAATAAGGAATATCTTTTTTTTTTTTTTTTTTTTAGAAAATCCTCCATTTATATAAATGGCTGAATCTGTTAGAACTATTGGTGTTTTTCATATTAGCTTGTGGAAGCACATTCATGTTATATATTCGTTTTACGGACTGCCTGCTACTGATGTTACATTTTTTATTAAAAAAACAAAAATCAAATTGACACACGATCACGATCAGCTGCAAATCACATGATCAGATGGCAGGGTCCATTATTTTATTTTATTTTATAATACAAATGAAGAGTGCCTTAAATACTGTAATATTGTACCCCTCCACTATTTTTTGTGATTGACTATTTGTTATTTCCCTATTCCTCTAATGCAAAAATAAAAAATTCCCAGATGACTCAAAGAAACATTTTTTATGAAGTCACACCTATTGATTCATAAGATAAGGTTGTGTCAAACTCCAATAACTATTGTTTCCTGTAACGTGGGCCAACAACATAGCCAGTCATAAAATGTTCGAATGTGAAAAATGACAAGATGAAAGTGATCAGTATCTTCTCCAGGAGCAGGTTATGCAGGTTGGCTGGGACACAAAGGTTATTGAGAGCAGCTGCTGTCAATGGCTGGCACCAGAGTGTGGAAATTCAAGCAGTTGTTGCACCCACTAAAACATGAGAATGTTTATGTCATTCAACTCGACCTAGTTGCTTAAAAGAACAAGCTGTGTTATTGTCTTTGAAACTGGATATCCACATTTCCAAACACATCTCTGATCTTCCAGTGTCCAGTTTGGGCTCTGCTTGTGAGAATTTTTAAAGGTCAACAAAATATCAAAAAGTAAAAAAAAATGGCCACCCGATCTACCTGTGGTACAAAAATGGTGATAGTGGAGCCATCACCAGCCTGCAGCTGACCGACTCACGACAAATGCAGGCAGGTTTGAATTACAAAATATATTGGGGTTGACCAAGACCTCAGCGGTGGAAAAAATAAGAATCCTGTCTGCCTGTGGTAGAACATGGGAAACTTGGGTGATGCTCCTTCTGTGGAACTGGAGCTCAGCAAAGAGCTAAAAAAATTAACCACTATTTTGTTCAGTGCTGGTAAAAATTGGCCTGTGATCTGACTCTGACTGCCTAGCCAGTCAATCCCTAGCTCCTTTTAATTTCTTTTTAATTAAATGGGTATTTTCTTTTGAAAATGTTATGATGTTTCATATGTAGTTGTCACCCCACTGTGTGGTGTGGGGTGAGGGGTACCATGGAGTAATGTCACCTACGGCACCAATGTAGCCAGAGCTTGACGTCTGTGCAGCTATGAACTGAAGTTTATTCTCAAAATATCATAAATTTCACGTTGCGTGTAATCTCTTTTAAAAGGTAATTGTAAAAGAAAGTGACAAAGTACAAAGTAATAGGTGAGTAAGTAAGTAAGTAAAGTACCTAATCTGCTGTATTACCTTATGTGGCCTTGATTAGGCTATTATGACGTCACCCTATTAAAATAATGGCCTAAGTCATTTTTTCAAAGTTTTTGGGAAAACGCAAAAAGAGATGGCCAGCATTATCAAGAGATGATTTAAGCCAAAAACTCATTTTCGTCAAAAAATGACCTAGGCCATTATTTTAATAGGGTGACGATATGCCCTTAGGGAGCATATATATGCTCCATAGGGTCTATCTCTCTGCGTGATAAATTAATATTTTAAAAGAAAAAAAAAAAACAGCTCTTCATTGTTTTGATACTTCCCAATTGACCAAAAGGATGTGTTCATTTTTAAGAAGAGTTGAGTTCTCTTGTGGAGCCACAAAAAATAAAGCTAAATATATAGGTATACTGTATATTATAAACTTTTCATAGATCAAAATATTATGAACACTTGTTCCCATAAGACCAGTTTCCAGTCACATAAATGGTGCATTTATGCTCCATTTGGATATGTCGTGACTTAACATAGTTAGTCACCACAGGAGGCTGCTGTTACCTAAAGACCATCCTCATGTGGAGCCACAGGACATACCTGTCATATCACAACATAACTATCAAAACATCAAGTCCACATTCCTGTAAGAGCAGCAGCTTGGCTTATTGTCCAATAAAGCATTGTTATTTTAGCTTTTACATGTGTTCCATTGAATAGGTGTGTTGTATTGACGCATTCAGGAATTGAATATTAGACTCTTAAAAGGATTAATTTTACGAAATGTATAAAGTTGGAAAAAAAAAACTGTAGATCTGGCAGTTTTGGATCTTAGCAAGTAAGTTATGAGTTCTTCACGAGTTAGAACTGTATTGGAGCCGATGAACAGCATGCAAGACATGTTTTTCGTTTCACTTCTGAAAAAAAGCTACATTTGAAGGAGGTTGACTAATAGAAAATGATGCTTCAACTACTACGAAAATTAAAACCACTAACATAATTTAATTTGATATGATATAATTGAACATTATATACATTATATAATGCTAAACAGCACAATAATAGACAAAGTATACCTTGACCTGTTGTGCAACGTGTTTTTTTTTTTTAAACTTGAAATATGATTAAAAAATGATCTGAAACCATTTCAAACATAAACTTCCTGACAACACACAAAAACTTTGAAATCCAACATAGCTGAAATATATATGCAAATGAGAATTATGTTTCAAAGGTTTGTCTCTGTGACGAAGCACCTCAGTTGACATTTGATGTCAGAAGACTCGCCCAAGAATCAAAAATAACAAATAACTAATCCATACAACAACTCAGGAAGTTACGTATGTCTGTTTCTGTTTGAGAGCCATTTACAGGCACACCTCTGGTTGTTACCCGGTGCAAACACACTACTGAGATTTTCTCAGATCACATTCACCAGTTTTATTTAAGGACTGAACAAGGCAGCGACCAAGGCTTCATTTTTTGTGTTTGACATATTTGAGTGTAGTGGAGATCATTAGAAAAGGTTCAACAAATTGCCATTACCTGCACAGTTTACCTTTTTGTCTGGGCTCCATTTTAATATCACTTTATCAAAAGAGAAATAAGATGAAAACTAGACAAAATCAATTTAAAGACCAATTTATATGTTGCTGCACGTTTCATTTCTTATTTATTTATTTTTACCTATTATACCATCAATGAACTATCCTTATTATGTTATGTGTGTAAGAGAAAGGTGAACGTTAACGTTATACGTAAATAATGTACTTGAACTCTGAACTCGGGATACACAAACTCAATCTATCATTAGATGTCGCAAAAGGAACTGATCTCTCCATGAAGTTAGTGATAAGTAGTTGTTTTATTAGTGACGTTAGGTACAAAACTGTCCGAACAGGGAGATAAAACTCAGCAAACAGAGGGCTAAACATGCTGTTGAGTGAAGATCTTGAGTTTTAGTATAGTACAAATGAATGCTTTGGTTGACGTCCACAAGGAAAAAATAAAGATATGAAAATGAATAGAATTTTGGGTTTTCAAATCATCATCAAAAGTTTTTCTGGAGATTGAGAAATAATCGAGAATTGTTTATTTGGCACAACACACATACAAACCTTCTAAAGAACAACAACATAAAAATAGTTTATATAGGACAGCTCATGTTGTGCAGGTTGCTTGCTGAAAAATTTATCTTTACAACTTTACAAAACTGACTTTTTCATACCAAAAAGCTATAATTACAATCTGGCTTCTTTGTTGTGGCTGATTTGACTGACATTTTCTTTCTTGCATGAGCTAAAAAAACCTGATAGTCAATGAGTCACAAAAGCTTTGAAGAGAGGGAGAAGAATGACATTTGGGCTGGGTGACCATGTTATGCCTTTGTGAGATACGAATACCACAGAATCCTAAGTGTTATTAGCTTGACAGGTGATTTTTCTACAACAACAAAACAAAGTGGATGGAACACCCCAAGACAAACACCTGAAGCTAAAATAGCTCTACTTGCAAGAAATGCGTCATTTGCATGGTGTGAAAAGATGGAGCCAATGTGATATGTCAAACAAAGGTATCGGACTAAGTCTGCCACGTAGGTACTGATGTTGCCAAGGAGAACGTTGCAAAAGCGGTGAAATTCACAGAAGTGCAGTTGTTGATTTAAACTTTTACCTTGTTAACTGCTAATTTTATGGGATACCTTACACATTTAAGTTTTACACAACCTGAATTCTGCTGAGTATTTCTGATGAGAGTTTTCAATTTCTGGACAGTGTTATAGGGAAAACTCTGATCAAGAATTTCTAAAGTAATTCAAGGCATTTAGCCTTTTAGGCATTAAGGTGAGATGTGCTAAATGTGACACTCAATTTATCTGAGTATTATGTGCTTATCTTAATTTATTTTGTATTAGTTTTGTGGCACACAATATAAGAGTCATTTTAAATTAGTATAAGTTTCACATTACTTTTGAAGTCCTATAATAAAGTTCAGACTGTCAAAAATAGGAAAAGACAAGTTCAGTTTTGATTGCGTTGATGTTTACAGACTACATTTCTTTTTAACCATCTGACTGGATTTTTTTTTTTTTTTTTTGAAGTGTCATGTTTTCAGGTGACATGGGTGTTTTGGCACTGTGTACAAGTTAAAGTTTGAAGTGAATGATCTCTCCAAGGAATTGCAGGTTTATTGTTGTCTTAACATTCCTCCATGATAGCACTTCCTGGACCAGGTTTCAAAGAAGAAGGAAGTGAAACTTAAACAGTGTTTAAACCTAATTTAACTTTTAACTTTTAACAATTACTGGCTACTAATCACACATTCCTTTCAGTGCACTTGAAAATGTACACACTGGTGTTAAACAATTCATCAGATATTTTTTGTGATCATTTGATTATATGCACTTAAATAGACCAATGACAGGAGCTACAATGGACCGCTCAGCAAGAACAACTATTGTCTTGTAAATTGGCCCACATGGGCCAATTTACATAGAGGATATTTTTCGCATCGCAGAACTTAATGTACCTCAACATGGATCACTGTGGCATGCTTTAAAGAAATTGGCACAGTGGTTAGCGCTGTCACCTCACAGCAAGAAGGTTGTGGGTTCAATCCTAGGTCTGGGGCCTTTCTGTGTGGAGTTTGCATGTTCTCCCTGTGTCTGCATGGGTTCTTTGCGGGTTCTCCGGCCTCCCCACCGACACTCTAAAAACATGCATGTGAGGTGGACTGGAAACTCTAAATTAACCGTAGGTGTGTGTGCGTGTGTGTGTGTGTAAGTGTGAATGGTTGTTTGTCTTTGTTTATGATGAAGTGGCCACTGGTCCAGGGTGTCACGTTGCCTTCACCTTATGACAACTGGGAGAGGCTCCACCCTGAGTGCAGGAGGTAGAGGACATTGAAAATGGATGGATGGATAATATGATATAATATGATATAAATAATATAATAATATAATATAATACAATATACCCCGCAAACCAGAGTTGAGAAAGAAGCAGGTATTGAAAATGGATGGATTGCATTTATGTATAGATGATTGTAACCTACTTCAAGGAAACAAGGACACAGGTGTTATTACAAAACAATCAGAAATGTATGTATTTTTTCAACTTATTTTGTAATATGGTACTTCATACGATGCATTGCTGGGCAAAGTAGTTACTGAAACATGTGATAAAGGGGATACTCCTAACTTGTCATACCAGTATACTCTCTTGCCATTCAGATTGGTGGAATGCAGCTGCTCCTTGTTTCAGGACACAAAGGAAGGGAGTGTGCCTTTGTCAATATGCCAAGAAAATGACATGTTGACAAGTAGAATACTGAAAAAAAAGTTTCAAAAAAAAAATTGAGCTATGATTCACACCGTAAGCCTTTTGTCCTTTTGCAGTACATAAGGATCAATTGGATGTAGACCGTCAAAGTGGAAAGTGTTCAAACATTTCAGATGTCGCGTGGACTAAATAAAAAAACCTTCAAGCAGGGAAAGAAACACATCTGAAGCAGATATAAAGGTTTTATACCTTTTCATCTGGTACCTTTTCATTTTTGGTAAGTGCGGGTTTTCTATGGGTTTTTAGATGAGTGTATTTACTAAAAAGTGAAATGTATTATTACCCAAAATGTATTAGTAGGTACTTTTGAATGCTTTATCACAGTCCAGCTCATAAATGATTGACTGGGTTAGAATGTTGGTATTTTGTAGGAATTGGGGTTGTTTTAGCTGTGAAAATGAAGTTAGGTTCTCAGTGTAACAGAATATCTCCTGACAAGACGGAACCTAACTTATGATTAGTTGAATTAGGAGAGGAACTGCTTGAATTAGAGCAATTTGTATTTTCGATCTTCTAAACAATTACTGGGGTTCATCCAAAATCCATTTTGAAATCTTAAGGAAGTTAATTTAAGTGCTTTAATGAATAACAGGAATTGGGGAAACATAAGAAAAGTTAATCTTTGAAATTTATTTTGTATCTAAAACACATTTTACAAAAATATTACAAAAATAAAATAGTTAAAGGAATGAAACAAGGAGAATTTGACATTATCTTGAATATTCAGAAATTGCAGACAACGATTAAGTGACTTGCGCTTCACAGCAAGTAAGTTTTCATGTTCCCCCTGTGTTTGTGTGGGTTCTCTCTGAGTACTCTTTCCTCAGTCCACAGAAAAGCAAGTGAGGTGAATTGAGAACTGTAAATTGTCCGTAGGTGTGAGTGTGAGAGCAAAAACGGTTGTGTGACACTGCAATAAATGGCTAGCTTGTTCAGGGTGTAACTCTACCTTTGCCCAAAGACAGCTGGGACATCCTCCAGCATTGAATGTGACCCAAAGTATAAAATATACATTCATCGAAACTTTAATTAAAGATGAATCTTGCTGAAGTTGTTTTTACATAGTGTAATGTGTGCATATTTTTTCAATATGAAAATAAAAAAATCCTATGATTTTATACTTTAAAAAAATATATAGTTTTGGATACTTTAAAATAGACAACAGATTTTAAAGCCACTAAGTCCAATATGAGAGGGTAGAACAGCTTGGAATGCCATTGTCGCGTGTCAACAACACTTCTGATTTGACCTGAGTGAACAGTTTTTTTTTTCAAAAAAAAGAAAGAAAGATGCGTCATTGGCCAACAATTGTTATTTTTTTATTTACTGTGTTGAAATAATTGAAGAATTAGTTCAAGGTCTGTTCAATTCTAATTGAACTTTAATGGTGATTTAAAATGTCAAACCTGTCAGACGAACTTCTTTCAGCATCAACACAATTGGAATGCAGCAGCAACTATTTTAAGAAGTGGTAAGCCAAGGTTACAATGGGCTGAAGTATGGGGATGGGATAAACTGTGAACTGAGGATTTGTTTATTTTGGCTCACACAATTTTAGCAGAATATATGAGTCCTCCTGGATTACTGTTTAGTTGAACGTTACAGATAAATATAACATACAAACAAAATGAATGATTGAATGATTGAATACTATTATCTGTTGATGTAAGTCTCTGAGGATTGGAACTGAAATAATGCAGGTATGCATGCAGGTACGGTTCAGGTTCTTCTCTGCTGGCCTAATCAGATTTAGAAAAGTACACTTTCCCATAAATATGATAATAGTTATTCTCCATTGTCTGTTCTTTTCTTGTCATATAACATCCACTTGGTCGTGTTGCTCCCATTGTTGTATATTACGGTAGAGTTTTTATCCAATCATATTTCAGCTAGCTTGTGTTGTCAGGTTCTATGAAATCTGCCAGAGGCCTTCAGGATCAACATTGCAGACTCCTGTATGCTGTCAGTGAATGCACCACAGTTAGTTGATTTGCAATAGCTAATAAGATCATGAGTCTGTGACACCAAGACCAGCTAGCAGCTAGCTAGCCGGTTGACACTATAACAAACCAGCAATGTTTGAAGAAGAATATAAAGATTTAGTTGTTGGATCATCTGCAATTTATAATATACTGTAAATACTGTGGCACATGACAGCATCAGGTGCACCAACATGTTCAATTGTTTAATAATTTAATAGTTCAATAGTTTGTCTCGTTATGGTCTTGCTGGTCTCATACGAATCAGCAACATTGTGCAGTTTATTGGACCAGTTTAGACCAAAGTTGACGCTCACTGAGTTAAGTTGGTGGACCTATTGAAAACTTTATTAAGGAATCTCTTAAAATTGCATTTTTTTTGTAAGTTTTGACAGTATTAGTAGTGACAGTATTAAAAGCCTATTTCAGTTAAATTGTTGTTTTCAACAAATTGCTCTTGAAGCTCTACTTAGAACCTTCTTTAGATCCAGCAGTGCAAAATGCAAATTCTTGCAATTTCTTAACTGGTCTTAAGATTTTGATCAGGCGTGTGTGTGTGTGTGTGTGTGTGTGTGTGTGTCCTTAAAACTGCTTTCCATACACCTGCAAAAGCAACGCAAAGTGAATTGGTAATTGGTCTGTTTTTAATGACAGACCCAAAAGAAGACAAGATGGGCATCAAGTGGGTGATAACAACAATACTGATTTTATCAGGTATGTGAGAATTACGCACATAAAATGGAAAAACAAATTGTTATGACAAAAAAACAAAAAAAAAAACTCAAAGGAAAAATTCAGGTAAAAAAAAGATAATCTGCTCAATAACTGACTTTTTGGGGGCATATTTTTTTGTTGTTAGGAACATCGCATCTCTCAACAGCATCTGAAGAAACAAACAATACTGCTACAACTGTTATAGCAAACACAACAGCTGAATCAAATACAACCCAAACTAATACAGTCTCTACAGCAACCACTGCAACAACATCACAAGGCTTTAAAACATCAATTACCGTGGCAAGTACAACATCAACTCCAAATCTAACTTCCATAATTAGTTCAACCGCTCCAACAACCACAGTGGAAACATCAAGAAGTGGTGCAGAAGCAACAGCTTCAGCAGCACCAAGAAAAACTACTGTGGAAACCGCAAACCCAGTTGTAGAAGCAACTACTTTACCAGTCTCAAGCACAACTAGTAAAAACTCAACAACAACCACTGTGGCAACTACATCATCACCTCAAAGTAAATCTTCCAAGAGCTTCCTCAGCACAGTGTCTGCAACAACCACTGTGAAAACAACAAGTGGTGCAACCTCAATATCTGAAACTGAAGCTCCAAACAATACACCAAGAACTAGTATAACCTCAGAAGAAACCAATGTGAAAAAATCAACAAACGCTGTAGTTACAATGGTAACATCATCAAGTGCTGTGGAAATTACAACAGGTTCTCCAATCACAACTTCCCAAGCCAGCAGTGCCTCTCCTTCAACCACCTCGGAATCAGTACCAAGCACTGTGGAAGGAGCAAGCACTGTGGAAAAAACAAGCACAGCAAACCATCAACAGCACCACCACCAACTGCTGTTTCAAGAGTAACAGACACTCCAACAAAAACTTCCCAAACTAGTAGTACCCTTACTGCAACCACTGTGGAAACAGCAACAAGTGCTTCAGCATCAAAATCACCAACAACTGCAGTAGCGAGTATACCTGATTCTCTAAAAACAATTTCCAGAATGAGTACTGCCTCTCCAACAACCATTGTGGAAACAACAACAAGCACTGCAACATCAACAGCATCACCAACAACTACAGTGACAAGAACAGCAGATTCTCAAACCACAACTTCCAGAATGAGTACAGGCTCTCCACCAACTTCTGTGAAAACATCACCAAGTGCTGCAACGCGAACAACCTCACCAACAACTTCTGTGGTAACATCAACAAGTAGTCCGATATCAACAGTATCACCAGCATCGCCAACAACCACTGTGGCAAGTACAACAGATACTCCAACAACAACTTCCAGAACTACGACAGATTCTCCAATAACCACTGTGCTGAAATCAACGAGCAGTGAAACACCAACAGCATCTCCAACAACTTCAGTGGTAACATCAACAATTGCTGCAACATCAACAGCATCATCAACAAGCACTTTGGCAGATACAACAGGTTCTTCAATCACAACTTCCAAAACCAGTAGTGCCTCCCCAACAACCACTGTGGAATCATCAACAAGCACTGCAACATCAACAGTATCACCAACTAGTGCTGTGGCAAGTACAGCAGATTCTCCAACCACAAGTTCCAGAACTAGTACATCTTCTCCAGAAACCACTATGGTGACATCAACAAGTGGTGAAACATCAACAGCATCATCAACAACGACTGTGGAAGGTACAACAAGTTCTCCAATGGCAAATTCCAAAACCAGCAGTGCCTCTCCTTCACCCACCTCGGAATCAGTACCAAGCACTGCAACATCAACAGCATTACCAACAACCACCGTTTCAAGATCAACAGATGCTCCAACAACCACTGTGGTTACACCAACAACTACTGTAGCAAATACGACAAATACTCGAACCACAACTTCCCCAACTACTACAGCCTCTCCAACAGCTTCTGTGGTAACATCAACAAGCCCTCCAACATCAACAGCATCGTCAACAACTTCTTTTTCAAGTTCAACGGATGCTCCAACAACAACTTCCCAGACAAGTACTGCCTCTCAAACAACCACTGTGGAAACAGCAAGAAGTGCTCTGATATCAACAGCATTAACACCAACTTCTAGGGAAACATCCACAAGTGCTTTAGTGTCACCAACAACTTCTGTAGCAACTACAACAGAACCCCCAACTACAACCTCGCAAACTACTACAGCCTCTCCAACAACCACTCTGTTAAAATCAACAAGCGCTGAAAGATCAACATCACCAACCCCCATGTCAGAAGCTTCCATTATGACTACCCAAACCAGTAGTACCACGTTTGCCAAAACATCTACGCCAATAATCACAACGCAAACAACGACCACTACTAAAGCAATAACTGTCGGAGTCACAACAGTGAGCCTTAGTTTCAAATCTCTTAACAGCACGTTCACAAATGATTTCCTTAATTCGTCATCTGAAGCCTTCATCAGTCGTGCGTCAATGATACAGACACAGGTAGGTCTCATACTATTAATGCTTTGCTTTCAAATGTCAGGAGTGAAAATAAACTCAAAGGCTTTGTTCTGTCAGACTTTAATCTGGTCATTGCTGGTGTAGAATGCTTGGGAAGTAAAAGGAATAGCTTTTCTTTTGATCAAATATGTTAACATAGGTTTTAGTGTAGGAAGAAAAAAAATCATCTGAAACTCTCACGGCAAATACTCATGATTATGTTCCCTTTGTTTATTAATCTACATGTCATGAACTTGTGATCTGTAGTACTTCATCTCAATTGATGGAACTGATAACAAAGCAAACTGTCTTTCAATAACAATCTGAACTATGTTAATATGTTTGCAAGCTTGGGAGGAAAATTCTGAAACTTTTAAGACTTGTCAATTTTCCCTGTTGTTCATTTATAGTGTAACAAAGTTGTAATTTGTATAACTTAACCAACATTATGTAAGTTGAGGGAAATGAAAACAAAGTCAAATGTGTTTCTTTCAATACAGCTTGAACCTATATTCCAAGCAGCATTCACTTCTTTCAAGACCTTTGCAGTCGTGGCATTCAGGTAATGCATGGAAGTGAGGAGCCTAACATATGGAATAAAATAGCATCGTTCGCATTTTCAAAAGTAATTTCTTTCAATTTTCTTTTCTTTTTTTTTTTTTTTTTACAGATCTGGGTCAGTCATCACTGATTTGACCATAGGCTTTGAAAAGACAAATGTCCCAAACAACGTTAATATTTCAACAGTTTTGACTGAAGCATCTTCAAATGTCACTGGATTTGACATAGAGAGTAGTTCCATTACAGTCGGCACAGTCTCGTCAACAGCCAGTGTGACAACAAGCGGTGCAACATCTACAGCGTCACCAACAACTACTGTTTCAAGAACAGACACTCCAACAACAACTTCCCAAACCAGTAGTACCCTCACAGCAACTACTGTGGAAACAGCAACTAGTGCTTTAGCATCAACATCACAAACAACTGCAGTAGCGAGTACAACTGATTCTCTAACAACAAATTCCAGAATGAGTACAGCCTCTCCGACAACTTCTGTGGTAACATCAACAGCTGCTCCAACGTCAACAGTATCACCAACAACCACTGTGGCAAGTACAACAGATACTCCAACAACAACTACCATAACTACTACAGATTCTCCAATAACCACTGTGCCGACATCAACGAGCAGTGAAACACCAACAGCATCTCCAACAACTTCAGTGGTAACATCAACAAGTGCAGCAACATCAACAGCCTCATCAACAAGCACTTTGGCAGATACAACAGGTTCTTCAATCACAACTTCCAAAACCAGTAGTGCCTCCCCAACAGCCACTGTGGAATCATCAACAAGCACTGCAACATCAACAGCATCACCAACTAGTGCTGTGGCAAGTACAAAAGATTCTCCAACCACAAGTTCCAGAACTAGTACAGCCTCTCCAACAACTTCTGTGGTAACAAGTGCTGCAACATCAACACCATCAGCAACAACCACTGTGGCAAGTACCACAGATTCTCAAGTCACAACTTCCAGAATGAGTACAGGCTCTCCACCAACTTCTTTGAAAACATCACCAAATGCTGCAACGCGAACGACCTCACCAACAACTTCTGTGGTAACATCAACAAGTAGTCCAATATCAACAGTATCACCAGCATCACCAACAACCACTGTGGCAAATACAACAGATACTCCAACAACAACTTCCAGAACTACGACAGATTCTCCAATAACCACTGTGCTGAAAACCGCAAACCCAGTTGTAGAAGCAACTACTTTACCAGTCTCAAGCACAACTAGTAAAAACTCAACAACAACCACTGTGGCAACTACATCATCACCTCAAAGTAAATCTTCCAAGAGCTTCCTCAGCACAGTGTCTGCAACAACCACTGTGAAAACAACAAGTGGTGCAACCTCAATATCTGAAACTGAAGCTCCAAACAATACACCAAGAACTAGTATAACCTCAGAAGAAACCAATGTGAAAAAATCAACAAACGCTGTAGTTACAATGGTAACATCATCAAGTGCTGTGGAAATTACAACAGGTTCTCCAATCACAACTTCCCAAGCCAGCAGTGCCTCTCCTTCAACCACCTCGGAATCAGTACCAAGCACTGTGGAAGGAGCAAGCACTGTGGAAAAAACAAGCACAGCAACATCAACAGCACCACCACCAACTGCTGTTTCAAGAGTAACAGACACTCCAACAAAAACTTCCCAAACTAGTAGTACCCTTACTGCAACCACTGTGGAAACAGCAACAAGTGCTTCAGCATCAAAATCACCAACAACTGCAGTAGCGAGTATACCTGATTCTCTAAAAACAATTTCCAGAATGAGTACTGCCTCTCCAACAACCATTGTGGAAACAACAACAAGCACTGCAACATCAACAGCATCACCAACAACTACAGTGACAAGAACAGCAGATTCTCAAACCACAACTTCCAGAATGAGTACAGGCTCTCCACCAACTTCTGTGAAAACATCACCAAGTGCTGCAACGCGAACAACCTCACCAACAACTTCTGTGGTAACATCAACAAGTAGTCCAATATCAACAGTATCACCAGCATCACCAACAACCACTGTGGCAAATACAACAGATACTCCAACAACAACTTCCAGAACTACTACAGATTATCCAATAACCACTGTGCCGACATCAACAAGCAGTGAAAAACCAACAGCATCTCCAACAACTTCAGTGATAACATCAACAAGTGCTGCAACATCAACAGCATCATCAACAAGCACTTTGGCAGATACAACAGGTTCTTCAATCACAACTTCCAAAACCAGTAGTGCCTCCCCAACAACCACTGTGGAATCATCAACAAGCACTGCAACATCAACAGTATCACCAACTAGTGCTGTGGCAAGTACAGCACAGTTCCAGAATTCTCCAACTTCTGTGGTAACATCAAGTGCAACATCAACACCATCAGCAACAACCACTGGCAAGTACAACAGATTCTCCAACAACAACTTCCATCATCTTCTCCAGAAACCACTATGGTGACATCAACAAGCGGTGAAACATCAACAGCATCATCAACAACGACTGTGGAAGGTACAACAAGTTCTCCAATGGCAAATTCCAAAACCAGCAGTGCCTCTCCTTCACCCACCTCGGAATCAGTACCAAGCACTGCAACATCAACAGGATTACCAACAACCACCGTTTCAAGATCAACAGATGCTCCAACAACCACTGTGGTTACATCAACAAGTGCTCTGGTGTCACCAACAACTACTGTAGCAACTACGACAGATGCTCGAACCACAACTTCCCCAACTACTACAGCCTCTCCAACAGCTTCTGTGGTAACATCAACAAGACCTCCAACATCAACAGCATCGTCAACAACTTCTTTTTCAAGTTCAACGAACACTCCAACAACAACTTCCCTGACAAGTACTGCCTCTCAAACAACCACTGTGGAAACAGCAAGAAGTGCTCAGACATCAACAGCATTAACACCAACTTCTAGGGAAACATCCACAAGTGCTTTAGTGTCACCAACAACTTCTGTAGCAACTACAACAGAACCCCCAACCACAACCTCCCAAACTACTACAGCCTCTCCAACAACCACTCTGTTAAAATCAACAAGCGCTGAAAGATCAACATCACCAACCCCCACGTCAGAAGCTCCCATCATGACTACCCAAACCAGCAGTACCACGTTTGCCACAACATCTACGCCAATAATCACCACGCAAACAACGACCACTACTAAAGCAATAACTGTCGGAGTCACAACAGTGAGCGCTAGCTTCAGATCTCTTAACAGCACGTTCACAAGTGATTTGCTGAATTTGTCGTCAGAAGCTTTCATCAATCGTGCGTCAATGATACAGACACAGGTAGGTCTGATACTATTATACTTTGCTTTCAAATTTCAGAATTGAAAATTTGTTCAAAAGCTTCATTTTGTCAGACTTTAATGTGGACATTGCTGGTGTATCATGCTTGGGAAGGAAAAGAAATTGCTTTTCTTTGGATCAAATGTGTGAACAATATGTTAAACTCTCAAGGCAAATACTCATGATTATGTTCCTGTTGTTTATTAATCTACATGTCATGAACTTGTGAACTGTAGTACTTCATCTCAATTGATGGAATTGATAACACAGCAAATTGTGTTTCAATATCAATCTGAACTGTGTTAATATGTTTGCAAGCTTGAGAGAAAAATTCTGAAACTTTTAAGACTTATCAATTTTCTCTGTTGTTCATTTATAGTGTCACAAAGTTGTAATTGGTATAACTTAACCAACATTATGTAAGTTGAGGGAAATGATAACAAAGTCAAATGTGTTTCTTTCAATACAGCTTGAACCTATATTCCAAGCAGCATTCACTTCTTTCAAGACCTTTGCAGTTGTGGCATTCAGGTAATGCATGGAAGTGAGGAGTCTAACATATGGAACAATATACTGGTTCGCATTTTCAAAAGTAATTTCTTTCAAATTTCTTTCATTTTTTTTTAATTTTTTTATTACAGATCAGGGTCAGTCATCACTGATTTGACCATAGGATTTGAAAAGACAAATGTCCCAAACAACGTTAATATTTCAACAGTTTTGATTGAAGCATCTTCAAATGTCACTGGATTTGACATAGAGAGTAGTTCCATTACAGTCGGCACAGTCTTGTCAACAGCCAGTGTGACAACAAGCAGTGCAACATCAACAGCTTCACCAAAAACTACTGTTTCAAGAACAACAGACACTCCAACAACAACTTCCCAAACCAGTAGTACCCTTACAGCAACTACTGTGGAAACAGCAACTAGTGCTTTAGCATCAACATCACCAACAACTGCAGTAGCGAGTACAACTGATTCTCTAACAACAAATTCCAGAATGAGTACAATCTCTCCGACAACTTCTGTGGTAACATCAACAACTGCTCCAACGTCAACAGCATCACCAACAACCACTGTGGCAAGTACAACAGATACTCCAACAACAACTTCCAGAACTACGACAGATTCTCCAATAACCACTGTGGTAACATCAACAAGCGCTGAAACATCAAGAGCATCACCAACAACCACTGTGGCAAGTACAACAGGTTCTCCAACAACCACTGTGGTTGGAACATCAACAAGCGCTGCAACATCAGCAGCATCACCAACAACTGCATTGGCAAGTACAACAGATCTTCCAGCCTCTCCAACAACTTAACTTGGTAACAAGTGCTGCAACACAGCATCTTCACCAACTCCTGCGGTAATATCAACAGAAGCGCTGCAACATCTTCCAGCATCTCCAAAAACCACTGTGGCAGGAACAACAGATTCTGCAACAACTTCCAGAACTAGTACAGATTCTCCAACAACCACTGTGGTAACATCAACAAAGCGCTATCAACACATCACCAGCATCACCAACAACCACTGTGGCAAATACAACAGATACTCCAACAACAACTTCCAGAACTACTACAGATTATCCAATAACCACTGTGCCGACATCAACAAGCAGTGAAAAACCAACAGCATCTCCAACAACTTCAGTGATAACATCAACAAGTGCTGCAACATCAACACCCTCATCAACAAGCACTTTGGCAGATACAACAGGTTCTTCAATCACAACTTCCAAAACCAGTAGTGCCTCCCCAACAACCACTGTGGAATCATCAACAAGCACTGCAACATCAACAGCATCACCAACTAGTGCTGTGGCAAGTACAGCAGATTATCCAACCATAAGTTCCAGAACTAGTACAGCCTCTCCAACAACTTCTGTGGTAACATCAGCAAGTGCTGCAACATCAACACCATCAGCAACAACCACTGTGGCAAGTACAACAGATTCTCCAACAACAACTTCCAGAACTAGTACATCTTCTCCAGCAACCACTATGGTGACATCAACAAGCGGTGAAACATCAACAGCATCATCAACAACGACTGTGGAAGGTACAACAAGTTCTCCAATGGCAAATTCCAAAACCAGCAGTGCCTCTCCTTCACCCACCTCGGAATCAGTACCAAGCACTGCAACATCAACAGGATTACCAACAACCACCGTTTCAAGATCAACAGATGCTCCAACAACCACTGTGGTTACATCAACAAGTGCTCTGGTGTCACCAACAGCTACTGTAGCAACTCGACAGATGCCGAACCACAACTTCCCCACAACTTCTACAGCCTCTCCAGCAGCTTCTGTGGTAACATCAACAAGACCTCCAACATCAACAGCATCGTCAACAACTTCTTTTTCAAGTTCAGCGAACACTCCAACAACAACTTCCTGACAAATTGCTGCCTCTCAAACAACCACTGTGGAAACAGCAAAGAAGTGCTCAGACATCAACAGCATTAACACAACTTCTGAAACATCCACAAGTGCTTTGGTGTCTGTAACAACTTCTGTAGCAACTACAACAGAACCCCCAACCACAACCTCCCAAACTACTACAGCCTCTCCAACAACCACTCTGTTAAAATCAACAAGCGCTGAAAGATCAACATCACCAACCCCCGTCAGAAGCTCCCATCATGACTACCCAAACCAGCAGTACCACGTTTGCCACAACATCGCCAATAATCACCACGCAAACAACGACCACTACTAAAGCAATAACTGTCGGTCACAACAGTGGCGCTAGCTTCAGATCTCTTAACAACACGTTCTACAAGTGATTTGCTGAATTTGTCGTCAAGCTTTCATCAATCGATGCGTCAATGATACGAACACAGGTAGGTCTGATACTATTATACTTTGCTTTCAAATTTCAGAATTGAAAATTTGTTCAAAAGCTTCATTTGTCGAACTTTAATGTGGACATTGCTGGTGTATCATGTGGAAGAAAAGCTGGTGTATCATGCTTGGGAAGGAAAAAGAAATTACTTTTCTTTGGATCAAATGTGTGAACAATATGTTAAACTCTCAAGGCAAATACTCATGATTATGTTCCTGTTGTTTATTAATCTACATGTCATGAACTTGTGAACTGTAGTACTTCATCTCAATTGATGGAATTGATAACACAGCAAATTGTGTTTCAATATCAATCTGAACTGTGTTAATATGTTTGCAAGCTTGAGAGAGAAAAATTCTGAAACTTTTAAGACTTATCAATTTTCTCTGTTGTTCATTTATAGTGTCACAAAGTTGTAATGTGGTATAACAACCAACATTATGTAAGTTGAAATGATAACAAAGTCAAATGTGTTTCTTTCAATACAGCTTGAACCTATATTCAAGCAGCATTCACTTCTTTCAAGACCTTTGCAGTTGTGGCATTCAGGTAATGCATGGAAGTAGAGTCTAACATATGGAACAATATACTGGTTCGCATTTTCAAAAGTAATTTCTTTCAAATTTCTTTCATTTTTTTTAATTTTTTATTACAGATCAGGGTCAGTCATCACTGATTTGACCATAGGTTGAAAAGACAAATGTCCCAAACAACGTTAATATTTCAACAGTTTTGATTGAAGCATCTTCAAATGTCACTGGATTTGACATAGAGAGTAGTTCCATTACAGTCGGCACAGTCTTGTCAACAGCCAGTGTGACAACAAACAGTGCAACATCAACAGCTTCACCAAAACTACTGTTTCAAGAACAACAGACACTCCAACAACCATCACCAACAACTGCAGTAGCGAGTACAACTGATTCTCTAACAACAAATTCCAGAATGAGTACAATCTCTCCGACAACTTCTGTGGTAACATCAACAACTGCTCCAACGTCAACAGCATCACCAACAACCACTGTGGCAAGTACAACAGATACTCCAACAACAACTTCCAGAACTACGACAGATTCTCCAATAACCACTGTGGTAACATCAACAAGCGCTGCAACATCAAGAGCATCACCAACAACCACTGTGGCAAGTACAACAGATTCTCCAACAACCACTGTGGTTACATCAACAAGCGCTGCAACATCAGCAGCATCACCAACAACTGCATTGGCAAGTACAACAGATCTTCCAACCGCAACTTCTAGAACGAGTACAGCATCTTCACCAACTCCTGCGGTAATATCAACAAGCGCTGCAACATCGTCAGCATCTCCAAAAACCACTGTGGCAGGAACAACAGATTCTGCAACAACTTCCAGAACTAGTACAGATTCTCCAACAACCACTGTGGTAACATCAACAAGCGCTGCAACATCAACAGCATCACCAACAACCACTGTGGCAAGTACAACAGATTCTCCAACAACAACTTCCAGAACAAGTACAGATTCTCCAACAACCTTTGTGGTAACCTCAACAAGCGCTGCAACGTCAAGAGCATCACCAACAACCACTGTGGCAAGTACAACAGATTCTCCAACAACCACTGTGGTTACATCAACAAGCGCTGCAACATCAACAGTATCACCAACAACTGCATTGGCAAGTACAACAGATATTCCAACTTCTAGAACGAGTACAGCATCTTCGCCAACACCGGCGGTAATATCAACAAGTGCTGCAACATCAACAAGTGCTGCAACATCATCAGCATCTCCAACAACCACTGTAGCAGGAACAACAGATTCTCCAACAACTTCCAGAACTAGTACAGATTCTCCAACAACCACTGTGGTAACATCAACAAGCGCTGCAACATCAACAGCATCACCAACAACCACTGTGGCAAGTACAACAGATTCTCCAACAACTTCCAGAATAAGTACAGATTCTCCAACAACCACTGTGGTAACATTAACAAGCGCTGCAACACCAAGAGCAGGTACAGATTCTCCAACAATCACACTGGCAAGTACAACAGATTCTCCAACAACAACTTCCAGAACAAGTACAGATTCTCCAACAACCACTGTGGCAAGTACAACAGATTCTCCAACTACCACTGTGGTTACATCAACAAGAACTGCAACATCAACAGCATTACCAACAACTGCATTGGCAAGTACAACAGATATTCCAACTTCTAGAACGAGTACAGAATCTTCACCAACTCCTGCGGTAATATCAACAAGTGTTCCAACATCAACAAGTGCTGCAACATCACCAGCATCTCCGACAACCACTGTGGCAGGAACAACAAATTCTCCAACAACTTCCAGAACTCATAAAGATTCTCCAACAACCACTGTGGTAACATCAAAAAGCGCTGCAACATCAACAGCATCACCAACAACCACTGTGGCAAGTACAACAGATTCTCCAACAACCACTGTGGTTACATCAACAAGCGCTGCAACATCAACAGTATCACCAACAACTGCACTGGCAAGTACAACAGATGTTCCAACTTCTAGAACGAGTACAGCATCTTTGCCAACTCCGGCGGTAATATCAACAAGTGCTGCAACATCAACAAGTGCTGCAACATCATCAGCATCTCCAACAACCACTATGGCAGGAACTACAGATTCTCCAACAACCACTGTGGTAACATCAACAAAGCGCTGCAACATCATCAACATCACCTACAACCACTCTGGCAAGTACAACAGATTCTCCAACAACAACTTCAAGAACTAGTACAGATTCTCCAACAACCTTTGTGGTAACATCAACGAGCGCTGAAACATCAAGAGCATCACCAACAACCACTTTGGCAAGTACAACAGATTCTTCAACGACCACTGTGGTTACATCAACAAGCGCTGCAACATCAACAGCATCACCAACAACTGCATTGGCAAGTACAACAGATCTTCCAACCGCAACTTCTAGAATGAGTACAGCATCTTCACCAACTCCTGCAGTAATATCAACAAGTGCTGCAACATCGCCAGCATCTCCAACAACCACTGTGGCAGGAACAACAGATTCTCCAACAACTTCCAGAACTAGTACAGATTCTCCAACAACCCCTGTGGTAACATCAACAAGCGCTGCAACATCATCAGCATCATCAACAACCACTGTGGCAAGTACAACAGATTCTCCAACAACGACTTCCAGAACAAGTACAGATTCTCCAACAACCACTGTGGTAACATCAACAAGCGCTGCAACATCAAGAGCATCACCAACAACCACTGTGGCAAGTACAATAGATTCTCCAACAACCACTGTGGTTACATCAACAAGCGCTGCAACATCAACAGCATCACCAACAACTGCATTGGCAAGTACAACAGGTCTTCCAACCGCAACTTCTAGAACGAGTACAGCATCTTCACCAACTCCTGCGGTAATATCAACAAGTGCTGCAACATCATCAGCATCTCCAACAACCACTGTGGCAGGAACAACAGATTCTCCAACAACTTCCAGAACTAGTACAGATTCTCCAACAACCACTGTGGTAACATCAACAGCATCACCAACAACCACTGTGGCAAGTACAACAGATTCTCCAACAACTTCCAGAACTAGTACAGATTCTCCAACAACCAATGTGGTAACATCAACAGCATCACCAACAACCACTGTGGCAAGTACAACAGATTCTCCAACAACAACTTCCAGAACTAGTACAGATTCTCCAACAACCTTTGTGGCAACATCAACAAGTGCTGCAACATCATCAGCATCTCCAACAACCACTGTGGCAGGAACAACAGATTCTCCAACAACTTCCAGAACTAGTACAGATTCTCCAACAACCACTGTGGTAACATCAACAGCATCACCAACAACCACTGTGGCAAGTACAACAGATTCTCCAACAACAACTTCCAGAACTAGTACAGATTCTCCAACAACCTTTGTGGCAACATCAACAAGCGCTGCAACATCGTCAGCATCACCAACAACCGCTGTGGCAAGTACAACAGATTCTCCAACAACCACTGTGGTTACATCAACAAGCGCTGCAACATCAACAGCATCACCAACAACTGCATTAGCAAGTACAACAGATCTTCCAACTGCAACTTCTAGAACGAGTACAGCATCTTCACCAATTCCTGCGGAAAAATCAACAAGTGCTGCAACATCATCAGCATCTCCAACAACCACTGTGGCAGGAACAACAGATTCTCCAACAACTTCCAGAACTAGTACAGATTCTCCAACAACCACTGTGGTAACATCAACAAGCGCTGCAACATCAACAGCATCACCAACAACCACTGTGGCAAGTACAACAGATTCTCCAACAACAACTTCCAGAACAAGTACAGATTCTCCAACAACCTTTGTGGTAACCTCAACAAGCGCTGCAACGTCAAGAGCATCACCAACAACCACTGTGGCAAGTACAACAGATTCTCCAACAACCACTGTGGTTACATCAACAAGCGCTGCAACATCAACAGCATCACCAGCAACTGCATTGGCAAGTACAACAGATCTTCCAACCGCAACTTCTAGAACGAGTACAGCATCTTCACCAACTCCTGCGGTAATATCAACAAGTGATGCAACATCGTCAGCATCTCCAACAACCACTGTGGCAGGAACAACAGATTCTCCAACAACTTCCAGAACTAGTACAGATTCTCCAACAACCACTGTGGTACCATCAACAAGCGCTGCAACATCATCAGCATCACTAACAACCGCTGTGGCAAGTTCAACAGATTCTCCAACAACAACTTCCAGAACAAGTACAGATTCTCCAACAACCTTTGTGAGCGCTGCAACATCAACAGCATCACCAACAACTGCATTGGCAAGTACAACAGATCTTCCAACCGCAACTTCTAGAACGAGTACAGCATCTTCACCAACTCCTGCGGTAATATCAACAAGTGCTGCAACATCATCAGCATCTCCAACAACCACTGTGGCAGGAACAACAGATTCTCCAACAACTTCCAGAACTAGTACAAATTCTCCAGCAACAACTTCAGTGGTAACAACAACAAGCGCTGCAACATCAACAGTATCACCAACAACCACTCTGGCAAGTACAACAGATTCTCCAACAACAACTTCTAGAACTACGACAGATTCTCCAACAACCACTGTGGTAACATCAACGAGCGCTGCAACATCAAGAGCATCACCAACAACCACTGTGGTTATATCAACAAGCGCTGCAACATCAACAGCATCACCAACAACTGCATTGGCAAGTACAACAGATCTTCCAACCGCAACTTCTAGAACGAGTACAGCATCTTCACCAACTCCTGCGGTAATATCAACAAGTGCTGCAACATCGCCAGCATCTCCAACAACCACTGTGGCTGGAACAGCAGATTCTCCAACAACTTCCAGAACTAGTACAGATTCTCCAACAACCCCTGTGGTAACATCAACAAGCGCTGCAACATCATCAGTATCACCAACAACCACTGTGGCAAGTACAACAGATTCTCCAACAACAACTTCCAGAACTAGTACAGATTCTCCAACAACCTTTGTGGTAACCTCAACAAGCGCTGCAACGTCAAAGGCATCACCAACAACCACTGTGGCAAGTACAACAGATTCTCCAACAACTACTGTGGTTACATCAACAAGCGCTGCAACATCAACAGCATCACCAACAACTGCATTGGCAAGTACAACAGATCTTCCAACCGCAACTTCTAAAACGAGTACAGCATCTTCACCAAGTCCTGCGGTAATATCAACAAGTGCTGCAACATCATCAGCATCTCCAACAACCACTGTGGCAGGAACAACAGATTCTCCAACAACTTCCAGAACAAGTACAAATTCCCCAGCAACCACTTCAGTGGTAACATCAACAAGCGATGAAATATCAACAACCACTACTGAAGCAACAACTGTTGGTGTCACAACCTTCAGTGCTAGCTTCAGATCTCTCAACAGCACGTTCACAAATGATTTGCTTAATTTGTCGTCTGAAGCCTTCATCAGTCGTGCCTCAATGATAGAGACGCAGGTAGGTCTTATTGTACTAATATTTTGGTTTTAAAATTCTATAGAAAATATTTCCGCAAATCTATTACTCTTTGAATTTTTATGGTGGTCTTTGGTGTGGTATATACTTCGGAAGTAAACGAAATAGCTATACTGCTGGTCAACAATTTTAATATAGAAAAAAAATTCTGAAACTTTTTGCCGTTGTTCAGTAATCTCAGAATCAGGAATTTGTGAACAGTATGAATTTTGCTACATCATGTCAGTTGAGGAAACTGATAACAAACAAACATGTGTTTTTTCAATACAGCTTAAACCAAAATTCCAAGCAACATTCGCTTCTTTCAAGACCTTTTCAGTGATGTCATTCAGGTAAAGTGGAAATTAGAGATTTGACATTTGAAAAAAAATGTTATTTCAATATTCATTGATATATATGTTTCTATATTTTTAAATCTTTTCCAGCCCTGGGTCAGTTGTCAATCAGTTGGCAATCGGCTTTGATAGTACAAATGTCCCAGTCAACAATCAGATTAGGGCAGTTTTGACGGAGGCATCTTCGACTGTCACAGGGTTTGACATTGAAAAGGAATCTGTGACAGTTGGCACAGTGTCTCCAACGACAAGTGTGACAACAATTGCTGCATTTTCAACAACAACTGTGGAGGGTGCAACAGATTCTCCAATCACAACTTCCCAAACCAGCAGTGCCTCTCCTTCATCTACTGTGGTAACATTAACAAGCGCTGCAACATCAACAGCATCACCAACAACCACTGTGACAAGTACAACAGATTCTCCAACAACCACTGTGGTTACATCAACAAGCGCTGCAACATCGTCAGGATCTCCAACAACCACTGTGGCAGGAACCACAGATTCTCCAACAACAACTTCCAGCACAAGTACAGATTCTCCAACAACCTTTGTGGTAACATCAACAAGTGCTGTAACATCGTCAGCATCTTCAACAACCACTGTGGCAGGAACAACAGATTCTCCAACAACTTCCAGAACTAGTACAGATTCTCCAACAACCACTGTGACAAGTACAACAGATTCTCCAACAACCTTTGTGGTAACATCAACAAGTGCTGTAACATCGTCAGCATCTCCAACAACCACTGTGGCAGGAACCACAGATTCTCCAACAACTTCCAGAACTAGTACAGATTCTCCAACAACCACTGTGGTAACATCAACAAGCGCTGCAACATCAACAGCATCACCAAAAACCACTGTGGCAAATACAACAGATTCTCCAACAACAACTTCCAGAACTAGTACAGATTCTCCAACAACCACTGTGGTAACATCAACAGCATCACCAACAACCACTGTGGCAAGTACAACAGATTCTCCAACAACAACTTCCAGAACTAGTACAGATTCTCCAACAACCTTTGTGGCAACATCAACAAGCGCTGCAACATCGTCAGCATCACCAACAACCGCTGTGGCAAGTACAACAGATTCTCCAACAACCACTGTGGTTACATCAACAAGCGCTGCAACATCAACAGCATCACCAACAACTGCATTAGCAAGTACAACAGATCTTCCAACTGCAACTTCTAGAACGAGTACAGCATCTTCACCAACTCCTGCGGAAATATCAACAAGTGCTGCAACATCATCAGCATCTCCAACAACCACTGTGGCAGGAACAACAGATTCTCCAACAACAACTTCCAGAACTAGTACAGATTCTCCAACAACCTTTGTGGCAACATCAACAAGCGCTGCATCATCGTCAGCATCACCAACAACCGCTGTGGCAAGTACAACAGATTCTCCAACAACCACTGTGGTTACATCAACAAGCGCCGCAACATCATCAGCATCACCAACAACCACTTTGGCAAGTACAACAGATTCTCCAACAACAACTTCCAGAACTAGTACAGATTCTCCAACAACCACTGTGGTAACATCAACAAGCGCTGCAACATCAAGAGCATCACCAACAACCACTGTGGCAAGTACAATAGATTCTCCAACAACCACTGTGGTTACATCAACAAGCGCTGCAACATCATCAGCATCACCAACAACTGCATTGGAAAGTACAACAGATCTTCCAACCGCAACTTCCAGAACTAGTACAGATTCTCCAACAACCACTGTGGTAACATCAACAAGCACTGTAACATCATCAGCATCACCAACAACCACTGTGGCAAGTACAACAGATTCTCCAACAACAACTTCCAAAACTAGTACAGATTCTCCAACAATCACTGTGGTAACAACAACAAGCGCTGCAACATCAAGAGCATCACCAACAACCACTGTGGCAAGTACAATAGATTCTCCAACAACCACTGTGGTTACATCAACAAGCGCTGCAACATCAACAGCATCACCAACAACTGCATTGGCAAGTACAACAGATCTTCCAACCGCAACTTCTAGAACAAGTACAGCATCTTCACCAACTCCTGCGGTAGTATCAACAAGTCCTGCAACATCGTCAGCATCTCCAACAACCACTGTGGCAGGAACAACAGATTCTCCAACAACTTCCAGAACTAGTACAGATTCTCCAACAACCACTGTGGTAACAACAACAAGCGCTGCAACATCAAGAGCATCACCAACAACCACTATGGCAAGTACAATAGATTCTCCAACAACCACTGTGGTTACATCAACAAGCGCTGCAACATCAACAGCATCACCAACAACTGCATTGGCAAGTACAACAGATCTTCCAACCGCAACTTCTAGAACAAGTACAGCATCTTCACCAACTCCTGCGGTAATATCAACAAGTGCTGCAACATCATCAGCATCTCCAACAACCACTTTGGCAAGTACAACAGATTCTCCAACAACAACTTCCAGAACTAGTACAGATTCTCCAACAACCACTGTGGTAACATCAACAAAGCGCTGCAACATCAAGAGCATCACCAACAACCACTGTGGCAAGTACAATAGATTCTCCAACAACCACTGTGGTTACATCAACAAGCGCTGCAACATCATCAGCATCACCAACAACTGCATTGGCAAGTACAACAGATCTTCCAACCGCAACTTCCAGAACTAGTACAGATTCTCCAACAACCACTGTGGTAACATCAACAAGCACTGTAACATCATCAGCATCACCAACAAACACTGTGGCAAGTACAACAGATTCTCCAACAACAACTTCCAAAACTAGTACAGATTCTCCAACAATCACTGTGGTAACAACAACAAGCGCTGCAACATCAAGAGCATCACCAACAACCACTGTGGCAAGTACAATAGATTCTCCAACAACCACTGTGGTTACATCAACAAGCGCTGCAACATCAACAGCATCACCAACAACTGCATTGGCAAGTACAACAGGTCTTCCAACCGCAACTTCTAGAACAAGTACAGCATCTTCACCAACTCCTGCGGTAATATCAAAAAGTCCTGCAACATCGTCAGCATCTCCAACAACCACTGTGGCAGGAACAACAGATTCTCCAACAACTTCCAGAACTAGTACAGATTTTCCAACAACCACTGTGGTAACAACAACAAGCGCTGCAACATCAAGAGCATCACCAACAACCACTGTGGCAAGTACAATAGATTCTCCAACAACCACTGTGGTTACATCAACAAGCGCTGCAACATCAACAGCATCACCAACAACTGCATTGGCAAGTACAACAGATCTTCCAACCGCAACTTCTAGAACAAGTACAGCATCTTCACCAACTCCTGCGGTAATATCAACAAGTGCTGCAACATCATCAGCATCTCCAACAACCACTGTGGCAGGAACAACAGATTCTCCAACAACTTCCAGAACTAGTACAGATTCTCCAACAACCACTGTGGTAACATCAACAAGCGCTGCAACATCGTCAGCATCTCCAACAACCACTGTGGCAGGAACAACAGATTCTCCAACAACTTCCAGAACTAGTACAGATTTTCCAACAACCACTGTGGTAACAACAACAAGCGCTGCAACATCAAGAGCATCACCAACAACCACTGTGGCAAGTACAATAGATTCTCCAACAACCACTGTGGTTACATCAACAAGCGCTGCAACATCAACAGCATCACCAACAACTGCATTGGCAAGTACAACAGATCTTCCAACCGCAACTTCTAGAACAAGTACAGCATCTTCACCAACTCCTGCGGTAATATCAACAAGTGCTGCAACATCATCAGCATCTCCAACAACCACTTTGGCAAGTACAACAGATTCTCCAACAACAACTTCCAGAACTAGTACAGATTCTCCAACAACCACTGTGGTAACATCAACAAGCGCTGCAACATCAAGAGCATCACCAACAACCACTGTGGCAAGTACAATAGATTCTCCAACAACCACTGTGGTTACATCAACAAGCGCTGCAACATCATCAGCATCACCAACAACTGCATTGGCAAGTACAACAGATCTTCCAACCGCAACTTCCAGAACTAGTACAGATTCTCCAACAACCACTGTGGTAACATCAACAAGCACTGTAACATCATCAGCATCACCAACAAACACTGTGGCAAGTACAACAGATTCTCCAACAACAACTTCCAAAACTAGTACAGATTCTCCAACAATCACTGTGGTAACAACAACAAGCGCTGCAACATCAAGAGCATCACCAACAACCACTGTGGCAAGTACAATAGATTCTCCAACAACCACTGTGGTTACATCAACAAGCGCTGCAACATCAACAGCATCACCAACAACTGCATTGGCAAGTACAACAGGTCTTCCAACCGCAACTTCTAGAACAAGTACAGCATCTTCACCAACTCCTGCGGTAATATCAAAAAGTCCTGCAACATCGTCAGCATCTCCAACAACCACTGTGGCAGGAACAACAGATTCTCCAACAACTTCCAGAACTAGTACAGATTTTCCAACAACCACTGTGGTAACAACAACAAGCGCTGCAACATCAAGAGCATCACCAACAACCACTGTGGCAAGTACAATAGATTCTCCAACAACCACTGTGGTTACATCAACAAGCGCTGCAACATCAACAGCATCACCAACAACTGCATTGGCAAGTACAACAGATCTTCCAACCGCAACTTCTAGAACAAGTACAGCATCTTCACCAACTCCTGCGGTAATATCAACAAGTGCTGCAACATCATCAGCATCTCCAACAACCATTGTGGCAGGAACAACAGATTCTCCAACAACTTCCAGAACTAGACAGATTCTCCAACAACCACTTCCAAGAACTAGTACGGATTCTCCCGGTTTCAGCCTTTGTAGCAACATCAGCAAGCCGGCTGCAGCATCGTCAGCATCACCAACAACAACCGCTGTGGCAGAGTACAGCCAGTTCTCCAACCCACTGCAACTAAATCAGCATCAACAAAGCGCTGCAACATCAACAGCATCTCCAACAACCACTGTAGCAGGTACAACAGATTCTCAACAACAACTTCCAGAACAAGTACAGATTCTCCAACAACCGCTGTGGTAACCTCAACAAAGCGCTACAGCGTCAAGGCATCACCAACAACCACTGTGGCAAGTACAACAGATTCTCCAACAACCACTGTGGTTACATCAACAAAGCGCTGCAACATCAGCAGCATCACCAACAACTGCATTGGCAAGTACAACAGATCTTCCAACAACCACTTCTAGAACAGAGTACAGCATCTTCACCAACTCCTGCATCAGCAGTGCAACATCGTCAGCATCTCCAACAACCACTGTGGCAGGAACAACAGATTCTCCAACAACAACTTCCAGAACTGGTACGGATTCTCCAACAACCACTGTGGCAACATCAACAACAGCATCATCCAACAACACCAACAAGTACTGTGGCAAGTACAGATTCTCCAACAACCACTGTGGCAGAACATCAACAAGCGCTCACCATCATCAACATCACTTGTGGCAACATCTAGCAAGTGCAACATCGTCTTCCAACACCAACTTCCAGAACTAGTGAGCAACAGATTCTCCAACAACCACTGTGGTACATCAACAAGCGCTGCAACATCATCAGCATCACCAACAATCACTGTGGCAAGTACAACAGATTCTCCAACAACAACTTCAACAGCAACTACGATCAAGTACAGATTCTCCAACAACCACTGTGGTAACTTACTCAACAAAAGCGCTACCGCATCAAGAGCATCACCAACAACCACTGTGGCTTAAGTACAACAGATTCTCCAACCACTGTGGTTACATCAACAAGCGCTGCAACACATCAAGGCATCTGTGGCTACATCAACATGGCAACAGTGCAATGGTATCACCAACAACTGCATTGGCAGTGGTACAACAGATCTTCCAACACGCAGCTTCTAGAACGAAAGTACAGCATCTTCAACAACTGCACTGGTAATATCAACAAGTGCTGCAACATCATCAGCATCTCCAACAAACACTGTGGCAGGAACAACGGATTCTCCAACAACTTCCAGAACTAGTACAGATTCTCCAACAACCACTGTGGTAACATCAACAGCATCACCAACACCACTGTGGCAGTACAACAGATTCTCCAACAACAACTTCCAAGGCTAGTACAGATTCTCCAACAACCACTGTGGTAACATCAACAAGCGCTGCAACATCAACAGCATCACCAACAACTGCTGTGCTTAAAGTACAATGATTCTCCAACCTGGCTGTGGTTAACATCACGTGCAGCGCTCAACATCAACAGCATCACCAACAACTGCATTGGCAAGTACAACAGAATCTCCAACCGCAACTACAGAGCGAGTACAACAGACTCTCCAACATCTTCAAGTGAACTACATCATCAGACATCTCCAACAACCACTGTGGTAACGTCAAGCAGCATCTCCAACAACCACTCGTGGAACTAACAACAGATTCTCCAACCACCAACTTCCAGAACTGGTACAGATTCTCCAACAACCACTGTGGCAACGTCAACAAGCGCTGCAACATCGTCAGCATCACCAGCAACCACTGTGGCAAGTACAACAGATTCCAACAACATCGTGTGCAACATCAACAAGCTGCAACATCAAATCGCAACAAGATTCTCCAACAACAACTCTTCCAACCGCAACTACGAGCAGGTACAACATCTTCACCAACAGCTGCGGCAATACCAACAAGTGCATTACAACAGTACAACAGCATCTCCAACACGTACAACGTGGCGGGAACAACAGATTCTCCACTCCTGCGGTCCAGAACTAGTACAGATGCTGCAACAGCCAGCATCTCCAACAACACTGCTGCAACATCAACATCACCAACAACCACTGCTGCGGTAATCACCAACAGATTCTCCAAGATTCTCCAACCTTCAGAACAAGTACAGATTCTCCAACAACCTTTGTGGTAACCTCAACAAAGCGCTGCAACGTCGACAGCATCAGCAGCAACCACTGTGGCAAGAACAGTACAGATTCTCCAACAACCACTTGTGGTTACATCAACAAGCGCTGCAACATCAACAGCATCACCAACAACTGCATTGGCAAGTACAACAGATCTTCCAACCAACTGCAGCTTCGACGGTGCAGCATCTTCACCAACTCCTGCGGTAATATCACTGCTGTGCAAGTGCTGCAACATCGTCAGCATCTCCAACAACCACTGTGGCAGGAACAACGGATTCTCCAACAACTTCCAGAACTAGTACAGATTCTCCAACAACCACTGTGGCAACATCAACAGCATCATCCAACAACCACTGTGGCAGAGTACACAACAGATTCTCCAACAACAACTCCAGAACTAGTACAGATTCTCGAACAACCTTTGTGGCAACATCAACAAGCGCTGCAACATCGTCAGCATCACCAACAACCGCTGTGGCAAGTACAACAGATTCTCCAACAACCACTTCCAGAACTAGTACAGATTCCCCAACAACCACTGTGGTAACATCAACAAGCGCTGCAACATCAAGAGCATCACCAACAACCACTGTGGCAAGTACAATAGATTCTCCAACAACCACTGTGGTTACATCAACAAGCGCTGCAACATCATCAGCATCACCAACAACTGCATTGGCAAGTACAACAGATCTTCCAACCGCAACTTCCAGAACTAGTACAGATTCTCCAACAACCACTGTGGTAACATCAACAAGCACTGTAACATCATCAGCATCACCAACAACCACTGTGGCAAGTACAACAGATTCTCCAACAACAACTTCCAGAACTAGTACAGATTCTCCAACAACCACTGTGGTAACAACAACAAGCGATGCAACATCAACAGCATCACCAACAACCACTGTGGCAAGTACAATAGATTCTCCAACAACCACTGTGGTTACATCAACAAGCGCTGCAACATCAACAGCATCACCAACAACTGCATTGGCAAGTACAACAGATCTTCCAACCGCAACTTCTAGAACGAGTACAGAATCTTCACCAACTCCTGCGGTAATATCAACAAGTGCTGCAACATCATCAGCATCTCCAACAACCACTGTGGCAGGAACAACAGATTCTCCAACAACTTCCAGAACTAGTACAGATTCTCCAACAACCACTGTGGTAACATCAACAGCATCACCAAAAACCACTGTGGCAAGTACAACAGATTCTCCAACCGCAACTTCCAGAACTAGTACAGATTCTCCAACAACCTTTGTGGCAACATCAACAAGCGCTGCAACATCGTCAGCATCACCAACAACTGCTGTGGCAAGTACAACAGATTCTCCAACAACCACTGTGGTTACATCAACAAGCGCTGCAACATCAACATTTTAAAAATTCTATATAAAATATTTCCGCAAATCTTTTACTCTTTGAATTTTTATGGTGGTCTTTGGTGTGGTATATACTTCGGAAGTAAACGAAATAGCTGTACTGCTGGTCAACAATTTTAATATAGAAAAAAAATTCTGAAACTTTTTGCCGTTGTTCAGTAATCTAAGAATCAGGAATTTGTGAACAGTATGAATTTTGCTACATCATGTCAGTTGAGGAAACTGATAACAAACCAACATGTGTTTTTTCAATACAGCTTAAACCAAAATTCCAAGCAAAATTCGCTTCTTTCAAGACCTTTTCAGTGGTGTCATTCAGGTAAAGTGGAAATTAGAGATTTGAGATTTGAAACAAAATGTTATTTCAATATTCATTTATATATATGTTTCTATATTTTTAAATCTTTTCCAGCCCTGGATCAGTTGTCAATCAGTTGGCAATCGGCTTTGATAGTACAAATGTCCCAATCAACAATCAGATTAGGGCAGTTTTGACGGAGGCATCTTCGACTGTCAGAGGGTTTGACATTGAAAAGGAATCTGTGACAGTTGGCACAGTGTCTCCAACGACAAGTATGACAACAATTGCTGCATTATCAACAACTATGGAGGGTACAAAAGGTTCTCCAATCATATCTTCCCAAACCAGCAGTGCCTCTCCTTCATCTACTGTGGAATCAGCAACAAGCACTGCAACATCAGCAGCATCACCAACAGCTGCTGTGGAAATCAAAACTACTTCCCAAACTACTACAGCCTCTCCAAGAACTCATGTGGTCACATCAACAAGTTCTACAACATCAACAGCATCACCAGAGACGTCTGTGCAAACTACAACAGATTCTCAAACAACTTTCAGAACAAGCACAGCCTCTCCAGCAACCACTGTAGAAACATCCTCAAATAAGATAGTAACATCAACAAGTGCTGCAACATCAACGGCATCGGCAACAACTGCCGTGACAAGTACAACAGATTCTTTAACCACAGCGCTCAGAGCTAGTACAGCCTCTCCACCAACTTCTGTGGAAACATCAACAAGCGCTGCTACATCAACAGCATCACCAACAGTAGACATAGCAACTATGACACTCACTCCAAGCACCACTGCCCAAACTAGTATGACCACTGCAGCAAACACTGTGAAAACATCTACAAGTGTTGTAACACCGACAACAACATTAACAACTACTGTAGCAACTATGACAGAGGTTCCAGTCATAACCTCTGATACTAGTACAAGCAAAGTTGCCACAACAACAACCGCAACAACTACCACAACTGTTCCTCTCACAACAGTCAGCGTTAGCTTTAGATCTCGACTTAGCATTTTCACAAATGACCTGATGGATCCATCATCTGCTTCTTTCATTAGTCGAGCGACATTGATAAAGACACAGGTAAATCTGATTTCAAAAAGGTTCCATTAATCTGCTTTTGTTTTTTGTTTTTTTGTCAGAGCAAGTTGTGTAGGTAGGAATGTTTTAGTACTGGGAATTGAAATATATATATACCTCAACTTTTAGTCACATGTCTAAAGGAACATTCTTAAACAATTCTGAAACCTTTGCTGCAAATGCTCACCAATAGTTTTTTTTTCTTCTGCTCAATATTTTAATCATCATGAAGTTTTCACCTGTGCCACCTTAATTTTGTGAATAGAGTGAATTGACAATGAAACAAACTATTTTTCTTTCAATACAGCTTGAACCTATATTCCGTGCAACATTTACTTCTTTGAAGAACCTTACAGTGGTGTCATTCAGGTAACTTGTGGAAACCAGCAATCTAACGCCTGAAGCAAAAAGATGCTGTTTGGATTTCACCAAATTAGTTTTTGTTACTTTTCACAGGTCCGGGTCAGTTGTCAATGAACTGAAGCTCAGCTTTGAAAGCACAAATGTGCCTAACAACACTCGGATTGCAAAAGTTTTGATTGAGGCGTCCTCAACTGTCACTGGATTCGACATTGACGGGACATCGATCACTGTGAACGGCATTGGTAAGTGCAACACCACATTTTTCAAAGGATGCTCCAGACTCATCCTTTTAGTTTGGCCTTTAACTGATTTCTTTTAACCCTCGCAATAAATATTGTCTTTTAGCTTTAAACTACTATTGTTTTACTTTCTTCAGGAATTTAGGTTATTCAATTGTCTTCTATTATCATTTTGGTTTTTTTTATCCCTCTGTCCTTTAGCTGAGTTTTTCAGTTCTTAGCTCCAGTGTTTCCTCACTGGGGGCCTTCACACTGGGTGTTGTGCCTGGTCTGCCCACTTGGGTGTCGTCCCGTGGACTCCTCTCAGTGTGGATGATTGCCCCATGGGTGGTTGCTTCCTACTATGGCTCCTCAGTGCCCTGCCATTTTTACTTTGCTAATTGTTTTTGTTGTGGGTGTTTTTGGGTGGGTAGTGGTGTGCGTTTATGTGTTTAGGAGGAGTAGGTGAGTTTTATTATCAGCGGCATTTCTGTTGCACATTTTCTTTAGTGTGAAAAGTGCTTTATAAATAAAGTTTGATATGATTTGATTTGATAAACATTCATTAACTTCCTCTCCCGTCTCCTAAATTGACAGTTTCCAGTGGAACAACCAACAAGATCAGCCTCGTCACTGCATTTTGCCTAGTGCTGTTGTCTTGGATACTGTCAAGCCAGCAGTAGGAATTAGTAGACTTTACACTAAAAGGCTGCTATCATGGATGTTTATTTCTATCATTGACTCTCAATGTATGTATTCTTCAACAAACTCATTATAAATTAATGGTATTTTGCACTTGTAGAAAATTATTTAAAAATGTATTTTATTTTAACTAATCTGAAATCTTGTAATTTATTTTTTCTTATAGTGATGTAGTACTCTTTTGCATCAGCTATATCGAATATATATCACAGAGTTCAAATGTTTTTAATTCAATGAAGGAACTCATGAAGCACTGTCATTTTATTCATTGTCATAGACAATTTGATGTGTGACCCAACTGTCCACTTTCGTATTTATACAAAGCATATTTTTGTTATCTTGCACTTCTATATTTTGTGAGAATTGTACCTTTCAGAAATCTGTCAATGATCTTAATACAACTATCTTGAAGCATTGAAAATTGTCTACCTCTTTTTTATTTTGTTCATACATACATACATACATACATACATACATACATGGTTAGTGCATCTGTGATGCTTACAATTAAGTGAAAACTCTCACTCCCACTTTGCTTTTCTCCCCATCCAGACATGTGGGAAGTCCAAAATAATGAATATCAATTAATAAAGGTTGATTACAAAATCTTTAAACTAATTAAGAACAAATGTTTTGTCACCTGAACTGGATGGGCAAGAATTGATGTGGAAAAACAATGTGTTTCATGAGATTCTTGACAAATACATGAAATCTATAGCTACATTTGTTGCGACACTGTGACGTGCATTAGTGGTGCATGGCTCAAGGTATTTGATGAATCGCGGGTCCCAAAGTTAGTATTGATTTGACTAATCCCAGCACAACTGCATCAATTTTTACAACTCGCCCCATCCCGCAACCCACTGTCATAAAATAGTTTGTAGTTTTAGTTGTAAACAGCCTTAATAGGCTAATGTCACATCCAAGTGCCAAGTGCATGAATCAACAACCAACAGAACACAGTAACAAAACGCATTTACCACTTTAACCCCAGCATCTTTCTTTGGGCAAACCAAGTCAGAGAATAAAACCCTTAAAAAAACTGTCCGACTATGGTCCTAAAACTCGCTCCTCTTTTTCCTCCTTGTTTGTTGTTGTTGTGGTTACGCTCGCCACTCTGCACTTACATGACGTCTACGTCACGGCGCATGCAGGTTACGTAACATATGCATTTACCTAACCTTGTGAATATTAGATTGCTTTGCCCATTTTCTTATATTATGAGTATAATAATATATCCATATAAGCGGTTTCATTATCAGTTGGTCAAAAATAATTATTTTTGTTTTTGTTGGGATTTAGTAAAATTCCCTGATTCCAGTTTATGGGTGGTTAAATTTTTTTCTCTCAAGAAAATGACATCTGATTTATGGTGCGTGTGCTGTAACTCTTAAATGAGCAGAGTGGAATTTCGATTGAGACTGCTTAAGTGCATAGCCCAAGGCTAAATCTATACAAACATGCCATCCAGCTGTAACTAGAATGTTGTCAAGCAACATGTTGTGTCATGTGTGAGAAAGAGACAAGTTAGCAACCAGAGAAAGCACTTACACGGTCAAAGTAGATCTAATTCAATGGACCAATCAAAACAGCAAAGCTTCTGCTTTAATTCAGACAAAGCTCAATAAGACATATTGGCTTAAACGGCAGTAGTTACATATTTTACTGTGCCTTTGTGTTTGGCAATACCAAGTATGTGTGATCTTTGCTATTTTCGTTTGAATTTGAGGAATTCGGAATCAGAAGCTATGGAGCTAACAAAATAAAGCTAACAAAATAAAACAGGAAGTTGCAGACAAGAGTAGACAAAGTCAAACAACATAACACTAAATTACTTAATTTAACAGACTTGACGGGTCACGATACATAAGACAGGATTCTGACAAAATATTCAGGGACACTGAATATTTCTGATGATTCACGCAATCAATTGCCCAAGAGGCATTTAAAAGGCACATAAACTGTTTCATTCTCTCTCTTTTAGTTACTCAATAGTTCCTTTATGATATATGTACACAGGGTTTAAAGCCAAGTTGATTAATCGTTGAGACAATTATTTTATTGATTCTTCCCAGGAAAATTTGTTCAACAACTTCAGACAATATGCTAGCAACAGCGATAGGTCTATGATAATCTAATTATTTGAGCAACTGATTTTTCCTGCTGTATCTTCGACCACAGGAAGCAGCAGCACTGTCATCAAAGAGAAAACCATTGATGGGGCCGACACGCATAGAGCATAATTAAGACGTTCAGTGGAGACAGAGTCCATAACAGTTGAGTTTTTCACTGCTAAGTTTTTTGATAGCTTGATAAAACCTTATTATAATTGATTATATATACACTGTCAACAATATATACTTGGAGCATTCAGACGGGACTCAGTTAAACAGTTCATGATAATGATGCTCAACACTTTCCATTTCACCAATGACTGTCTACAGTACATGGTACGGACTGTTTGCAGTTATTCATCAAATTTACCTCTTTCCAGGAAGCTTTACTATTATGTAAAGGTTTCTTGGCCATGGAGCGAGCCGTCAGAGATTGCTAATTTGTTTGAGATAAAAGGTACTGGATATTTATTATATGTTGAATTTTTTTGCTTCTTATATTCAAAAAAGAGCCCCTGTCTTAGTTTGCCTGCCAAACTAAATCCATTGACCAGGATTTAGTAGCTTTATGGGCGACTGTAGGGGTGACTGTAGCTCAGGAGGTAGACTGGGTTGTCCAATGAACTGAATGGTTGGCAGTTCAGGCAGTTCAAATCCAGCTCCATCCCAGTCTACCGTTGTGTCCTTCAACAAGACACTTAACCCTAAACTGCTCCCAATGGGTGTGTGAGTGAATGGGTGAATGAGAGGCCATTATAAAGCGCTTTGGGGTACCGTGAAGGTGATGGAAAGCGCTATATATATGTGCAGTCCATTTACCATTTTTCACGGGCTTCAGCATAAAATTCAGTCTCACATGCACTAGTCAGGCCTAACCTTTCCTTTTTTCTTTCCTTCCCTCTTGATTAAAGTGGGGTTTACTGGCCTCAAGTAAAATTGTAACAATATCGGTGTACACTGCAGAAATGTCTGTTCTCCACAATCCCTTAACATTTATTAAAAAAATCTTAAACATTGACAGTTTTAGATTTTTTTCTGATATTTTTCTGCAAATATTTCAGAAATATACCAGTGTGTCAACTTGACACGGTGGTATTTTTCTGAAATATTTTAGTCTGTCAACCCCGTTTATTCTATATAATTAACTGTCTTTGATCTCAACCAACAGAATATTTTGTTAAGGAATTGCTAATATTTGCCTATGGTAAAATTGTCAGGTTTTTGCTTATGCTTTTACCAATTAATTTTGAAAATTAATGGTCATTTGATTAGATTTAGTGTGAACATGTAAAAATAACTTTTGTACTTTGTGGAACACAATGAAAATAAGTCATGATCATTTCATATCTGATTATTGGAAAATTGTTTTTTAAAAAAAATATATAATTATTGCAACGAACTGGGAGGAAAACTTAGTTAATTTCATGTGTTCTTGCTGACATTTGCTACACCCATAATGCACCATTTACAGTATTTCCCTTTACAATGAGTTACTTTAGATAAATAGTGGAGAAAATAACATTTATTTGCTGTGTTTAGTTATTACCTAAACACTCTTTTAACTTTTACTTGTCATTGAAGACCTGAAAAACTTGTTAGACTTCTTGAAAATGCAAAAAATGTAAAAAGGACTCAGAGGACTGGTTGATTTACCGCACACAAAAATGGAAATGGTTCAAGGAAAACAGCCGTTTCTAGCAATTTTTTTTTCCCCCGGAATTGATAGCCTTATTTTGTTCTGTTTAGTAATGACATCAACAGCATTTAACTTTTACTTGTCACTTATGAGCTACAGGACTTGTTCAACTTCTTGAAAATGCAAAGAATGCAAAAGAGACACGGAAGACTGGTTGACTGATAGCACAAACAAATTGCAATGGGATTAGCAAAACAGTTTCCTCCAATTTATTTTAAAATTAATTCAATTGTTGAATATCTTTTTTTTTTGTTCTGTTTAGTAATTATCTAATCAACCTTTAACTTTAACTTGTCATTTATGACCAGAAGGACTTGTTAAACTTCTGGCAAATGCAAAGAATGCAAACGAGTTAAATTATCTTTGCAATTTTAAGATGACAGCCGAACGCGTCACGACAGAGACACACAACTAGATTCCTTCCCTGTCTATATTTATGAAGCCTCCAAAAAAGGTGGAGAACACATTAGGGTCTAAAGACTTAAACACCACACTTGTGAAGGAATTGCAAAGGAACCAATTAAAAAGGAAAATGGATTAAATGAAAACAGTTCAGAGGACAGAGTGGGAATGTATATCTTTTCATATCAAGTAAGTACACTATTGTTTTTACATTTAAACTTTTTGAGAAAATTTAAATGCAGAATACAGACATCTTAAATATGGTAATGTGTTTTACAAATTAAATATAATTATATAATACATTTACAAATGGAGTTCTCTTTAAATTTTGTAGCTGTAAATAAGAGACTTATGAGCACAAATTTGTGCATTATATCAGAATGCATTCTAATTCAACTAATAAATTATAACATGGAAATCATTCTTTTCAAAACAATAATGTAGGATATGTTGTGTCATGTGTGAATTAGTAACAAAATTATAGTTTTTCACTCCCTACTGGATCGCAATTGTGTTATTAGTATATCTTAAAGTAAAATGTGGATGTAATGACATTTTCAAATATCATACGTACATCTCATATAGCCTTGTTTTGCTTCATTTGAAATCTTTTTTTTATTTCCAAAATTTAAATGTTTACATTTTAAATCTAAATGGTTCTCACGGGTTCCTTCTAAAAAGTATTTCTCACAAATATTGTTTGCCTGTTTCAATCTAAAGGGAGACGAGATGGATTTTGGAAAAATTGCATCAGTCATCCTGATTTTCATGGGTAAGCTCAGTGATGTTACACAGAATACCTATGCTGTGTGTTGATAGGAAACCATAGGGCATTTGTATTTTGCTCTATTAATGGAATCGAAAAGATCAGATCCAAATCCAAATGACAAGATCCTGATTACATATGAGAAAACTAAGGATGTCTTTTCACAGGAACTATTTTGTAGACATGTTTTTTTTTCTTTATTCTTCTAAAACTGAGCCAGATGATATCATTTACGAATTTCCAAATGCCATGACAAGCTCTAGGTGCTCTAGGCACTAGTTGACTGTTCATAAAAATGGCCAAACAGCCCTTTCTAGTTGGTGCTGGTGGATGTTTGTGTTTAAAAATTTCTGAAGTAGATTATAATATATCTGCATTGAATATCTTCATATGGTCTTCAAAAGACATCCACTGTGAAAAGTGAATGTGATTCCAAAAAAAGATTTAGCTCTTTGGGACATTATGATTTCTACTGATCCTTTAAAATATGGCAATTTGTGTCGTAAGCCACACACATTTTTACTCATTGCCACGTGTCATGATTCAAAAACATGAAAACACAATTACTGGTCAAATCCAATGTGCTTCATTAGTTAAACTTTATTTAAAACTTCTCCATATTTGCACTAAATATTGTGTAGATTTGATGATTTTTTTTTTTTTTACTACCACATTTCTTTTAGAGTTATGTGTCACTGGGACATTAACTGGGTCTAATCCAGAACATTTTCCAGACCATTTCCATTCACACTTTAAAAATGAGTGTGTGCATTAAACTGCTAATGTTTGTACTGCAATTGCACATAAGGACAGCCAAAAACGGGCAAAGCCAAAACATTATGGTGAACCACTCATTGCTTCTCTAATCTCCAAAATTAAAAAAAACAAACAAAAAAACAAAAAAAAACAACAAAGCTAAAATTTAGTTTTTTTGGGAGGAGTGCATATTTTGGATAAAGCATACTCTTAGGTAACATGTTATTACATGAAAATATTGAATGGTTGAATGAACTAATTAAAATATTGTTTACATTACATACTTGGCAACAACACCAGCCTCAACAGTTTTATCAGAAAACATAACTGCAGCTGTGGAAGCAACAACCTCTGCTGGAGAAACTACAGCTACTGCAGCCTCAGGAATGAATGTAGACAATGACTATAACACAAAGGCTTCAGAAGACATTACAAAAGGTGCGAAGACAAGAACAGCTGTGGAAGAAACAACCACAACAAAAAAAACCCAAACTGCCATAATGACTACAGGAAAAACTACGACTTCTGAAGCCCCACCAAAGACTGTGGAGGTAATAACGACTACAGAAGATATGACTACATCTCTGGACAAAATGGCAAGTATGAAAGTAATAACTGCTGTGACAACCACTGCAGAAACAACACAAGCTGCAAAAACAACTGCAGGAGCAACTACGACTGCTGAGGCCTCAAAAACTCCTGTTGAAAAAACAACCACCGTAGGAGTAACAACAGCTGCTGATTCCAAAACCACGGTGGACAGAATCACAACTGCTGTGATGACTGCAGAAGCAACACCAGTTGCAACAACTGAAGGAACAACCAGCACTATTGATGCCTTAACAGCTACTATTAGAAAAACAATAGCAGAACTCAAAACAACTGGTGGTTCTGTGACTACAGTGGAGGGGATCATAAGTGCTGTAATAACTACTGTTGAAACAACATTAGCTGCTCCCAAAAATGCTGAACAAACTACAACTCGTGAGGGCTCAACAATGACTGCTTTGGAAGGAACAGCAGCTTTACGCTTAATGACAGAATCACAAGCCATAGTGATGACTGGGAAAGCAGATCCAACTGGTGTGAAAAACACTGCAGAAAGAACACAAGCTGCTAAAACCACTGCAGGACAAACTTCAACTATTGATACCTCAAAAAATTTTGTTGAAACAACAACCACTGCAGGAGTAACAACAGCTGCTGTCTCCACAGCTACAGTGGAGAAAATCACAACTGCATTGACAAGCACTGAAGAAACAACACCAAATGCATCAACAACTGCAGGAGCAACTACAACTGCTGAGGTCTCAACAACTAGTGTGGAAGCAACAACAGGAACTACAAAATCTCAGGCCATGACGACTAATGGGGTAGCAACAACTGGTAAGACAACCAGTACAGAAACAACACCAGCAGAAACAGTATTTGCAGGAGCAAGTACAAACTTTGAGGCCTCAAAAACTAGCGTCGAAGCAACAACCATTGAGGGAGTAACTGATTCCACAACTACAGTGAAAGGAAACACAACTGTTGTAACAACAACTGAAGAAAAAACTATAGCTGCAACAATGATTGCAGGAAAAATTATGCTTGTTGGGGCCTCAACAACAACTACTCTGGAAGAACCAACAACTAAAGCAGAACCTACATCAACTGCAGTGGAGGAAACCACATCGGCTTTGACAACTACTGCAGAAATTAAACCTGTGAAAGCAACAACAACTAGAGCAGAAACTACATCTCAGACTAAAATGACAACTATGGTAGCAACTGTTGTGACAACCACAACAGAAGGAGCACCAGCTGCAAAAACAACTACTGAAACTACTACTGAGGCCTCCATAACCACTCTCGAAACAACATCCACAGCAAGGGGAACAACAGGTGCAGATTCAATGGCTCCTGTGGAGGGATCAACTGCAGTGACAACTACTGCAGAAACAACACCAGCCGCAAAATCAACTACCGGACAAAATGCGATGAGTGAGGTCTCAACAACTACTATTGAGGCAACAACAACTACAGAAGAAACTACAACATTGCCAGTTAAAACGACGACTGGGGAAGCAACAATAACAAATATGAAAAACACTGCAGCAGAAAACAATTTTGCTAAAACCTCAACAACTATTTTCAAAGCAAGAACCACAGCAAGAGTAAAAATAGCTACAAATTCTACAACTACAAAGGAGGGAGCAACAACTGCAGCCATAACAACTGCAGCAACAAAACAAGCTGCAAAAACAGGACAAATTATGATGAGTAAGGCCTCAATGACTACTGTAGACGAAACATCAGCTACAGCAGAAATGACAAAATCTCAGGTAATGGTGACGATTGGTGAAGCAATTAGTGCGACATCCACTGCAGAAATAACACCAGTTGCAAAAAGAACTGGAAAAGTAACAATAACTGCTGAGACCTCAACAACTACTGTGAAAGCAGCAACCATATTAGGAATTACAAAAACCATTGATTCTGCAACTGCAGTGGAGGGAACTGCAACAGCTGTGACAACTACAAATATTGTGAAAGCAAAAGCATCTACAGCAGAAAATACATCTCCCACTAAAATGACAACTATGGACTCAAATGTTGTGATAACCACCGCAGAAACAACACTAGCTGCAAAAAGAACTGCACCAGCAACTACGACAGATGAGGCCTCAACAACTAATGTTGAAGCAACAACCACAACAGCCGCTTATTCCGCAACTACAGTGGAGGGAATCACCACTGCTCTGACAAGTAATGGACAAATAGCACTAGCCCCAAAAACAACTGAAGCACAAACTATGACTAATGAAGTCTTGACGATTTCTCTTGAAGGAACAAGTACAGGAGATACAACAACATATCACGCCATCACGACTACTGTGGCAGAAACTACAAATTCAACAACGTCACCAGCAACGTCACCATCAACTACATCAACGACTACTGGGGCAGAAACTACAAATTCAACGTCACCAGCAACTACATTAGAGGCTCTAACTATAACTTCCCAAACTAGTACAGCCTCTCCAACAACCACTGTGGAAACAACAAGACCAGCTGAATCAAAATCAGCTGTCACAGTAGCAACAACGACAAATGCTACAACCACAATTTACATAACAGATACATCCTCTCCAAACAGCACATTGACAACAGGCGCTGTAACACAAACAATGTCCCAAATGAGTTCAGCCTACCCAACAACCGCTGTGGAAACATCAACAAGCGCTTCAACCTCAACAGTATCAATAACAACTACTGTGGCACGTACAACAAATGCTCTGACCACAAGTTTCCAAACTAGTATAGGCTCAAAAATAACAACTATTCTGACAACAGTGACAGATGCTCTGACTACATCTTCCAGAACTGCTTTCTCTTTCCAAACTACTACAGTCTCTCCATCAACCGCTGTGGAAACATCATCAAACACTTCAAGATCCAAAAAATCCCAAACTACTCTGGTAACAAGTTCTGCAGCATCAACACCAACAACTACAACAGACACCTCCACCACAACTTACCAAACTAGGAAAACCACATTTTCCACACAACCTACATCAAGTCAAGAGAAAACAACTACTACTAATGCAACAGCTGTAGGAGTCACAACAGTAAGCGTTAGTTTCACGTCCCCGGAGAGTAGGTTCACAAGTGATTTGCTGAATTCATCGTCACAAGCTTTCATCAGTCGTGCATCAATGATAAAGACACAGGTAGGTACAATTACAAAATATGTTGCTGGCAATTACACCTAGTTAATACATTTATAGTCAAATTATATCTAAATATCTTAGCTAATCGAAAAATTGTGCTAGCCTTAATAGAAAATGTCAATCTCTTATAATAAATTCTTGTCAATGTTATTTCAGTTGTCTCAGTTCATGGAAAAACAACATAGTAAACTGTGCTTCTTTCAATGCAGCTTGAACCTATATTCCAAGCAGCATTCACTTCTTTCAAGACCTTGACAGTGGTGTCATTCAGGTAATGTGCGGAAACCAGTAATCAAACGTTTGAAACAAAATGCTGTCATTTGTAATTTGAAAAAACTCCAAGACAAACAATGTTTTTTTTTTCTCTTAAATTTGCTTTTTTTCAGGCGTGGGTCAGTCATCAATGAACTATTGATCAGCTTTGAGGAAACAAATGTCCAAATCGGCTCTCCAATCAGATCAGTTTTGACTGAGGCATCTTCGACCGTCACCGGATTTGATATTGACAAAAGGTCCATCACAGTCACAGTCAGAGGTACAGCCTCTTCAACTACCAGTATGACAGGTGCTGCAATTACAACAGCAAGCCTACCAACAACTTCCCAAACCCATACACCCTCTGCAACAAAGACTATGAAAAAATCAACAAGGGACACAACTTCAATGACATCACCAACTCCTACAGTGGCAAGTAAAACAGATGTTTCAAACACAACTTCCCAAACAACAAATATAACAACAACAACAACATGGCAAAGAACTGTTGTAGAATCCACAACAGACGCTTCAGGAACATTTTACCAAACAAGTTCAGTCTCCCCTGCAATCATAACAGAAACAACACAAGCTGTGATATCAACAGAAGAAGCAACTACTTCTGGTGATGCCTCAGCAACTGCTTTTGAAACAACAACCACAGTAGGAAGAACAAAAGGTGCTGATTTGACAACTACACCGCAGGGAATCACTACTGCTGTGACAATCACTGCAGAAACCACATTAGCTGCAACAACAAATTCAGGAGCAACCATGAATGCTGAATCCTCAACAGCTATTTCTGTATCAACACCCACTGCAGCAGTAACAACAGCTGCTGATTTTACACCAATAGTGGAGGAAACGACAATGGCAGTGAAAACAACGACAGAAGCCACTGCAACAACTGCTGCAATACGACCTACGAAAAGTGAGTCGTCAACAGCGACTACTGATGAAGCAACAACAGCAACAGCTGAAACTACAACTTCTGAGGCCAAAGTCTCTACTGGGGAAGAGACAATAACTGGTGAGAAAACAGCTGTAGAAACAACATTAGCAGAAACAACTACAGAAGCATCTACGACTGCAAAGGCCTACACGACTACTGTTGAAACATCAACCACTACAGGAGGAAATTTACCTAATTCTACGACAACTGTGGAGGCACTGACAACTGCAGTGACAACTCGTGAAAAAATAACATCATTTGCAACATTAACTGGAGGAGAAATTATCACTGCTGAGGTCTTAAAAAGAACTACTTTGGAAGCAACAAAAACTAGAGCAGAAACTACAAAATCTCATGATATAACCAATACTGTGGAGGGAAAGACAACTACATTGACAACTATTGCAGAAACTGCACCAACTGCAATCTCAACTGCTGGAGAAATTTTGACTGCTGGTGGCTCCGCAACTAATGTCGGAACGATAACCACTACAGTATCTGCTGTTACAACCAATTCAAAAACAACACACAATGCAACAACATTTACAGGAGCAAGTACAACCACTGAGGCCTCAACTAGTGTTGATGCGACAACCACCACTGGAGTAACAACAGCCGCTGGTTCTACAATTACATTGGCGAAGATCACTACTGTTGTTACAAGTACTGGACAAACACCAGCTGCAACATCAACTGCAGGAGCAAGCATGACTATTGAGGTCTCAACTACTACTGTGGAAGCACCAACAACTACAACAGGAACTACATCTCAGGCTACGACTATTAAAACAACAGTTGGGGAGACTAAACCAACTGCTGTGATAACAACTTCAGAAGAAATACAAGTTGTAACAACAACTGCAAAAGCAGCTAAGACAGCTGTGACATCAAAAACTACTGATGAAACACAAGCCACGACAGAAGGAATAACAGCCAGAAATTCCACAACAACAGTGGAGGAAAACAAAACTTTGTACACAAACACTGCTGCAGAAACAACACCAGTTGCAACAACTGCAGGAGTAATTACGACTGCTGAGCCCTTAATAACAGCTACTGTAAAAGCAGCAACAGCAGAAACAACACCCCAGGCTATAATAACTACTGTGGTAGCAACGGCTTGGACAACTACTGCAGCAACAACAGCAGCTGCAAAATTATTTGCATCAAACACTACGGCCTGCGAGGCCTCAACAACTACTGTGGAATTAACAGCAGCTACAGAGGTATCCACAAAGTCTCAGACTATGACAGCGATTGATGAAGCAACAATAATTGGTGTCACACCCAGGAAAGAAAGAACACCAGCTTCGACAAGAATTGCAGGAGCAACTACGACTGATAAGACCACAAAAACTAGTGTTCAAGCAATAACCACTACAAGTGTAACAACAGCTGCTTATTCCACAACGACAGTGAAAGGAATCACCACTGTCATGACAAGTATAGGACAAACAACACTGGCTATGCCAACAACAACAGGACAAACTACCACCAATGAGGTCTCAACAGCTTCTTTTAAAATATCTACTATTGGAGGAGCAACCACGACTGCTGAAGCTTCAACAGCTACTGTTCAAAAAACAACCAATGCAGGAGCTGCAGCAACAGCTGCTGGTTCTACAACTACAGTGGAGGTAGAGACAACTGCTGTGACACCTACTGCAGAAACAACACCAGTACCAACAACTTATGTACAGACTGCCAGTGCGGAGGTCTTACCAATGACTTCTCTGGAAGCAACAATTACTATAGCAGAATGGACACAAGCTCAGGCCATAACAACTACTGGGGAAGCAAGATCAACTGGTGTGAAAACCACTGCAGAAAAAACACAAGCTGCAAAAACAACTGCAGGAGCAATTATGACTGCTGAAGTCTCAACAGCTTCCTATGAAGAAACAGCCACTGCAGGTGTAACAAAAACTGTTGATTCTATAACAACTGCTGCAGAAACAACACTAGCTGCAACAGCGACTGCCAGACAAACTTTGACTGCAGTGGAAGCAACAAGATCTACAATTACAGAAACTACTACATCTCAGTCCATAAGAACTACTCTGGAAGCAAAAACAACTGCTCAACAAACTATGACGAGTGAGGCCTCAACGATGACTACTGTGGACTCAAATACAGCGAAAACAGAAACAACATCTATGGCGATAACAACCAGTGCAGAAGCCAAACAAGCTCCAACAACATTTGCAGGAGCAATTACGACTGCTGAAGTCTCAACAATCACCACTCTGGAGGCAACAGGTACAGAAGGGATTATACAATCTCAGGCCGCAACGAGTACTGGGGCAGAAACAACAAATGCCTCAACAACAACGTCACCAGCAACTACATCAGAAGCTCCAGGCGCTGTAACATCAACAACATCTCAAATGAGTTCAGCCTCTACAACAACCACTGTGGAAACAACAACTACTATGGCACCTACAACAGATGCACTGACCACAAGTTTCCAAACTAGTACAGCCTCAAAACCAACAATTATTCTGGCAACAGTGACAGATGCTCTGACCACATCTTCCAGAACTAGTACCTCCTCTCCAGCAGCCACTGAGACTACAGGCTTTGTGACATCAAAAATATTCCAAACGACTCTTTTAGCATCTACAAAAGACTTTCCAACCTCCGTTTACCAAAACAGTACAGACTTTCCAACAATAACTGTGGAAAAATCAACAAGTACTGGAACATCAACAGCATCAACAACAATGTCAGAAACTCAAATCCAAACTTCCCAAACTAGTAAAGCCTTCCCAGCGACAACTGTGGTAACATCAACAAGTACAACATCAACACCAAGAAGTACTGTTGCAACAACGAGAGATGCTCCAACCACAACTTCCAGAACTAGTACAGCCTCTCAACCAACAATTGTAGAAATATCAAGAAGTGCTTCAACAGCATCACAAACAATTACTGTAGCATCTACAACAGATGCTCCAACCACAACTTCTCAAAACAGTACAACCACTCCAACAACAAATTCTGCAGCATCAACACCAACGACTACTGTAGCAACTACAACAAACACCCCAACTACAACTCACCAAACTAGCACAACTAAATTTGCCACAAAACCTACAAGTCAAGAGAAAACAACTACTACTAATGGGACAACTGTAGGAGTCACAATGGTGAGCGTTAGTTTCACGTCTCCGGAAGGTTCATTCACAAAGGATTTGCTGAATTCAGCGTCTGAAGCTTTCATCAGTCGTGCATCAATGATACAGACACAGGTAAGTGTCATTACAAAAAAAAGACATTGAGATAATATTTTCATTAATATTTTTCAGATGTTAAAGTGGTGTTTTGCCATTTTCCATTGTTTGTTCATTGAAATGTCATGAAGGCATTAACTTTAAAACTCATCCCGCATTGTCCCAGTTCAGGGAAATGACAACATAGTAAACTGTGCTTCTTTCAATACAGCTTGAACCCATATTCCGAGCAGCATTCACTTCTTTCAAGACCTTGACAGTGGTGTCATTCAGGTAATGTGTGGAAACCAGTAATGAAACGTCTGAAACAAAATGCTGTCATTTGTGATTTGACAAAAACACATAACAAACAAAAAAAAAATTTTCTTATGCTTTTTTTCAGGCGTGGGTCAGTCATCAATGAACTATTGATCGGCTTTGAGGAAACAGATGTCCAAATTGGCACTCAGATCAGATCAGTTTTGACTGGGGCATCTTCGACCGTCACTGGATTTGATATTGACAAAAGGTCCATCACAGTCACAGTCAGAGGTACAGCCTCTTCAACTACCAGTATGACAGGTGCTGTAATTACAACAGCAAGCCTAGCAACGACTTCCCAAACCCATTCACCCTCTACAACAAAGACTGTGAAAAAATCAACAAGGGACACAACTTCAATGACATCACCAACTCCTACAGTGGCAAGTAAAACAGATGTTTCAAACACAACTTCCCAAACAACAAATATAACAACAACAACAACATGGCAAAGAACTGTTGTAGAATCCACAACAGACGCTTCAGGAACACTTTACCAAACAAGTTCAGCCTCCCCTGCAATCATAACAGAAACAACACAAGCTGTGATATCAACAGAAGAAGCAACTACTTCTGATGATGCCTCAGCAACTGCTTTTGAAACAACAACCACAGTAGGAAGAACAAAAGGTGCTGATTGGACAACTACACCGCAGGGAATCACTGCTGCCTTGACAATCACTGCAGAAACCACATTAGCTGCAACGACAAATGCAGGAGCAACCATGACTGCTGAGTCCTCAACAGCCACTTTTGTAGCAACACCCACTGCAGCAGTAACAACACCAGCAGAAACAACAACTACAGAAGCATCTACAACTGCAAAGGCCTACACGACTACTGTTGAAACATCAACCACTACAGGAGGAAATTTACCTAATTCTATGACGACTGTGGAGGCACCGACAACTGCAGTGACAACTAGTGAAAAAATAACACCATTTGCAACATTAACTGGAGGAGAAATTATCACTGCTGAGGTGTCAAAAGCAATTACTGTAAACGCAATAACCACAGCAAGAGCAACAAGAGCTGCTGATTCTTCGACTACTGTGAAACTTATGACAACTGGAGTTACCACTTCTGGAAAAACAACACCAGCCCAAAAAAAACCTGCAGGAGAAACTATGACTTCTAAGGCCTCAACAAGAACCACTTTGGAAGAAACAAAAACTAGAGCAGAAACTGCAAAATCTCAGGAAATAACCAATACTGTGGAGGGAACGACAACTGCGTTGACAACTATTGCAGAAACTACACCAACTGCAATCTCAACTGCTGGAGAAATTTTGACTGCTGGTGGTTCCGCAACTAATGTCGGAACGATAACCACTACAGTATCTGCTGTTACAACCAATTCAAAAACAACACACAATGGAACAACATTTACAGGAGCAAGTACGACCACTGAGGCCTCAACTAGTGTTGATGCGACAACCACCACTGGAGTAACAACAGCCGCTAGTTCTACAATTACATTGGGAAAGATCACTACTGTTGTTACAAGTACTGGACAAACAACACCAGCTGCAACATCAACTGCAGGAGCAAGCATGACTGTTGAGGTCGCAACTATTACTGTGGAAGCACCAACAACTACAACAGAAACTACATCTCAGCCTACGACTATTAAAACAACAGTTGGGGAGATTAATTCATCTGCTGTGATAACAACTTCAGAAGAAATACAAGTTGTAACAACAACTGCAAAAGCAACTAAGACAACTGTGACCTCAAAAACTACTGATGAAACACAAGCCACGTCAGAAGTAATAACAGCCAGAAATTCCACAACAACAGTGGAGGAAAACAAAACTTTGTACACAACCACTGCAGAAACAACACCAATTGCAACAACTGCAGGAGTAATTATGACTGCCAAGGCCTCAACAACAACTACTGTAAAAGCAACAAGAACAACAGCAGAAACTACAACATCCCAGGCTAAAATAACTACTGTGGGAGCAACGTCTGTGACAACTACTGCAGCAACAGCAGCAGCTGCAAAAACATTTGCAGGAAACACTACGACCAGTGAGGACTCAACGACTATAATGGAATCAGCAGCAGCTACAGAGGAATCCACAAAGTCTCAGGCAATGACGATTGAAGAGGCAGCAATAATTGGTGTCACACCCAGTGAAGAAATAACATCAACTGCAAAAAGAATTGTAGGAGCAACTACGACTGATGACACCTCAAAAACTAGTGTTGAAACAATAACCACTACAGGTGTAACAACAGCTGCTGGTTCCACAACTACAGTGGAGGGAATCACCACTGTTATGACAAGTATAGGACAAACAACACTGGCTACGCCAACCACAGCAGGACAAAATACCACCAATGAGATCTCAACAGCTTCTTTGAAAGTAACTACTATTGGAGGAGCAACTACAACTGTTGAAGCTTCAACAACTGCTTTTCAAAAAACAACCAATGCAGGACCAACAGCAACAGCTGTTGATTCTACAACTACAGTGGAGGGAGACACAACAGTAGCTACAGCAGAATCCACGAGGTCTCAGGCCATAACGATTGATGAGGCAACAACAATTGGTGTCACACCCAGTAAAATAATTACATCAGCTGCGACAAGAATTGTAGGAACAACTGCGACTAATAAGACCACAAAAACTAGTGTTCAAGCAATAACTACTACAGGTGTAACAACAGCTGCTTATTCCACAACGACAGTGGAGGGAATCACCACTGTCATGACAAGTATAGGACAAACAACACTGGCTACACCATCAACAGTAGGACAAACTACCACCAATGAGGTCTCAACAACTTCTTTTAAAATATCTACTATTGGAGGAGCAACCACGACTGCTGAAGCTTCAACAGCTACTGTTCAAAAAACAACCAATGCAGGAGCTGCAGCAACAGCTGCTGGTTCTACAACTACAGTGGAGGGAGACACAACTGCTGTGACAACCACTGCAGAAACAACACCAGTACCAACAACTTATGTACAGACTGCCAGTGCAGAGGTCTTACCAATGACTTCTTTGGAAGCAACAATTACTATAGCAGAATGGACACAAGCTCAAGCCATGACAGCCACTGGGGAAGAAAGATCAACTGGTGTGAAAACCACTGCAGAAAAAACACAAGATGCAACAACAACTGCAGGAGCAATTATGACTGCTGAAGTCTCAACAGCTTCCTATGAAGCAACAACCACTGCAGGTGTAACAAAAACTGTTGATTCTATGACAACTGCTGCAGAAACAACACTAACTGCAACAGCAACTGCCATACAAACTTTGACTGCAGTGGAAGCAACAAGATCTACAATTACAGAAACTACTACATCTCAGTCCATTAGAACTACTCTGGAAGCAAAAACAACTGCTCAACAAACGATGTCGAGTGAGGCCTCAACGATGACTATTGTGGACTCAAATACAGTGAAAGCAGAAAAAACATTGATGGCGATAACAACCAGTGCAGAAAGAAAACAAGCTCCAACAACATTTGCAGGAGCAATTACGACTGCTGAAGTCTCAACAGTCACCACTCTGGAGGCAACAGCTACAGAAGGAATTATACAATCTCAGGCCGCAACAACTACTGTGGCACGTACAACAGATGCACTGGCCACAAGTTTCCAAACTAGTACAGCCTCAAAACCAACATCTATTCTGACAACAGTGACATATGCTCTGACCACATCTTCCAGAACTAGTACTTCCTCGCCAGCAGCCACAGAGACAACGGGCTTTGTGACATCAAAAATATTCCAAATGACTCTTCTAGCATCTACAAAAGACTTTCCAACCTCTTTTTACCAAAACAGTACAAACTCTCCAACAATAACTGTGGAAAAATCAACCAGTGCTACAACATCAACAGCATCAACAATGTCAGAAACTCAAATCCCAACTTCCAGAACTAGTAAAGCCTTCCCAGCGACAACTGTGGTAACATCAACAAGCAGTAGAGCATCAACACCAAGAAGTACTGTTGCAACAACGACAGATGCTCCAACCACAACTTCTCAAAACAGTACAACCACTACAACAACAAATTCCGGAGCCTTAACACCAACAACTACTGTGGCAACTACGACAAACACCCCAACTACAACTCACCAAACTAGGACAACTAAATTTGCCACAAAACCTACAAGTCAAGAGAAAGCAAATGCGACTAATGGGACAACTGTAGGAGTCACAATGGTGAGCGTTAGTTTCACGTCTCCGGAAGGTTCGTTCACAAAGGATTTGCTGAATTCATCGTCTGAAGCTTTCAACAGTCGTGCATCAATGATACAGACACAGGTAGGTATAATTCCAAAACTTTGTTGCTGCAAATACTCGTCAATATTCTTATTCCATTCCTATTTAATTTAAGTGACCTAAAATTATTAAATGTAAAACTTATGGCATATTGTCTCAGTTCAAGGAAATGACAAAAAATGCGCTTCTTTCAATACAGCTTGCAGCTAAATTCCAAGCAGCATTCACTTCTTTCAAGTTCATTACAGTGGTGTCATTCAGGTAATGTCTGGAAATAGTAACCTAACTTCTGAAACAGATTCATATTTTGAGAAATAATATTTTTTCTAATGTTGCAGGAGTGGATCAGTCATCAATGATCTGTTGATCGGCTTTGAGGAAACTAATCTCCAAATCAACAGTCAGATAAGAGCAATTTTAACTGAAGCATCTTTGACTGTCAGTGGATTCGACATTGATATAAGATCAATCACAGTCCATACCGCTGAAGTAACTGCATCAGAATCAACAACAGCAGCAAGAACAACGTCTCAGGCCATTATGACTACTGGGCAAATATTACCAACTACTGTGAAATCATCTGCAGGAAGAACAAAAAATGAGGCCTCAACAACTGATTTTGAAGTAAAAACAACAGCAAGAGCAACAACAACCGTTGATTCTACAAAGACATTTGAGAGAATCACCACTGATGTGACAACTCATGGACAAATAACACCAGATGCAAAAACAACTGCAGGAAAAACTACAACTAATGAGGTCCCAACAACTATTGTGGTAGCAACAACAACTACAGGAAAATCTACAGTGCTTAAGGCCAAAACGACTACCGGGGAAGAAATAACAACTGGTTTGAGAACCACTACAGAAACAACACCAACTACAAAAACAATGAAAGGAGCAACCACAACTGATGAGGTCTCAGAAACTACTGTAGAATCAACAACAACCACAGAAGAAAATACTAACTATAAGGAAATAACCACAACTAGGGAAACAAAAGCAACTGTTGTGACAACCACTGCAGGAGCAACTTCAACTGAGGCCTCAACAAGTGATTTTGAAGTAAAAACCACTGCTGTTTCTACAACTATATTGGACAGAGTCACCATTGATGTGACAACTAAAGGACAAATAACACCAACTGCAACAATAACTGTGGGCAAATCTACAACTCATGAGATCTCAACAATTACTGTGGAAGCCACAACAACTACAGGGGAAACAACAATGTTTCAGGCTCAAACCACTACAGGGGATGCAAAAACAACAGGTATAAAAACCGCTACAGAAAAAACACCACTTGCAACAACAACTACAGGAACAACTACAACTGATGAGGTCTCATCATCTGCTGTAGAATTAACAACAACTGCAGCAGGAACTACTACATCTGAAGAAATAACCACAACTGGGGAAACAACAGCAACAACCACTCTTGGAGCAACTTCAACTGAGGACTCAACAACTGATTTTGATGTGAAAAGCATAGCAGGAGCAACAACAGCAGCTGATTCTACAACTACATTGGAGAGAACCACAATAGAAAAAACATCAGCTCCAACAACAACTAAAGAAGCAGTTACGACATCTACTGTGAAATTAACGTCATCAACTACTGTAGATTCAACATCAACTGCATCAGAAACTACTGTATCTCAAGACATAATCTCAACTGGAAAAACAACAGCAACTGCTGTGACAACCACTGCTGGAGAACCAACAACTGTTGATTCTACAGATACATTGGAGAGAATCACCACTGATGTGATGAATAGACTAATGACACCAGCTGCAACAACAACTTCGGTAGCAAGTACGACTGATGAGATCTCGTCAACCGCTATTGAGGAAACGTCTGCTGCAGAAAATACTACATGTCAGGACATTACAACCGCTGGGGAAACAACAGTACCTGCTGTGACAACCACTGCAGGAGGAACTTCAACTGAAGCCTCAACAACTGCTTTTGAAGTGAAAACCACAGCTGCATATTCTATAATTATACTGGACAGAATCACCACTGATGGGACAACTACTGGACAAATAACACCAGCTGCAACAACAACTACAGCAGCAAGTACGACTGTTGAGGTCTCATCAACTACTTTGGAGGCAACGTCTGCTGAAGAAACTACAGCATCTCAGGAAAGAACCACAACTGCTGAAACAACAGCAATTGCTGTGAAAACCACTGACGGTCCAACTTCAACTGAGGCCTCAACAACTGTTTTGGGAGTAAAAACACCAGCTGCAACAACTGCCGGAGAAACTACTCCTCATGAGGTCTCAACAATTACTGTGGAAACCACAACTGCTACACGAGAAAGCACAGTCTCGAAGGCCAAAACGACCACAGAGGAAGAAATAACAACACGTGTGAGAACCACTACAGAAACAACATCAGCTGCAAAACCAATGACAGGAGAAAGTACGACTGATGAGGTCTCATCTACTACTGTGGGATCAACATCTGAGGCAGAAACTATGACATCCAAAGACATAACCACAAGTGGGGAAGCTACAACAGCAACTGCTGTGACAACCACTGCAGGAGCAACTTCAGCAGAGGCCTCAACAACTGATTTTGAGGTAAAAAGCACTCCAGGACCAACAACAACCGCTGATTCTACAGTCGAGAGAATCACCACTGATGTGACAACTGCTAGACAAACAACACCAACTTCCACAACAACTGTCGGAAAATCTACAACTCATGAGATACCAACAAGTACTGTGGAAGCCACAACTTCTACAGGGGAAACTACATTGTTTCAGGTCAAAGCAACCACAGGGGAAGCAATTACGACTGGTTTGCGATCCACAACAGAAACAACACCAGCTGCAACAACAACTAAAGAAGCAAGCACAACTGATGAGATCTCATACACTACTGTGGAATTAACGTCTGCAGCAGACACTAATACATCTCAGAACATCACAACTAGGGAGATGACAGCAACTGCTGTGGCAACCATTGCACAGGCAAGTACGACTGATGAGGTCCCATCAACTACTGTAGAATCAACAACTTCATCAGAAACTACTACATCTCAGGACGTAACCACAACTGGGGAAACAACAGCAATTGCTGTGACAACCACTGCAGGAGCAAGTACGACTGAGGCCTCAACAACTGATTATAAAGTAAAAACCACAGCAGCAACAACGGCAGCTGATTCTACAACTTCCTTTGAGAGAATCACCACTGATGTGAAATCTACTGGACAGATAAAACCAGCTGCAACAACAACTACAGGAGCAAGTACGACTGTTGAAGTCTCATCCACTACAGTGGAATCAACGTCTGCAGCAGAAAGTACTAAATCTCAGGAAATAACCACAACAGTTGCTGAAACAATAGCAACTGCTGTGAAAACCACTGAAGGACCAACTTCAACTGAGGCCTCAACAACTGATTTTAAAATAAAAACCACAGCAGGAGGGACAACAACCGGAAATTCAACAACGACATTGGAGAGAATCACCACTGACGTGACAACTACTGGACAAATAACACCAGCTGCAACGACAACTGCCAGTGAAACGACGACTCATGAGGTCTCAACAATTATTGTGGAAGCCAAAACTACTACAGGAGAAACTACGGTGTCTAAGGCCAAAACAACAACAGGGGAAGAAATTACAGGTGTGAGGACCACCATGGAAACAACACCAGCTGCAACAAAAACTACAGGAACAACAACGACTGATGAGGTTTCATCAACTACTGTAGATTCAACATCAACTGCATCAGAAACTACTGCATCTAAGGACATAACCTCAAATGGAAAAACAACAGCAACTGCTGTGACAACCACTGCTGGAGAAAAAACAACCGTTGATTCTACAGATACATTGGAGAGAATCACCACTGATGTGACAACTACTGGACAAATAACACCAGCTGCAACAACAACTACAGCAGCAAGTACGACTGTTGAGGTCTCATCAACTACTTTGGAAGCAACGTCTGCTGAAGAAACTACAGCATCTCAGGAAAGAACCACAACTGCTGAAACAACAGCAATTGCTGTGAAAACCACTGAAGGTCCAACTTCAACTGAGGCCTCAACAACTGTTTTGGGAGTAAAAACACCAGCTGCAACAACTGCCGGAGAAACTACTCCTCATGAGGTCTCAACAATTACTGTGGAAACCACAACTGCTACACGAGAAAGCACAGTCTCGAAGGCCAAAACGACCACAGAGGAAGAAATAAAAACACGTGTGAGAACCACTACAGAAACAACATCAGCTGCAAAACCAATGACAGGAGAAAGTACGACTGATGAGGTCTCATCTACTACTGTGGGATCAACATCTGAGGCAGAAACTATGACATCCAAAGACATAACCACAAGTGGGGAAGCTACAACAGCAACTGCTGTGACAACCACTGCAGGAGCAACTTCAGCAGAGGCCTCAACAACTGATTTTGAGGTAAAAAGCACTCCAGGACCAACAACAACGGCTGATTCTACAGTCGAGAGAATCACCACTGATGTGACAACTGCTAGACAAACAACACCAAGTTCCACAACTGTCGGAAAATCTACAACTCATGAGATACCAACAAGTACTGTGGAAGCCACAACTTCTACAGGGGAAACTACATTGTTTCAGGTCAAAGCAACCACAGGGGAAGCAATTACGACTGGTTTGCGATCCACAACAGAAACAACACCAGCTGCAACAACAACTAAAGAAGCAAGCACAACTGATGAGATCTCATACACTACTGTGGAATTAACGTCTGCAGCAGACACTAATACATCTCAGAACATCACAACTAGGGAGATGACAGCAACTGCTGTGGCAACCATTGCACAGGCAAGTACGACTGATGAGGTCCCATCAACTACTGTAGAATCAACAACTTCATCAGAAACTACTACATCTCAGGACGTAACCACAACTGGGGAAACAACAGCAATTGCTGTGACAACCACTGCAGGAGCAAGTACGACTGAGGCCTCAACAACTGATTATAAAGTAAAAACCACAGCAGCAACAACAGCAGCTGATTCTACAACTTCCTTTGAGAGAATCACCACTGATGTGAAATCTACTGGACTAATAAAACCAGCTGCAACAACAACTACAGGAGCAAGTACGACTGTTGAAGTCTCATCCACTACAGTGGAATCAACGTCTGCAGCAGAAAGTACTAAATCTCAGGAAATAACCACAACAGTTGCTGAAACAATAGCAACTGCTGTGAAAACCACTGAAGGACCAACTTCAACTGAGGCCTCAACAACTGATTTTGATATAAAAAACACAGCAAGAGCTACAACAGCAGTTGGTTCTACAACATTGGAGAGAATCACCACTGACGTGACAACTACTGGACAAACAATAACAGCTACAATAACAACCAACGGCAAAGCTATGACTCAAGAGGTCTCAACAAATACTGTGGAAGCCACAACCACTACAAGAGAAACTACAGTCTCAAAGGCCAAAATGACTCCGGCAGAAGCAATAACAACCGGTGTGGGAACCACCACAGAAAAAACAACAGGTCAAAAAACAACTACAGAAGCAATTACGACTGATGAGGTCCCATCAACTACTGTGGAATCAATGTCTGCTACAGAAACTAGTACATCTGAAGAAATAACCACACCTGGCGAAACAACAGCAACTGCCGTGACAACCACTGAAAGAAGAACTTCAACTGAGGCCCCAACAACTGATTTGGATGTTAAAAGCACAGCAGGAGCAACAAATTTTGCTGCTTCTTCAACTACATTTGAAAGAATCACAACTGCTGTAACAAGGACTGGACAAACAACACTAGCTGCAACAACAACTGCAGAAATAACACAAGTTGCAAAGACAACTGCAATTGTGATTGTTGAGGTTTTAAAATCAACCTTTGTGGAAGAAAAAACGACAGAAGGAAAAAATAAATCTAAGGCTATGACAACTACTGGGGAAAGAACAACACCTGCAGGTATAGCCACGGTGACAATAATAGAGACAACAAGTGCTGAAGCATTAACACCAACACCTTTAGCAACTGCGACAAGTGCTAGAACCACAACTTCCCAAACTAGTCTAGTGTCTCTAGCAACAACTGTGGTGACATCAACAAGCGTTGCAACAGCAACATCCTCAACAACTATGACAAAAACTCCAGCCACAACTTTCCAAACTGACACAGCATCACCAACAACTGTCAACAAATCAACAAATGCTTCAAGGCCCAAAACCTCCCAAAGTACGACTATATTATCAACAATATACACTCCAAACACTGTTCACCAAACCAGTTCAGAATCTCCAGCAATAACTGTGGAACCATCAAGTGTTGCAACATTAACATCATTGGTAATGTTGTCAGAAAATCAAACCACAACTTCCCAAACTAGTAGAGTCTTCCCAGCAACCACTTTGGTAACATCAACAAGCGCTACAGTATCAACACCAACAATTACTGGAACAACGATAGATGCTCCAACTACAACTTCCAGAGCTAGTACGGCCTCTCCACCAACAACTGCGGAAATATCAACAAGTGCTTCAACATTAACAGCATCACAAACAATTAGAACAATTCCATCCACAACAGACACTCCAACCACAACTTCTCAAAACAGCAGAACCATTCAAACAGCTACTCTGGTTACATCAAAAAGTTCTGTAGCATCAAATTCAACAACTACAGTAGGAACTACAACAGACACCCCAACCACTACTTACCAAACGAGTACAACTAAATTTGCAACAACACCTACAACACAACAAGAGACAATATCTACAACTGTGAGCGTTGGTTTCACATCTTCGCAGAGCACGTTCACAATTGATTTACTGAATTCGTCTTCTGAAGCTTTCATCAATCGTGCATCAATGATACAGACACAGGTAGGTGTCATTACAAAATATGTTGCTAGTGTGGTGAATTCTTCAGGTGGCTTCGAGGGATGTAGATGTTTAAGGTGTCTTCGCTGACACTGACTTGGTTGTATAAAAACTGGTTTATTGCAAAGAAGTCAGAAATCAGACAGGCACCATGGGCCCCTGGGAATTTCTCTTTGGGCCAGATGTGAGCAACCCCAATGATCCTTTGTTCACATCTCCTCTTCTCCCCCCCCGTAACCCGAGCTGAAGATACGAGGAGTGGGGGTGAATGTATACATTCCGTAGTCGTACCCCAAGTGTCCTCCTGCGCAGGAATCTGGTCGCAGTGGAGAATAACAGGAAGTCCACTGACCAGATCCCTTTGCCAGAGGCGCCATATAGGAACAATAACACCTTATATGAAGTGCAGCAGGGTCACTCTTAGCTCAAATTAGGTCATATACATAAGTTCAGATACTACACTAGCAAATGCACCTAGTTAATATTCTTATAGATGTTTTATTTTTCTAGAACTTAAGGTGATGATTTGTGGGGGAATTTAAAGACACACGTTAACACTGACCAAATTGTACAAATGTAGGTGATAGCTTTCAGTGGCAAACTGGAATCTATAACTTGGCCTCGATATACTTGATCACTTCCGTATGTTACGGTTTTGCGCAATAACCAGGCAGGCCCAGAGCCATCACGTTGCTCATGCTGTCAGAAGCCCACAGGCACACATGGACTTAGGCCGGTGCTCCTATCTTATTCATTACTTGAAGTATTCAGATTATTCATGCAGTCATTGAAAGAGCCTTACATAGCTCGCGAGACACAGATTCAACCCCTGAGGTATATGGATGTAAATAACATTGTACACCACAAGCAACCTGCCCAACATAAACTTCCTAAACACTGAAGATATGGACACGGACATTGAGGCTCATTTCATCATTTTGTCAGTGCTACTAAATCACAGCGCATAAAGAATCTCACACACACTTTGACTGAGCCAAATAAATTAATGTGCATCATCTAGTGAGATGTCATTTGAAACGCACAATACAGCATGCCATTTTGCTCTCTAACTCGCTCACTCACCACTGTTGCACCACAGACAGCAAAGTTAGGATGTTTAGAAGGTCTGTCTTATATTCATAAGTCTTATTTTTTTCCCCTGTCCACCAACAATCAAGCCATGATAGGTTAATTCACCCCTGACTCTGAAACTAAAATGTATAGCTTGGCCTTCTCCTTGACCAACACTTTTATTAGTGATGTGAACATGACAGTAGGCTCATGCAGATGAGAGGAAATAGATTCAATGTATTGTATTAAATGAAATGAAATGATATATATATATATATATATAAATATTCCTGTTCTGATGTCCAGAAAGAAATCCAGGTCGTTTTAAGGCATAGAAGACCCTGAGGCTGAGGCTGGTTTCAATAGAAAATCTGAAACTCTTACAGAAACTACTCATGAATGTTCTATTTTCATTGTTTTTTTTATTTTAAGTGCCATGAAGTTATCAACTGTAAAACTTATCCCATATTGTCTCAGAGAAAATATAACAAAGTATACTGTGCTTCTTTCAATACAGCTTGAACCGAAATTCCAAGCAGCATTCACTTCTTTCAAGACCTTGACAGTGCTGTCATTCAGGTAAAGTGTGAAGACCAGTATTCCAACCAGGGCCGGCCCAAGCCTCCATGGGGCCCTGAGCAAAATTTGATTTTGAGGCCCTCTATTTCAGCCAATATTGATTGTTGATCATTGACACACCTACAATGAGTGAGGGATATGTCCTTTTTTGCGATATTGTTTCGCCTAACCACCTGTGCTTTGGATGCGCAGTGTGTACTGCATGTCGGGAGCCGGCGTTTTTTTTTTTTTTTTCTTGGCAGGAGGCACCTGTGCAGCGAAGCTCTAGTTACAGAGGCATTAAGAATCAATAGGTCTACATCAGCAGCTGCACTCTGTTGACAGTGTGTTTTCGTACAATAATATATATTTGATCATATAGAAATCATCATTTATACATGGGAAAAAAAAAAAGTTTTTTTTTTTTAATTTTTGATTGCTCTTGGGGGCCCCCTAGTGGCATTGGGACCCTAAGCCGTCGCTTACTTCGCTAATGCCTTGGGCCGGCTCGGATTCCAACTGAAACAAAATGTTGTCATTTGCATTTTGAAAAATAATATTTTATTCCTTTTTACAGGCGTGGGTCAGTGATCACTGAAATGAAGATTAACTTTGATATCAAAAATGTCCCAAATGACAATCAGATTAGAGCAGTTTTAACTGATGCATCTGCAACTGTCATTGGATTCGACATTGAAAAGGAATCCATCACAGTCGGTACGGCCTCATCAACTACCAGTATGACAACAAGTGTTCTATTATCAACAGCAAGCCCAGCAACTACAGCATCAACTCCAGTTACCAATTTACAGACCCGTACAACCTCTACAACAACAAGTGAGGAAAAATCATCAACGGGCACAACATCAACAACATCCAAAACAACTCCTGAAAAATCCACAACGGAGGCTCCAATGGAAATTTACGAAACCAGTTCAACTTCTAATATAATCAATGCAAAAACAACACAAGTTGTGAAACTAACTGCAGGAAAAACTACAGGTGGTGAGGCCTCGACAACAACTATTATGGAAGCAACAAAAGGTAAAGCAGAAACTACAACTTCTCAGGACAGAACGATGACTGGGGAAGCAATTGCTTCAAGGGCAAGGACGACTGATGCAATCTTGTCAACTACTTTAGATTCAACAACAACTGGAGCAGAAAGTACTACATATCAGGACATAACCACAACTGGGGGGAAAAAAGCAACAGTTGTGAAAACCACTGCAGCAGGAACTTCAACGGAGGCCTCACAAACTGATTTTGAAGAAAAAAACACAGAAGGAGCAACAAAAGCCGCTGAATCTACAACGACTTTTGAGGGAATCACCACTGATGTGACAATTACTGGGCAATTAACACCAGCTGCAACAACAGCTATAGGAGCAAGTAAGACTGATGAGGTCTCGTCAACGACTGTACAATCAAGAATAACTGGAGCACAAGCTGCTACATCTCAGGACAGAACCACAACCAAGGGAACAACAGTAAATGCTGTGACAACAACTAAAGGAGGAACTTCAAATGAGGCCTCAACAACTGATTTTGAAGTTAAAACCACAAAAGGAATAAGTACAGACATTGATTCTACAGCTATGTTAGAAAGAATTACCACTGACATAACAACTGCTGGACAAACAACACCAGCTACAACAACAACTACAAGAGCAAGTATGACTTATGAGGTCTCAACAATTATTGAGGAAGCAACAACTACAAAACGAGAAACTAAAGTCTTCAAGGCCCAAACGACTACCGGGGAAATAATGACAAAAGATTTGAGAACCACGACAGGAACAACATCTGCAACGACAACTACAGGAGCAAGTATGACTGATGAGGTCTCAGCAACTGCTGTGGCATCAACATCTGCAGCAGAAAGTACTACATCTAAGGAAATAACCACAACTGGGGAAACAACAGCAACTGCTATGACAAAAACTGAAGCAGGAACTTCAACTGAGGCCGCAAGAACTCATTTTGAAGTAAAAATGACACCAGGAGAAACAACAGCCAATGATTATAAAACTACAGTGGAGAGAATAACCACTGACGTAAAAACTACTGGGAAAACAACACCAGCTACAACAACAACTGTCGGAAAATCTATGACTCATGAGATCTCAACAATTACTGTTGAAGACAAAACTACTACTGGGAAAACAACAATGTTTCAGGCCCAAACGACTACAGGGGATGCAATAACAAAGGGTATAAGAACCACCACAGAAAAAATAACACCTGCAACAACAACAGCTCCAACAACTTCAACTGATGAGGTCTCATCATCTACTGTGAAATCAACATCTGCAGCAGAAACTACTATATCTGAAGAAATAAGCACAACTGAGGAAACAACAGCAACTGCTGTGACAACTACTGCAGGACCAACTTCAACTGAGACCTCAACAACTGATTTTGATGTTAAAAGCACAGAAAGAGCACCAACAGTAGCTGATTCTACAACTACATTGGAGAGAATCACCACTGACGTGACAACTACTGGACAAACAACACCAGCAACAACAACTACAAGAGCAAGTACGAGTCATGGGATCTCAACAATTACTGTGGACGCAATAACTACAAAACAAGAAACTACAGTCTCAATGGCCAAAACGACTTCAGGGGAAGCAATAACAACAGGTGTGAGAACCACCACAGAAAAGACACCAGTTCCAACAACAACTACAGAAGCAATTGCGACTGATCAGATCCCATCAACTACTGTGGAATCAACGTCTGCTAGAGAAACTACTACATCTGAAGAAATAACCACATCTGGGGAAACAACAGCAACTGCCGTGACAAACACTCTTGGAGCAACTTCAACTGAGGCCTCAACAACTGATTTGGATGTTGAAAGCACAGCAGGAGCAGCAACAGCAGTTGGTTCTACAACAACATTGGAGAGAATCACCACTGACATGACAACTACTGGAGAAACAATACCAGCTACAATAACAACAAACGGCAAAACTACGACTCAAGAAGTCTCAACAAATACTGTGAAAGCCACAACCACTACTCAAGAAACTACAGTCTCAAAGGCCAAAACGACTCCGGCGGAAGCAATAACAACAGGTGTGAGAACCACCACAGAAAAAACACCAGCTCCAAAAACAACAACCAGAACAATTAGGACTGATGAGGTCTCATCAACTACTGTGGAATCAACGTATGCTACAGAAACTGCTACATCTCAGGACATAACCAAAACTGGGGAAACAACAGCAACTGCTGTGACAACCACTCTTGGAGCAACTTCAACTGAAGCCCCAACAACTGATGTTGAAGTAAAAACCACAGCAGGAGGAACAACAGCAACTGGCTCTACAACAGCAGTGGAGAGAATCACCACTGACGTAACAAATACTGGACAAACAACACCAGCTGCAACAACAACTGTCGGAAAATCTACGACTCATGAGATCTCAACAATTACTGTGGAAGCCACAACCACTACAGGGAAAACAACAATGTTTCAGGCCCAAACGACTACAGGGGATGCAATAACAACAGGTATAAGACCCACTACAGAAAAAACACCAACTGCAACAACAACTACAGGAACAACTACAACTGATGAGGTCTCATCAACTACTGTCGGATTAACAACAACTGCAGCAGGAACTACTACATCTGAAGAAATAACCACAACTGGGGAAACAACAGCAACAACCACTCTTGGAGCAACTTCAACTGAGGCCCCAACAACTGATTTGGATGTTGAAAGCACAGCAGGAGCAACAACAGCAGCTGGTTCTACAACAACATTGGAGAGAATCACCACGGACATGACAACTACTGGAGAAACAATACCAGCTACAATAACAACAAACGGCAAAACTACGACTCAAGAAGTCTCAACAAATGCTGTGGAAGCCACAACCACTACTCGAGAAACTACAGTCTCAAAGGCCAAAACGACTCCTCCGGAAGTAATAACAACAGGTGTGAGAACCACCACAGAAAAAACACAAGCTCCAAAAACAACAACCAGAACAAGTAGGACTGATGAGTTCTCATCAACTACTGTCGAATCAACGTCTGCTACAGAAACTGCTACATCTCAGGATATAACCAAAATTGGGGAAACAATAGCAACTGCTTTGACAACCACTCTTGGAGCAACTTCAACTGAGGCCCCAACAACTGATGTTGAAGTAAAAACCAAAGCAGGAGGAACAACAGCAAATGGTTCTACAACAGCAGTGGAGAGAATCACCACTGATGTGACAACTACTGGAGAAACAATACCAGCTACAATAACAACAAACGGCAAAACTACGACTCAAGAAGTCTCAACAAATACTGTGGAAGCCACAACCACTACTCGAGAAACTACAGTCTCAAAGGCCAAAACGACTCCTCCAGAAGTAATAACAACAGGTGTGAGAACCACCACAGAAAAAACACAAGCTCCAAAAACAACAACCAGAACAAGTAGGACTGATGAGTTCTCATCAACTACTGTCGAATCAACGTCTGCTACAGAAACTGCTACATCTCAGGATATAACCAAAACTGGGGAAACAACAGCAACTGCTTTGACAACCACTCTTGGAGCAACTTCAACTGAGGCCCCAACAACTGATGTTGAAGTAAAAACCACAGCAGGAGGAACAACAGCAAATGGTTCTACAACAGCAGTGGAGAGAATCACCACTGATGTGACAACTACTGGAGAAACAATACCAGCTACAATAACAACCAACGTTAAAACTACGACTCCAGAGGTCTCAACAAATACTGTGGAAGCCACAATCACTACTCGAGAAACTACAGTCTCAAAGGCCAAAAGGACTCCGGCGGAAGTAATAACAACAGGTGTGAGAACCACCACAGAAAAAACACCAGCTCCAAAAACAACAACCAGAACAAGTACGACCGATGAGGTCTCACCAACTACTGTGGAATCAACGTCTGCTATAGAAACTACTACATCTCAGGGTATAACCACAACTGGGGAAACAATAGCAACTGCTTTGACAACCACTCTTGAAGCAACTTCAACTGAGGCCCCAACAACTGATGTTGAAGTAAAAACCACAGCAGGAGGAACTACAGCAACTGGTTCTACAACAGCAGTGGAGAGAACCACCACTGACGTAACAAATACTGGACAAACAACACCAGCTACAATAACAACCAACGTTAAAACTACGACTCCAGAGGTCTCAACAAATACTGTGGAAGCCACAATCACTACTCGAGAAACTACAGTCTCAAAGGCCAAAACGACTCAGGCGGAAGTAATAACAACAGGTGTGAGAACCACCACAGAAAAAGCACCAGCTCCAAAAACAACAACCAGAACAAGTAGGACTGATGAGGTCTCATCAACAACTGTGGAATCAACGTATGCTACAGAAACTGCTACATCTCAGGATATAACCAAAACTGGGGAAACAACAGCAACTGCTGTGACAACCACTCTTGGAGCAACTTCAACTGAAGCCCCAACAACTGATGTTGAAGTCAAAACCACAGCAGGAGGAACAACAGCAACTGGTTCTACAACAGCAGTGGAGAGAATCACCACTGACGTAACAAATACTGGACAAACAACACCAGCTGCAACAACAACTGTCGGAAAATCTGTGACTCATGAGATCTCAACAATTACTGTGGAAGCCACAACCACTACAGGAAAAAAACAATGTTTCAGGCCCAAACGACTACAGGGGATGCAATAACAACAGGTATAAGAACCACTAAAGAAAAAACACCACCTGCAAAAACAACTACAGGAACAACTACAACTTATGAGGTCTCATCAACTACTGTCGGATTAACAACAACTGCAGCAAGAACTACTACATCTCAGGACATAACCACAACTGGGGAAATAACAGTGACAGTTTTGACAACCACTGCAGGACCAACTTCAACTGAGGACTCAACAAATGATTTTGATGTTAAAAGCACAGCAGGAGCAACAACAACAGCAACTGATTCTTCAACTACATTGAGAGAACCATTGTAGAAACAACATCAGCTCCAACAACAACTAAAGAAGCAACTACGACTGATGAGGTCCCATCATCTACTGTGAAATCAACGTCTGCAGCAGAAAGTACTACATCTCAAGAAATAACCACAACTGGGGAAACAACAGCAACAACCACTCTTGGAGCAACTTCAACTGAGGCCTCAACAACTGATTTGGATGTTGAAAGCACAGCAGGAGCAACAACAGCAGTTGGTTCTACAACAACACTGGAGAGAATCACCACTGACATGACAACTACTGGAGAAACAATACCAGCTCCAATAACAACAAACGGCAAAACTACGACTCAAGAAGTCTCAACAAATACTGTGGAAGCCACAACCACTACTCGAGAAACTACAGTCTCAAAGGCCAAAACGACTCCTCCGGAAGTAATAACAACAGGTGTGAGAACCACCACAGAAAAAACACCAGCTCCAAAAACAACAACCAGAACAAGTACGACCGATGAGGTCCCACCAACTACTGTGGAATCAACGTCTGCTACAGAAACTACTACATCTCAGGGTATAACCACAACTGGGGAAACAATAGCAACTGCTTTGACAACCACTCTTGGAGCAACTTCAACTGAGGCCCCAACAACTGATGTTGAAGTAAAAACCACAGCAGGAGGAACAACAGCAACTGTTTCTACAACAGCAGTGGAGAGAATCACCACTGACGTAACAAATATTGGACAAACAACACCAGCTGCAACAACAACTGTCGGAAAATCTACGACTCATGAGATCTCAACAATTACTGTGGAAGCCACAACCACTACAGGGAAAACAACAATGTTTCAGGCCCAAACGACTACAGGGGATGCAATAACAACAGGTATAAGACCCACTACAGAAAAAACACCAACTGCAACAACAACTACAGGAACAACTACAACTGATGAGGTCTCATCAACTACTGTCGGATTAACAACAACTGCAGCAGGAACTACTACATCTGAAGAAATAACCACAACTGGGGAAACAACAGCAACAACCACTCTTGGAGCAACTTCAACTGAGGCCCCAACAACTGATTTGGATGTTGAAAGCACAGCAGGAGCAACAACAGCAGCTGGTTCTACAACAACATTGGAGAGAATCACCACGGACATGACAACTACTGGAGAAACAATACCAGCTACAATAACAACAAACGGCAAAACTACGACTCAAGAAGTCTCAACAAATGCTGTGGAAGCCACAACCACTACTCGAGAAACTACAGTCTCAAAGGCCAAAACGACTCCTCCGGAAGTAATAACAACAGGTGTGAGAACCACCACAGAAAAAACACAAGCTCCAAAAACAACAACCAGAACAAGTAGGACTGATGAGTTCTCATCAACTACTGTCGAATCAACGTCTGCTACAGAAACTGCTACATCTCAGGATATAACCAAAACTGGGGAAACAATAGCAACTGCTTTGACAACCACTCTTGGAGCAACTTCAACTGAGGCCCCAACAACTGATGTTGAAGTAAAAACCACAGCAGGAGGAACAACAGCAAATGGTTCTACAACAGCAGTGGAGAGAATCACCACTGATGTGACAACTACTGGAGAAACAATACCAGCTACAATAACAACAAACGGCAAAACTACGACTCAAGAAGTCTCAACAAATACTGTGGAAGCCACAACCACTACTCGAGAAACTACAGTCTCAAAGGCCAAAACGACTCCTCCGGAAGTAATAACAACAGGTGTGAGAACCACCACAGAAAAAACACAAGCTCCAAAAACAACAACCAGAACAAGTAGGACTGATGAGTTCTCATCAACTACTGTCGAATCAACGTCTGCTACAGAAACTGCTACATCTCAGGATATAACCAAAACTGGGGAAACAACAGCAACTGCTTTGACAACCACTCTTGGAGCAACTTCAACTGAGGCCCCAACAACTGATGTTGAAGTAAAAACCACAGCAGGAGGAACAACAGCAACTGGTTCTACAACAGCAGTGGAGAGAACCACCACTGACGTAACAAATACTGGACAAACAACACCAGCTACAATAACAACCAACGTTAAAACTACGACTCCAGAGGTCTCAACAAATACTGTGGAAGCCACAATCACTACTCGAGAAACTACAGTCTCAAAGGCCAAAACGACTCAGGCGGAAGTAATAACAACAGGTGTGAGAACCACCACAGAAAAAACACCAGCTCCAAAAACAACAACCAGAACAAGTAGGACTGATGAGGTCTCATCAACAACTGTGGAATCAACGTATGCTACAGAAACCGCTACATCTCAGGATATAACCAAAACTGGGGAAACAACAGCAACTGCTGTGACAACCACTCTTGGAGCAACTTCAACTGAAGCCCCAACAACTGATGTTGAAGTCAAAACCACAGCAGGAGGAACAACAGCAACTGGTTCTACAACAGCAGTGGAGAGAATCACCACTGACGTAACAAATACTGGACAAACAACACCAGCTGCAACAACAACTGTCGGAAAATCTGTGACTCATGAGATCTCAACAATTACTGTGGAAGCCACAACCACTACAGGGAAAACAACAATGTTTCAGGCCCAAACGACTACAGGGGATGCAATAACAACAGGCATAAGAACCACTAAAGAAAAAACACCACCTGCAAAAACAACTACAGGAACAACTACAACTTATGAGGTCTCATCAACTACTGTAGGATTAACAACAACTGCAGCAAGAACTACTACATCTCAGGACATAACCACAACTGGGGAAATAACAGTGACAGTTTTGACAACCACTGCAGGACCAACTTCAACTGAGGACTCAACAAATGATTTTGATGTTAAAAGCACAGCAGGAGCAACAACAACAGCAACTGATTCTTCAACTACATTGGAGAGAACCATTGTAGAAACAACATCAGCTCCAACAACAACTAAAGAAGCAACTACGACTGATGAGGTCCCATCATCTACTGTGAAATCAACGTCTGCAGCAGAAAGTACTACATCTCAAGAAATAACCACAACTGGGGAAACAACAGCAACAACCACTCTTGGAGCAACTTCAACTGAGGCCTCAACAACTGATTTGGATGTTGAAAGCACAGCAGGAGCAACAACAGCAGTTGGTTCTACAACAACACTGGAGAGAATCACCACTGACATGACAACTACTGGAGAAACAATACCAGCTACAATAACAACAAACGGCAAAACTACGACTCAAGAAGTCTCAACAAATACTGTGGAAGCCACAACCACTACTCGAGAAACTACAGTCTCAAAGGCCAAAACGACTCCTCCGGAAGTAATAACAACAGGTGTGAGAACCACCACAGAAAAAACACCAGCTCCAAAAACAACAACCAGAACAAGTACGACCGATGAGGTCCCACCAACTACTGTGGAATCAACGTCTGCTACAGAAACTACTACATCTCAGGGTATAACCACAACTGGGGAAACAATAGCAACTGCTTTGACAACCACTCTTGGAGCAACTTCAACTGAGGCCCCAACAACTGATGTTGAAGTAAAAACCACAGCAGGAGGAACAACAGCAACTGGTTCTAAAACAGCAGTGGAGAGAATCACCACTGACGTAACAAATACTGGACAAACAACACCAGCTGCAACAACAACTGTCAGAAAATCTGTGACTCATGAGATCTCAACAAATAATGTGGAAGCCACAACCACTACAGGGAAAACAACAATGTTTCAGGCCCAAACGACTACAGGGGATGCAATAACAACAGGTATAAGAACCACTACAGAAAAAACACCAACTGCAACAACAACTACAGGAACAACTACAACTGATGAGGTCTCAACAACTACTGCCGGATTAACAACAACTGCAGCAGGAACTACTACATCTGAAGAAATAACCACAACTGGGGAAACAACAGCAACAACCACTCTTGGAGCAACTTCAACTGAGGCCCCAACAACTGATTTGGATGTTGAAAGCACAGCAGGAGCAACAACAGCAGCTGGTTCTACAACAACATTGGAGAGAATCACCACGGACATGACAACTACTGGAGAAACAATACCAGCTACAATAACAACAAACGGCAAAACTACGACTCAAGAAGTCTCAACAAATGCTGTGGAAGCCACAACCACTACTCGAGAAACTACAGTCTCAAAGGCCAAAACGACTCCTCCGGAAGTAATAACAACAGGTGTGAGAACCACCACAGAAAAAACACAAGCTCCAAAAACAACAACCAGAACAAGTAGGACTGATGAGTTCTCATCAACTACTGTCGAATCAACGTCTGCTACAGAAACTGCTACATCTCAGGATATAACCAAAACTGGGGAAACAACAGCAACTGCTTTGACAACCACTCTTGGAGCAACTTCAACTGAGGCCCCAACAACTGATGTTGAAGTAAAAACCACAGCAGGAGGAACAACAGCAAATGGTTCTACAACAGCAGTGGAGAGAATCACCACTGATGTGACAACTACTGGAGAAACAATACCAGCTACAATAACAACCAACGTTAAAACTACGACTCCAGAGGTCTCAACAAATACTGTGGAAGCCACAACCACTACTCGAGAAACTACAGTCTCAAAGGCCAAAACGACTCCAGGCGCATTTCCTCGGGAAGTAATAACAACAGGTGTGAGAACCACCACAGAAAAACACCAGCTCCAAAACAACAACCAGAACAAGTAGGACTGATGAGGTCTCATCAACAACTGTGGAATCAACGTCTGCTACAGAAACTGCTACATCTCAGGATATAACCAAAACTGGGGAAACAACAGCAACTGCTTTGACAACCACTCTTGGAGCAACTTCAACTGAGGCCCCAACAACTGATGTTGAAGTAAAAACCACAGCAGGAGGAACAACAGCAACTGGTTCTACAACAGCAGTGGAGAGAATCACCACTGACGTAACAAATACTGGACAAACAACACCAGCTGCAACAACAACTGTCGGAAAATCTCTGACTCATGAGATCTCAACAATTACTGTGGAAGCCACAACCACTACAGGGAAAACAACAATGTTTCAGGCCCAAACGACTACAGGGGATGCAATAACAACAGGTATAAGAACCACTAAAGAAAAACACCACCTGCAAAAAACAACTACAGGAACAACTACAACTGATGAGGTCTCATCAACTACTGTCGGATTAACAACAACTGCAGCAAGAACTACTACATCTCAGGACATAACCACAACTGGGGAAATAACAGTGACAGTTTTGACAACCACTGCAGGACCAACTTCAACTGAGGACTCAACAAATGATTTTGATGTTAAAAGCACAGCAGGAGCAACAACAGCAACTGGTTCTACAACAACATTGGAGAGAATCACCACGGACATGACAACTACTGGAGAAACAATACCAGCCACAATAACAACAACAACGGCAAAAGAAACAACGACTCAAGAAGTCTCAACAAATAGCTGTGGAAGCCACAACCACTACTCGAGAAACTACAGTCTCAAAGGCCAAAACGACTCAAAGGAAGTAATAACAACAGGTGTGAGAACCACCACAGAAAAAACACCAGCTCCAAAAACAACAACCAGAACAAGTAGGGACTGATGAGGTCTCATCAACTACTGTCGAATCAACGTCTGCTACAGAAACTGCTACATCTCAGGATATAACCACAACTGGGGAAACAACAGCAACTGCTTTGACAACCACTCTTGGAGCAACTTCAACTGAGGCCCCAACAACTGATGTTGGAAGTAAAAACCACAGCAGGAGGAACAACAGCAAATGGTTCTACAACAGCAGTGGAGAGAATCACCACTGACATGACAACTACTGGAGAAACAATACCAGCTACAATAACAACAAACGGCAAAACTACGACTCAAGAAGTCTCAACAAATGCTGTGGAAGCCACAACCACTACTCGAGAAACTACAGTCTCAAAGGCCAAAACGACTCCTCCGGAAGTAATAACAACAGGTGTGAGAACCACCACAGAAAAAACACCAGCTCCAAAAACAACAACCAGAACAAGTAGGACTGATGAGTTCTCATCAACTACTGTCGAATCAACGTCTGCTACAGAAACTGCTACATCTCAGGATATAAGCAAAACTGGGGAAACAACAGCAACTGCTTTGACAACCACTCTTGGAGCAACTTCAACTAAGGCCCCAACAACTGATGTTGAAGTAAAAACCACAGCAGGAGGAACAACAGCAAATGGTTCTACAACAGCAGTGGAGAGAATCACCACTGATGTGACAACTACTGGAGAAACAATACCAGCTACAATAACAACCAACGTTAAAACTACGACTCCAGAGGCCTCAACAAATACTGTGGAAGCCACAACCACTACTCGAGAAACTACAGTCTCAAAGGCCAAAATGACTCAGGCGGAAGTAATAACAACAGGTGTGAGAACCACCACAGAAAAAACACCAGCTCCAAAAACAACAACCAGAACAAGTAGGACTGATGAGGTCTCATCAACAACTGTGGAATCAACGTATGCTACAGAAACTGCTACATCTCAGGATATAACCAAAACTGGGGAAACAACAGCAACTGCTGTGACAACCACTCTTGGAGCAACTTCAACTGAAGCCCCAACAACTGATGTTGAAGTCAAAACCACAGCAGGAGGAACAACAGCAACTGGTTCTACAACAGCAGTGGAGAGAATCACCACTGACGTAACAAATACTGGACAAACAACACCAGCTGCAACAACAACTGTCGGAAAATCTCTGACTCATGAGATCTCAACAATTACTGTGGAAGCCACAACCACTACAGGAAAACAATGTTTCAGGCCCAAAGCGACTACAGGGGATGCAATAACAACAGGTATAAGAACCACTAAAGAAAAAACACCACCTGCAAAAACAACTACAGGAACAACTACAACTTATGAGGTCTCATCAACTACTGTCGGATTAACAACAACTGCAGCAAGAACTACTACATCTCAGGACATAACCACAACTGGGGAAATAACAGTGACAGTTTTGACAACCACTGCAGGACCAACTTCAACTGAGGACTCAACAAATGATTTTGATGTTAAAAGCACAGCAGGAGCAACAACAACAGCAACTGATTCTTCAACTACATTGGAGAGAACCATTGTAGAAACAACATCAGCTCCAGCAACAACTAAAGAAGCAACTACGACTGATGAGGTCCCATCATCTACTGTGAAATCAACGTCTGCAGCAGAAAGTACTACATCTCAAGAAATAACCACAACTGGGGAAACAACAGCAACAACCACTCTTGGAGCAACTTCAACTGAGGCCTCAACAACTGATTTGGATGTTGAAAGCACAGCAGGAGCAACAACAGCAGTTGGTTCTACAACAACACTGGAGAGAATCACCACTGACATGACAATTACTGGAGAAACAATACCAGCTACAATAACAACAAACGGCAAAACTACGACTCAAGAAGTCTCAACAAATACTGTGGAAGCCACAACCACTACTCGAGAAACTACAGTCTCAAAGGCCAAAACGACTCCTCGGAAGTAATAACAACAGGTGTGAGAACCACCACAGAAAAAACACCAGCTCAAAAACAACAACCAGAACAAGTAGGACTGATGAGGTCTCACCAACTACTGTGGAATCAACGTCTGCTACAGAAACTGCTACATCTCAGGGTATAACCACAACTGGGGAAACAATAGCAACTGCTTTGACAACCACTCTTGGAGCAACTTCAACTGAGGCCCCAACAACTGATGTTGAAGTAAGAACCACAGCAGGAGGAACAACAGCAACTGGTTCTACAACAGCAGTGGAGAGAATCACCACTGACGTAACAAATACTGGACAAACAACACCAGCTGCAACAACAACTGTCAGAAAATCTGTGACTCATGAGATCTCAACAAATAATGTGGAAGCCACAACCACTACAGGGAAAACAACAATGTTTCAGGCCCAAACGACTACAGGGGATGCAATAACAACAGGTATAAGAACCACTACAGAAAAAACACCAACTGCAACAACAACTACAGGAACAACTACAACTGATGAGGTCTCAACAACTACTGTCGGATTAACAACAACTGCAGCAGGAACTACTACATCTGAAGAAATAACCACAACTGGGGAAACAACAGCAACAACCACTCTTGGAGCAACTTCAACTGAGGCCCCAACAACTGATTTTGATGTAAAAACCACAGCAGGAGCAACAACAGCAGCTGGTTCTACAACAACATTGGAGAGAATCACCACGGACATGACAACTACTGGAGAAACAATACCAGCTACAATAACAACAAACGGCAAAACTACGACTCAGAAGTCTCAACAAATGCTGTGGAAGCCACAACCACTACTCGAGAAACTACAGTCTCAAAGGCCAAAACGACTCCTCCGGAAGTAATAACAACAGGTGTGAGAACCACCACAGAAAAAACACCAGCTCCAAAAACAACAACCAGAACAAGTAGGACTGATGAGGTCTCACCAACTACTGTCGAATCAACGTCTGCTACAGAAACTGCTACATCTCAGGTATAACCACAACTGGGGAAACAACAGCAACTGCTTTGACAACCACTCTTGGAGCAACTTCAACTAAGGCCCCAACAACTGATGTTGAAGTAAAAACCACAGCAGGAGGAACAACAGCAAATGGTTCTACAACAGCAGTGGAGAGAATCACCACTGATGTGACAACTACTGGAGAAACAATACCAGCTACAATAACAACCAACGTTAAAACTACGACTCCAGAGGTCTCAACAAATACTGTGGAAGCCACAACCACTACTCGAGAAACTACAGTCTCAAAGGCCAAAACGACTCAGGCGGAAGCAATAACAACAGGTGTGAGAACCACCACAGAAAATACACCAGCTCCAAAAACAACAACCAGAACAAGTAGGACTGATGAGGTCTCATCAACAACTGTGGAATCAACGTATGCTACAGAAACTGCTACATCTCAGGATATAACCAAAACTGGGGAAACAACAGCAACTGCTGTGACAACCACTCTTGGAGCAACTTCAACTGAAGCCCCAACAACTGATGTTGAAGTCAAAACCACAGCAGGAGGAACAACAGCAACTGGTTCTACAACAGCAGTGGAGAGAATCACCACTGACGTAACAAATACTGGACAAACAACACCAGCTGCAACAACAACTGTCGGAAAATCTCTGACTCATGAGATCTCAACAATTACTGTGGAAGCCACAACCACTACAGGGAAAACAATGTTTCAGGCCCAAACGACTACAGGGGATGCAATAACAACAGGTATAAGAACCACTAAAGAAAAAACACCACCTGCAAAAACAACTACAGGAACAACTACAACTTATGAGGTCTCATCAACTACTGTCGGATTAACAACAACTGCAGCAAGAACTACTACATCTCAGGACATAACCACAACTGGGGAAATAACAGTGACAGTTTTGACAACCACTGCAGGACCAACTTCAACTGAGGACTCAACAAATGATTTTGATGTTAAAAGCACAGCAGGAGCAACAACAACAGCAACTGATTCTTCAACTACATTGGAGAGAACCATTGTAGAAACAACATCAGCTCCAACAACAACTAAAGAAGCAACTACGACTGATGAGGTCCCATCATCTACTGTGAAATCAACGTCTGCAGCAGAAAGTACTACATCTCAAGAAATAACCACAACTGGGGAAACAACAGCAACAACCACTCTTGGAGCAACTTCAACTGAGGCCTCAACAACTGATGTTGAAGTAAAAACCACAGCAGGAGGAACAACAACAACTGTTTCTACAACAGCAGTGGAGAGAATCACCACTGACGTAACAAATACTGGACAAACAACACCAGCTGCAACAACAACTGTCAGAAAATCTGTGACTCATGAGATCTCAACAAATAATGTGGAAGCCACAACCACTACAGGGAAAACAACAATGTTTCAGGCCCAAACGACTACAGGGGATGCAATAACAACAGGTATAAGAACCACTACAGAAAAAACACCAACTGCAACAACAACTACAGGAACAACTACAACTGATGAGGTCTCATCAACTACTGTCGGATTAACAACAACTGCAGCAGGAACTACTACATCTGAAGAAATAACCACAACTGGGGAAACAACAGCAACAACCACTCTTGGAGCAACTTCAACTGAGGCCTCAACAACTGATTTGGATGTTGAAAGCACAGCAGGAGCAGCAACAGCAGTTGGTTCTACAACAACATTGGAGAGAATCACCACTGACATGACAACTACTGGAGTAACAATACCAGCTACAATAACAACAAACGGCAAAACTACGACTCCAGAGGTCTCAACAAATACTGTGGAAGCCACAATCACTACTCGAGAAACTACAGTCTCAAAGGCCAAAACGACTCAGGCGGAAGCAATAACAACAGGTGTGAGAACCACCACAGAAAAAACACCAGATCCAAAAACAACAACCAGAACAAGTAGGACTGATGAGGTCTCATCAACAACTGTGGAATCAACGTATGCTACAGAAACTGCTACATCTCAGGATATAACCAAAACTGGGGAAACAACAGCAACTGCTGTGACAACCACTCTTGGAGCAACTTCAACTGAAGCCCCAACAACTGATGTTGAAGTCAAAACCACAGCAGGAGGAACAACAGCAACTGGTTCTACAACAGCAGTGGAGAGAATCACCACTGACGTAACAAATACTGGACAAACAACACCAGCTGCAACAACAACTGTCGGAAAATCTGTGACTAATGAGATCTCAACAATTACTGTGGAAGCCACAACCACTACAGGGAAAACAACAATGTTTCAGGCCCAAACGACTACAGGGGATGCAATAACAACAGGTATAAGAACCACTACAGAAAAAACACCAACTGCAACAACAACTACAGGAACAACTACAACTGATGAGGTCTCATCAACTACTGTCGGATTAACAACAACTGCAGCAGGAACTACTACGTCTGAAGAAATAACCACAACTGGGGAAACAACAGCAACAACCACTCTTGGAGCAACTTCAACTGAGGCCTCAACAACTGATTTGGATGTTGAAAGCACAGCAGGAGCAGCAACAGCAGTTGGTTCTACAACAACATTGGAGAGAATCACCACTGACATGACAACTACTGGAGAAACAATACCAGCTACAATAACAACAAACGGCAAAACTACGACTCAAGAAGTCTCAACAAATTCTGTGGAAGCCACAACCACTACTCGAGAAACTACAGTCTCAAAGGCCAAAACGACTCCGGCGGAAGTAATAACAACAGGTGTGAGAACCACCACAGAAAAAACACAAGCTCCAAAAACAACAACCAGAACAAGTAGGACTGATGAGGTCTCATCAACTACTGTCGAATCAACGTCTGCTACAGAAACTTCTACATCTCAGGATATAACCAAAACTGGGGAAACAACAGCAACTGCTATGACAACCACTCTTGGAGCAACTTCAACTGAGGCGTCAACAACTGATTTTGATGTTAAAGGCACAGCAGGAGCAACAACATCCGCTGCTTCTTCAACTACATTGGAAAGAATCACAACTGCTGTAACAAGGACTGGACAAACAACCATAGCTCCAAAAACAACTGCAGAAATAACACAAGTTGTAAAGACAACTGAAATTGTCATTGATGAGGTTTTAAAATCAACCTCTGTGGAAGAAAAAACAACAGGAGAAAATACTAAATCTAAGGCTAAGACAACAACTTGGGAAGGAACAACAACTGCTGAGACAACTCCTGCAGAAAAAACTGCAGGATTAGCCACGGTGACAATAATAGTGACAACAGGTGCTGAAGCATTAACACCAACACCTTTAGCAACTACGACAAGTGCTAGAACCACAACTTCCCAAACTAGTCTAGTGTCTCTAGCAACAACTGTGGTGACATCAACAAGCGTTGCAACAGCAACATCTTCAACAACTATGTCAAAAACTCCAGCCACAACTTTCCAAACTGACACAGCATCACTAACAACTGTTGTGAACACATCAACAAATGCTTCAAGACCCAAAACCTCCCAAAGTACGACTATATTATCAACAATATACACTCCAAACACTGTTCACCAAACCAGTTCAGAATCTCCAGCAATAACTGTGGAACCATCAAGTGTTGCAACATTAACATCATTGGTAATGTCAGAAAATCAAACCACAACTTCCCAAACTAGTAGAGTCTTCCCAGCAACCACTTTGGTAACATCAACAAGCACTACAGTATCAACACCAACAATTACTGGAACAACGATAGATGCTCCAACTACAACTTCCAGAGCTAGTACGGCCTCTCCACCAACAACTGCGGAAATATCAACAAGTGCTTCAACATTAACAGCATCACAAACAATTAGAACAATTCCATCCACAACAGACACTCCAACCACAACTTCTCAAAACAGCAGAACCATTCAAACAGCTATTCTGGTTACATCAAAAAGTTCTGTAGCATCAAATTCAACAACTACAGTAGGAACTACAGACACCCCAACCACTACTTACCAAACGAAGTACAACTAAATTTGCCACAACACCTACAACACAACAAGAGACAATAACTACAACTGTGAGCGTTAGTTTCACATCTTTGCAGAGCACGTTCACAATTGATTTGCTGAATTCGTCTTCTGAAGCTTTCATCAATCGTGCATCAATGATACAGACACAGGTAGGTGTCATTACAAAATATGTTGCTAGCAATTGCACCTAGTTAATATTCTTATAGATGTTTTATTTTTCTAGAACTTAAGGTGATGATTTTTGGGGGAATTTAAAGACACACCTTAACACTGACCTAATTGTACAAATGTAGGTGATAGCTTCCAGTGGTGAACTGGAATCCATAACTTGGCCTCGATGTACTTGATCACTTCCGTATGTAAGGGTTTTTCGTAATAACCAGGCAGGCCCAGAGCCATCACGTTGCTCATGCTGTCAGAGACACACAGGCACACATGGACTTCGGCCAGTGCTCCTATCTTATTCATTACTTAAAGTGTTCAGAATTTTCATGCAGTCATTGAAAGAGCCTTACATAGCTTGCGAGACACAGATTCAACCCCTGAGGTATATGGATGTAAATAACATTGTACACCACAAGCAGCCTGCCTAACATAAACTTCCTAAACACTGAAGATATAGACACGGACCATGAGGCTCATTTCATCATTTTGTCAGTGCTACTAAATCACAGCACATAATGAATCTCACACACACCTTGACTGAGCCAAATAAATGAATGTGCATCATCAAGTGAAATGTCATTTGAAATGCACATTACAGCATGCCATTTTGCTCTCTAACTCGCTCACTCACCACTGTTGCACCTCAAACAGCAAAGTTAGGATTTTAAGAAGGCCTGTCTTATATTCATAAGTCTTATTTTTATTTTCCTGTCCACCAACAATCAAGCCGTGATAGGTTAATTCATCTCTGACTCTGAAACTAAAATATATTTAGCTTGGCCTTCTCCTTGACCAACACTTTTATTAGTGATGTGAACATGACAGTAGGCTCATGCAGACGAGAGAAAATACATTCAATGTATTGTATTAAATGAAATTAAAGGAGATTTATATATATATATATATATATATATATTAATTAATGCTGGCCATCGATTAATTTTTTAAATCGTGATTAATCACACTCCAATCCGTGAGTTAATCATGGTTAATCACGATTTAAATGGCTCATTTGAAGTCTGTAGAAGGCATTCAAAATATGTGTGTGCAACATAAATAATGACCAGAAGAAAGTCCATGAGGACGGGTTTCTGTTTATTTTTCAAAATAAACATGCATAGTAGGCAAGTTGGCTGGGGCGACATTAACCATCAGGCAATTTGACACACAGGTCTGTCTTATGTGGACAAAGTTCTTTCATGAACTACCTGGAATGACCAACAGAGGGTGGAACAACACCATGCAACTGCATCCATGTCAGCTGGCGTTTGATGTACACATGTTCCGACCAGCATACACCCCCCCAGCCTAACTCAGACAGACTGGGCCAGGCATAAAAAAAGCAAAGAAAAAAAAAGCATCCGCGCTAAAATATTCATTGCTTGCTCACTATTGTGGCGGCCGTGGGGAGTTGGATGCGCCCCTCCAGCCCCAAAGGATAACGGGGGAATTATTTTGGGGAGTTCTGCTAATTGCTGTTGTTGAACTGCAAGTGTGTGACTATCTTTGAGTGTGTTAGTGCGTGTTTAATGTTCCTTTGGTGTTACAAGTCATGTTTTGTTCATGTCGGTCTGAACCGTGAGTCAATGTGGACTCTGTTTGAGTTAGCCCCCGGCTACCGCCATGTTGGGGTGTGTTCCAAAAAGTTCAAGCTACAAAATAAAAGGTGACGTACAAAAGACGATATCTGTGCAACGAGTGGTTCCTCTGTCGAATCCCCACACTATGTAGACCTAGCTCCCAGACCCAACTTTGAGAATAGAATAACGGCAAGAATTTTTTTATCGCGCAATGAGAGTCTCGCGGTAATGCAGCACGTTAATGCCGTTAACGGCACAGCATTAATATGTATATATATATGTATATATATACATTTATTTAATATTCCTGTTCTGATGTCCAGAAAAAAAATCCAGGCATAGCCCTGAGGGTTCCCCACTGCTAGCTTCAATAGAAAATCTGGAACTCTTACAGAAACTAATCATCAATGTTCTATTTTCATTGTTGTTGTTTTTTATTTTAATTGCCATGAAGTTATCAACTGTAAAACTTATCCCATATTGTCTCAGAGAAAATATAACAAGGTAAACTGTGCTTCTTTCAATACAGCTTGAACTGAAATTCCAAGCAGCATTCACTTCTTTCAAGACCTTGACAGTGCTGTCATTCAGGTAAAGTATGAAGACCAGTATTCCAACTGAAACAAAATGCTGTCATTTGCATTTTGTAAAATAATATTTTCTTTTCTTTTTATAGGCATGGGTCAGTGATCAATGAACTGAAGATTAACTTTGATATCAAAAATGTCCCAAACGACAATCAGATTAGAGCAGTTTTGACTGATGCATCTGCAACTGTCATTGGATTCGACATTGAAACGGAATCCATCACAGTTGGTACGGCCTCATCAACTACCAGTTTGACAACAAGTCTTGTACAATCAACAGCAAGCCCAAAAACTACAGCATCAACTCCAGTTACCAATTTACAGACACGTACAACCTCTGCAACAAGTGAGGAAAAATCATCAAGGGGCACAACATCAACAACATCCAAAACAACTCCTGCAAAATCCACAACAGAGGCTCCAATGGAAATTTACAAAACCAGTTCAACTTCTAATATAATCAATGCAAAAACAACACAAGTTGTGAAACAAACTGCAGAAAAAACTATGGGTAATGAGGCCTCGACAACAACTATTGTGGAAGCAACAAAAGGTAAAACAGAAACTACAACTTCTCAGGCCAAAACGACGACAGGGGAAGCAATTGCTGGACAAACAACACCAGCTACAACAACAACTACAAGAGCAAGTACGAGTCACGGGATCTCAACAATTACTGTGGACGCAATAACTACTAAACGAGAAACAAACGTCTCAAAGGCCAAAACGACTCCGGCGCAAACAAAAACAACAGGTGTGACTACCACCACAGAAACAATACCAACTGCAACAACAACTACAGAAGCAATTGCGACTGATGAGGTCCCATCATCTACTGTGAAATCAACGTCTGCAGCAGAAACTACTTCATCTGAAGAAATAACCACAACTGGGGAAACAACTGCAACTGCTGTGACAGCCACTCGTGGAGCAACTTCAACTGAGGCCTCAACAACTGATTTTGATGTGAAAAGCACAGCAGGGGCAACAACAGCAGCTGATTCTCCAACTACATTGGAGAGAACCACCATTGAAACAACAACAACTAAAGAAGCAATTACGACTGATGAGGTCCCATCATCTACTGTGAAATTAACGTCTACAGCAGAAAGTACTACATCTCTGGATATAACCACAACTGGGGAAACAACAGTAACTGCTGTGACAACCACTCTTGGAGCAACTTCAACTGAGGCCCCAACAACTGATTTTGATGTGAAAAGCACAGCAGGGGCAACAACAGCAGCTGATTCTCCAACTACATTGGAGAGAACCACCATTGAAACAACAACAACTAAAGAAGCAATTACGACTGATGAGGTCCCATCATCTACTGTGAAATTAACGAAATTAACTACAGCAGAAAGTACTACATCTCTGGATATAACCACAACTGGGGAAACAACAGTAACTGCTGTGACAACCACTCTTGGAGCAACTTCAACTGAGGCCCCAACAACTGATGTTGAAGTAAAAACCACAGCAGGAGAAACAACAGCCGCCGATTCTACAACAACATTGGGGAGAATCATGACTGATGTGACAACTACTGGACAAACAACACCAGCTACAACAACAACTACAAGAGCAAGTAAGAGTCACGGGATCTCAACAATTACTGTGGACGCAATAACTACTAAACGAGAAACAAACGTCTCAAAGCCCAAAACGACTCCGGCGCAAACAAAAACAACAGATGTGACCACCACCACAGAAACAATACCAACTGCAACAACAACTACAGAAGCAATTGCGACTGATGAGGTCCCATCATCTACTGTGAAATCAACGTCTGCAGCAGAAAGTACTACATCTGAAGAAAAAAACACAACTGGGGAAACAACAGCAACTGCTGTGACAAACACTCTTGGAGCAACTTCAACTGAGGCCCCAACAACTGATGTTGAACTAAAAACCACAGCAGGAGGAACAACAGCAGCTGGTTCTAGAATGACATTGGATAGAATCACCACTGACGTAACTACTACTGGGCAAACAACACCAGCTACAACAACGGTCGGAAAATCTACGAGCCACGGAATCTCATCAATTACTGAGGAAGCCACAACTACTACAGGGAAAACAACAATGTTTCAGGACCAAACGACTACAGGGGATGCAATAACAACAGGTGTAAGAACCACGACAGAAAAAACACCACCCGCAACAACAACTTCAGGAACAACTACAACTGATGAGCTCTCATCAACTAATGTAGAATTAACAACAACATCTCTGGATATAACCACAACTGGGGAAACAACTGCAACTGCTGTGACAACGACTCTTGGAGCAACTTCAACTGAGGCCCCAACAACTGATTTTGATGTGAAAAGCACAGCAGGGGCAACAACAGCAGCTGATTCTCCAACTACATTGGAGAGAACCACCATTGAAACAACAACAACTAAAGAAGCAATTACGACTGATGAGGTCCCATCATCTACTGTGAAATTAACGTCTACAGCAGAAAGTACTACATCTCTGGATATAACCACAACTGGGGAAACAACAGTAACTGCTGTGACAACCACTCTTGGAGCAACTTCAACTGAGGCCCCAACAACTGATGTTGAAGTAAAAACCACAGCAGGAGAAACAACAGCCGCCGATTCTACAACAACATTGGGGAGAATCATGACTGACGTAACTACTACTGGGCAAACAACACCAGCTACAACAACTACAAGAGCAAGTAAGAGTCACGGGATCTCAACAATTACTGTGGACGCAATAACTACTAAACGAGAAACAAACGTCTCAAAGGCCAAAACGACTCCGGCGCAAACAAAAACAACAGGTGTGACTACCACCACAGAAACAATACCAACTGCAACAACAACTACAGAAGCAATTGCGACTGATGAGGTCCCATCATCTACTGTGAAATCAACGTCTGCAGCAGAAAGTACTACATCTGAAGAAAAAAACACAACTGGGGAAACAACAGCAACTGCTGTGACAAACACTCTTGGAGCAACTTCAACTGAGGCCCCAACAACTGATGTTGAACTAAAACCACAGCAGAAGGAACAACAGCAGCTGGTTCTAGAACGACATTGGAGAGAATCACCACTGACGTAACTACTACTGGGCAAACAACACCAGCTACAACAACGGTCGGAATATCTACGAGCCACGGAATCTCATCAATTACTGAGGAAGCCACAACTACTACAGGAAAACAACAATGTTTCAGGACCAAACGACTACAGGGGATGCAATAACAACAGGTGTAAGAACCACGACAGAAAAACACCACCCGCAACAACAACTTCAGGAACAACTACAACTGATGAGCTCTCATCAACTAATGTAGAATTAACAACATCTCTGGATATAACCACAACTGGGGAAACAACTGCAACTGCTGTGACAGCCACTCTTGGAGCAACTTCAACTGAGGCCTCAACAACTGATTTTGATGTGAAAAGCACAGCAGGGGCAACAACAGCAGCTGATTCTCCAACTACATTGGAGAGAACCACCATTGAAACAACAACAACTAAAGAAGCAATTACGACTGATGAGGTCCCATCATCTACTGTGAAATTAACGTCTACAGCAGAAAGTACTACATCTCTGGATATAACCACAACTGGGGAAATAACAGTAACTGCTGTGACAACCACTCTTGGAGCAACTTCAACTGAGGCCCCAACAACTGATGTTGAAGTAAAAACCACAGCAGGAGAAACAACAGCCGCCGATTCTACAACAACATTGGGGAGAATCATGACTGATGTGACAACTACTGGGACAAACAACACCAGCTACAACAACTACAAGAGCAAGTAAGAGTCACGGGATCTCAACAATTACTGTGGACGCAATAACTACTAAACGAGAAACAAAGCGTCTCAAAGGCCAAAACGACTCCGGCGCAAACAAAAACAACAGGTGTGACTACCACCACAGAAACAATACCAACTGCAACAACAACTACAGAAGCAATTGCGACTGATGAGGTCCCATCATCTACTGTGAAATCAACGTCTGCAGCAGAAAGTACTACATCTGAAGAAAAAAAACACAACTGGGGAAACAACAGCAACTGCTGTGACAAACACTCTTGGAGCAACTTCAACTGAGGCCCCAACAACTGATGTTGAACTAAAAACCACAGCAGAAGGAACAACAGCAGCTGGTTCTAGAACGACATTGGAGAGAATCACCACTGACGTAACTACTACTGGGCAAACAACACCAGCTACAACAACGGTCGGAAAATCTACGAGCCACGGAATCTCATCAATTACTGAGGAAGCCACAACTACTACAGGAAAACAACAATGTTTCAGGACCAAACGACTACAGGGGATGCAATAACAACAGGTGTAAGAACCACGACAGAAAAAACACCACCCGCAACAACAACTTCAGGAACAACTACAACTGATGAGCTCTCATCAACTAATGTAGAATTATAACAACAACTGGGGAAACAACTGCAACTGCTGTGACAGCCACTCGTGGAGCAACTTCAACTGAGGCCTCAACAACTGATTTTGATGTGAAAAGCACAGCAGGGGCAACAACAGCAGCTGATTCTCCAACTACATTGGAGAGAACCACCATTGAAACAACAACAACTAAAGAAGCAATTACGACTGATGAGGTCCCATCATCTACTGTGAAATTAACGTCTACAGCAGAAAGTACTACATCTCTGGATATAACCACAACTGGGGAAATAACAGTAACTGCTTTGACAACCACTCTTGGAGCAACTTCAACTGAGGCCCCAACAACTGATGTTGAAGTAAAAACCACAAGCAGGAGAAACAACAGCCGCCGATTCTACAACAACATTGGGGAGAATCATGACTGATGTGACAACTACTGGACAAACAACACCAGCTACAACAACTACAAGAGCAAGTAAGAGTCACGGGATCTCAACAATTACTGTGGACGCAATAACTACTAAACGAGAAACAAACGTCTCAAAGGCCAAAACGACTCCGGCGCAAACAAAAACAACAGGTGTGACTACCACCACAGAAACAATACCAACTGCAACAACAACTACAGAAGCAATTGCGACTGATGAGGTCCCATCATCTACTGTGAAATCAACGTCTGCAGCAGAAAGTACTACATCTGAAGAAAAAAACACAACTGGGGAAACAACAGCAACTGCTGTGACAAACACTCTTGGAGCAACTTCAACTGAGGCCCCAACAACTGATGTTGAACTAAAAACCACAGCAGAAGGAACAACAGCAGCTGGTTCTAGAACGACATTGGAGAGAATCACCACTGACGTAACTACTACTGGGCAAACAACACCAGCTACAACAACGGTCGGAAAATCTACGAGCCACGGAATCTCATCAATTACTGAGGAAGCCACAACTACTACAGGGAAAACAACAATGTTTCAGGACCAAACGACTACAGGGGATGCAATAACAACAGGTGTAAGAACCACGACAGAAAAAACACCACCCGCAACAACAACTTCAGGAACAACTACAACTGATGAGCTCTCATCAACTAATGTAGAATTAACAACAACTGGGGAAACAACTGCAACTGCTGTGACAGCCACTCGTGGAGCAACTTCAACTGAGGCCTCAACAACTGATTTTGATGTGAAAAGCACAGCAGGGGCAACAACAGCAGCTGATTCTCCAACTACATTGGAGAGAACCACCATTGAAACAACAACAACTAAAGAAGCAATTACGACTGATGAGGTCCCATCATCTACTGTGAAATTAACGTCTACAGCAGAAAGTACTACATCTCTGGATATAACCACAACTGGGGAAATAACAGTAACTGCTTTGACAACCACTCTTGGAGCAACTTCAACTGAGGCCCCAACAACTGATGTTGAAGTAAAACCACAGCAGGAGAAACAACAGCCGCCGATTCTACAACAACATTGGGGAGAATCATGACTGACGTGACAACTACTGGACAAACAACACCAGCTACAACAACTACAAGAGCAAGTAAGAGTCACGGGATCTCAACAATTACTGTGGACGCAATAACTACTAAACGAGAAACAAAGCGTCTCAAAGGCCAAAACGACTCCGGGCGCAAACAAAAACAACAGGTGTGACTACCACCACAGAAACAATACCAACTGCAACAACAACTACAGAAGCAATTGCGACTGATGAGGTCCCATCATCTACTGTGAAATCAACGTCTGCAGCAGAAAGTACTACATCTGAAGAAAAAAAAACACAACTGGGGAAACAACAGCAACTGCTGTGACAAACACTCTTGGAGCAACTTCAACTGAGGCCCCAACAACTGATGTTGAACTAAAAACCACAGCAGAAGGAACAACAGCAGCTGGTTCTAGAACGACATTGGAGAGAATCACCACTGACGTAACTACTACTGGGCAAACAACACCAGCTACAACAACGGTCGGAAAATCTACGAGCCACGGAATCTCATCAATTACTGAGGAAGCCACAACTACTACAGGAAAACAACAATGTTTCAGGACCAAACGACTACAGGGGATGCAATAACAACAGGTGTAAGAACCACGACAGAAAAACACCACCCGCAACAACAACTTCAGGAACAACTACAACTGATGAGCTCTCATCAACTAATGTAGAATTAACAACAACTGGGGAAACAACTGCAACTGCTGTGACAGCCACTCGTGGAGCAACTTCAACTGAGGCCTCAACAACTGATTTTGATGTGAAAAGCACAGCAGGGGCAACAACAGCAGCTGATTCTCCAACTACATTGGAGAGAACCACCATTGAAACAACAACAACTAAAGAAGCAATTACGACTGATGAGGTCCCATCATCTACTGTGAAATTAACGTCTACAGCAGAAAGTACTACATCTCTGGATATAACCACAACTGGGGAAATAACAGTAACTGCTTTGACAACCACTCTTGGAGCAACTTCAACTGAGGCCCCAACAACTGATGTTGAAGTAAAAACCACAGCAGGAGAAACAACAGCCGCCGATTCTACAACAACATTGGGGAGAATCATGACTGACGTGACAACTACTGGACAAACAACACCAGCTACAACAACTACAAGAGCAAGTAAGAGTCACGGGATCTCAACAATTACTGTGGACGCAATAACTACTAAGCGAGAAACAAAGCGTCTCAAAGGCCAAAACGACTCCGGGCGCAAACAAAAACAACAGGTGTGACTACCACCACAGAAACAATACCAACTGCAACAACAACTACAGAAGCAATTGCGACTGATGAGGTCCCATCATCTACTGTGAAATCAACGTCTGCAGCAGAAAGTACTACATCTGAAGAAAAAAACACAACTGGGGAAACAACAGCAACTGCTGTGACAAACACTCTTGGAGCAACTTCAACTGAGGCCCCAACAACTGATGTTGAACTAAAACCACAGCAGAAGGAACAACAGCAGCTGGTTCTAGAACGACATTGGAGAATCACCACTGGCGTAACTACTACTGGGCAAACAACACCAGCTACAACAACGGTCGGAAAATCTACGAGCCACGGAATCTCATCAATTACTGAGGAAGCCACAACTACAGGGAAAACAACAATGTTTCAGCAGAAGGACCAGCAGCTGGTTCTAGAACGACATTGGAGAGAATCACCACTGACGTAACTACTACTGGGCAAACAAACAACGGTCGGAAAATCTGTACGGAATCTCATCAATTACCACAACTACTACAGGGAAAACAACAATGTTTCAGGACCAAACGACTACAGGGGATGCAATAACAACAGGTGTAAGAACCACGACAGAAAAACACCACCCGCAACAACAACTTCAGGAACAACTACAACTGATCAGCTCTCATCAACTAATGTAGAATTAACAACAACTGGAAACAACTGCAACTGCTGTGACAGCCACTCGTGGAGCAACTTCAACTGAGGCCTCAACAACTGATTTTGATGTGAAAAGCACAGCAGGGCAACAACAGCAGCTGATTCTCCAACTACATTGGAGAGAACCACCATTGAAACAACAACAACTAAAGAAGCAATTACGACTGATGAGGTCCCATCATCTACTGTGAAATTAACGTCTACAGCAGAAAGTACTACATCTCTGGATATAACCACAACTGGGGAAATAACAGTAACTGCTTTGACAACCACTCTTGGAGCAACTTCAACTGAGGCCCCAACAACTGATGTTGAAGTAAAACCACAGCAGGAGAAACAACAGCCGCCGATTCTACAACAACATTGGGGAGAATCATGACTGATGTGACAACTACTGGACAAACAACACCAGCTACAACAACTACAAGAGCAAGTAAGAGTCACGGGATCTCAACAATTACTGTGGACGCAATAACTACTAAACGAGAAACAAACGTCTCAAAAGGCCAAAACGACTCCGGCGCAAACAAAAACAACAGGTGTGACTACCACCACAGAAACAATACCAACTGCAACAACAACTACAGAAGCAATTGCGACTGATGAGGTCCCATCATCTACTGTGAAATCAACGTCTGCAGCAGAAAGTACTACATCTGAAGAAAAAAAACACAACTGGGGAAACAACAGCAACTGCTGTGACAAACACTCTTGGAGCAACTTCAACTGAGGCCCCAACAACTGATGTTGAACTAAAACCACAGCAGAAGGAACAACAGCAGCTGGTTCTAGAACGACATTGGAGAGAATCACCACTGACGTAACTACTACTGGGCAAACAACACCAGCTACAACAACGGTCGGAAAATCTACGAGCCACGGAATCTCATCAATTACTGAGGAAGCCACAACTACTACAGGAAAACAACAATGTTTCAGGACCAAACGACTACAGGGGATGCAATAACAACAGGTGTAAGAACCACGACAGAAAAAACACCACCCGCAACAACAACTTCAGGAACAACTACAACTGATGAGCTCTCATCAACTAATGTAGAATTAACAACAACTGGGGAAACAACTGCAACTGCTGTGACAGCCACTCGTGGAGCAACTTCAACTGAGGCCTCAACAACTGATTTTGATGTGAAAAGCACAGCAGGGCAACAACAGCAGCTGATTCTCCAACTACATTGGAGAGAACCACCATTGAAACAACAACAACTAAAGAAGCAATTACGACTGATGAGGTCCCATCATCTACTGTGAAATTAACGTCTACAGCAGAAAGTACTACATCTCTGGATATAACCACAACTGGGGAAATAACAGTAACTGCTTTGACAACCACTCTTGGAGCAACTTCAACTGAGGCCCCAACAACTGATGTTGAAGTAAAAACCACAGCAGGAGAAACAACAGCCGCCGATTCTACAACAACATTGGGGAGAATCATGACTGATGTGACAACTACTGGACAAACAACACCAGCTACAACAACTACAAGAGCAAGTAAGAGTCACGGGATCTCAACAATTACTGTGGACGCAATAACTACTAAACGAGAAACAAACGTCTCAAAGGCCAAAACGACTCCGGCGCAAACAAAAACAACAGGTGTGACTACCACCACAGAAACAATACCAACTGCAACAACAACTACAGAAGCAATTGCGACTGATGAGGTCCCATCATCTACTGTGAAATCAACGTCTGCAGCAGAAAGTACTACATCTGAAGAAAAAAACACAACTGGGGAAACAACAGCAACTGCTGTGACAAACACTCTTGGAGCAACTTCAACTGAGGCCCCAACAACTGATGTTGAACTAAAAACCACAGCAGAAGGAACAACAGCAGCTGGTTCTAGAACGACATTGGAGAGAATCACCACTGACGTAACTACTACTGGGCAAACAACACCAGCTACAACAACGGTCGGAAAATCTACGAGCCACGGAATCTCATCAATTACTGAGGAAGCCACAACTACTACAGGAAAACAACAATGTTTCAGGACCAAACGACTACAGGGGATGCAATAACAACAGGTGTAAGAACCACGACAGAAAAACACCACCGCAACAACAACTTCAGGAACAACTACAACTGATGAGCTCTCATCAACTAATGTAGAATTAACAACAACTGGGGAAACAACTGCAACTGCTGTGACAGCCACTCGTGGAGCAACTTCAACTGAGGCCTCAACAACTGATTTTGATGTGAAAAGCACAGCAGGGGCAACAACAGCAGCTGATTCTCCAACTACATTGGAGAGAACCACCATTGAAACAACAACAACTAAAGAAGCAATTACGACTGATGAGGTCCCATCATCTACTGTGAAATTAACGTCTACAGCAGAAAGTACTACATCTCTGGATATAACCACAACTGGGGAAACAACAGTAACTGCTGTGACAACCACTCTTGGAGCAACTTCAACTGAGGCCCCAACAACTGATGTTGAAGTAAAAACCACAGCAGGAGAAACAACAGCCGCCGATTCTACAACAACATTGGGAGAATCATGACTGATGTGACAACTACTGGGCAAACAACACCAGCTACAACAACTACAAGAGCAAGTAAGAGTCACGGGATCTCAACAATTACTGTGGACGCAATAACTACTAAACGAGAAACAAACGTCTCAAAGGCCAAAACGACTCGGCGCAAACAAAAACAACAGGTGTGACTACCACCACAGAAACAATACCAACTGCAACAACAACTACAGAAGCAATTGCGACTGATGAGGTCCCATCATCTACTGTGAAATCAACGTCTGCAGCAGAAAGTACTACATCTGAAGAAAAAAACACAACTGGGGAAACAACAGCAACTGCTGTGACAAACACTCTTGGAGCAACTTCAACTGAGGCCCCAACAACTGATGTTGAACTAAAACCACAGCAGAAGGAACAACAGCAGCTGGTTCTAGAACGACATTGGAAGAATCACCACTGGCGTAACTACTACTGGGCAAACAACACCAGCTACAACAACGGTCGGAAAAAATCTACGAGCCACGGAATCTCATCAATTACTGAGGAAGCCACAACTACTACAGGAAAACAACAATGTTTCAGGACCAAACGACTACAGGGGATGCAATAACAACAGGTGTAAGAACCACGACAGAAAAACACCACCCGCAACAACAACTTCAGGAACAACTACAACTGATGAGCTCTCATCAACTAATGTAGAATTAACAACAACTGGGGAAACAACTGCAACTGCTGTGACAGCCACTCGTGGAGCAACTTCAACTGAGGCCTCAACAACTGATTTTGATGTGAAAAGCACAGCAGGGGCAACAACAGCAGCTGATTCTCCAACTACATTGAGAGAACCACCATTGAAACAACAACAACTAAAGAAGCAATTACGACTGATGAGGTCCCATCATCTACTGTGAAATTAACGTCTACAGCAGAAAGTACTACATCTCTGGATATAACCACAACTGGGGAAATAACAGTAACTGCTTTGACAACCACTCTTGGAGCAACTTCAACTGAGGCCCCAACAACTGATGTTGAAGTAAAAACCACAGCAGGAGAAACAACAGCCGCCGATTCTACAACAACATTGGGGAGAATCATGACTGATGTGACAACTACTGGACAAACAACACCAGCTACAACAACTACAAGAGCAAGTAAGAGTCACGGGATCTCAACAATTACTGTGGACGCAATAACTACTAAACGAGAAACAAAGCGTCTCAAAGGCCAAAACGACTCCGGGCGCAAACAAAAACAACAGGTGTGACTACCACCACAGAAACAATACCAACTGCAACAACAACTACAGAAGCAATTGCGACTGATGAGGTCCCATCATCTACTGTGAAATCAACGTCTGCAGCAGAAAGTACTACATCTGAAGAAAAAAACACAACTGGGGAAACAACAGCAACTGCTGTGACAAACACTCTTGGAGCAACTTCAACTGAGGCCCCAACAACTGATGTTGAACTAAAAACCACAGCAGAAGGAACAACAGCAGCTGGTTCTAGAACGACATTGAGAGAATCACCACTGACGTAACTACTACTGGGCAAACAACACCAGCTACAACAACGGTCGGAAAATCTACGAGCCACGGAATCTCATCAATTACTGAGGAAGCCACAACTACTACAGGAAAACAACAATGTTTCAGGACCAAACGACTACAGGGGATGCAATAACAACAGGTGTAAGAACCACGACAGAAAAAACACCACCCGCAACAACAACTTCAGGAACAACTACAACTGATGAGCTCTCATCAACTAATGTAGAATTAACAACAACTGGGGAAACAACTGCAACTGCTGTGACAGCCACTCGTGGAGCAACTTCAACTGAGGCCTCAACAACTGATTTTGATGTGAAAAGCACAGCAGGGGCAACAACAGCAGCTGATTCTCCAACTACATTGGAGAGAACCACCATTGAAACAACAACAACTAAAGAAGCAATTACGACTGATGAGGTCCCATCATCTACTGTGAAATTAACGTCTACAGCAGAAAGTACTACATCTCTGGATATAACCACAACTGGGGAAATAACAGTAACTGCTTTGACAACCACTCTTGGAGCAACTTCAACTGAGGCCCCAACAACTGATGTTGAAGTAAAAACCACAGCAGGAGAAACAACAGCCGCCGATTCTACAACAACATTGGGGAGAATCATGACTGATGTGACAACTACTGGACAAACAACACCAGCTACAACAACTACAAGAGCAAGTAAGAGTCACGGGATCTCAACAATTACTGTGGACGCAATAACTACTAAACGAGAAACAAACGTCTCAAAGGCCAAAACGACTCCGGCGCAAACAAAAACAACAGGTGTGACTACCACCACAGAAACAATACCAACTGCAACAACAACTACAGAAGCAATTGCGACTGATGAGGTCCCATCATCTACTGTGAAATCAACGTCTGCAGCAGAAAGTACTACATCTGAAGAAAAAAAACACAACTGGGGAAACAACAGCAACTGCTGTGACAAACACTCTTGGAGCAACTTCAACTGAGGCCCCAACAACTGATGTTGAACTAAAAACCACAGCAGAAGGAACAACAGCAGCTGGTTCTAGAACGACATTGGAGAGAATCACCACTGACGTAACTACTACTGGGCAAACAACACCAGCTACAACAACGGTCGGAAAATCTACGAGCCACGGAATCTCATCAATTACTGAGGAAGCCACAACTACTACAGGAAAACAACAATGTTTCAGGACCAAACGACTACAGGGGATGCAATAACAACAGGTGTAAGAACCACGACAGAAAAAACACCACCCGCAACAACAACTTCAGGAACAACTACAACTGATGAGCTCTCATCAACTAATGTAGAATTAACAACAACTGGGGAAACAACTGCAACTGCTGTGACAGCCACTCGTGGAGCAACTTCAACTGAGGCCTCAACAACTGATTTTGATGTGAAAAGCACAGCAGGGCAACAACAGCAGCTGATTCTCCAACTACATTGGAGAGAACCACCATTGAAACAACAACAACTAAAGAAGCAATTACGACTGATGAGGTCCCATCATCTACTGTGAAATTAACGTCTACAGCAGAAAGTACTACATCTCTGGATATAACCACAACTGGGGAAATAACAGTAACTGCTTTGACAACCACTCTTGGAGCAACTTCAACTGAGGCCCCAACAACTGATGTTGAAGTAAAACCACAGCAGGAGAAACAACAGCCGCCGATTCTACAACAACATTGGGGAGAATCATGACTGATGTGACAACTACTGGACAAACAACACCAGCTACAACAACTACAAGAGCAAGTAAGAGTCACGGGATCTCAACAATTACTGTGGACGCAATAACTACTAAACGAGAAACAAACGTCTCAAAGGCCAAAACGACTCCGGCGCAAACAAAAACAACAGGTGTGACTACCACCACAGAAACAATACCAACTGCAACAACAACTACAGAAGCAATTGCGACTGATGAGGTCCCATCATCTACTGTGAAATCAACGTCTGCAGCAGAAAGTACTACATCTGAAGAAAAAAACAAAACTGGGGAAACAACAGCAACTGCTGTGACAAACACTTTTGGAGCAACTTCAACTGAGGCCCCAACAACTGATGTTGAAGTAAAAACCACAGCAGGAGGAACAACAGCAGCTGGTTCTGGAACGACATTGGAGAGAATCACCACTGACGTAACTACTACTGGGCAAACAACACCAGCTACAACAACGGTCGGAAAATCTACGAGCCACGGAATCTCATCAATTACTGAGGAAGCCACAACTACTACAGGGAAAACAACAATGTTTCAGGACCAAACGACCACAGGGGATGCAATAACAACAGGTGTAAGAACCACGACAGAAGAAACACCACCCGCAACAACAACTTCAGGAACAACTAAAACTGATGAGCTCTCATCAACTAATGTAGAATTAACAACAACTGCAGCAGAAACTACTTCATCTGAAGAAATAACCACAACTGGGGAAAAAACTGCAACTGCTGTGACAGCCACTCGTGGAGCAACTTCAACTGAGGCCTCAACAACTGATTTTGATGTGAAAAGCACAGCAGGGGCAACAACAGCAGCTGATTCTCCAACTACATTGGAGAGAACCACCACTGAAACAACAACAACTAAAGAAGCAATTACGACTGATGAGGTCCCATCATCTACTGTGAAATTAACGTCTACAGCAGAAAGTACTACATCTCTGGATATAACCACAACTGGGGAAACAACAGTAACTGCTGTGGCAAGCACTCTTGGAGCAACTTCCACTGAGGCCCCAACAACTGATGTTGAAGTAAAAACCACAGCAGGAGAAACAACAGCCGCCGATTCTACAACAACATTGGGGAGAATCGCGACTGATGTGACAACTACTGGACAAACAACACCAGCTACAACAACAACTACAAGAGCAAGTACGAGTCATGGGATCTCAACAATTACTGTGGACGCAATAACTACTAAACGAGAAACAAACGTCTCAAAGGCCAAAACGACTCCGGCGCAAACAAAAACAACAGGTGTGACTACCACCACAGAAACAGTACCAACTGCAACAACGACTACAGAAGCAATTGCGACTGATGAGGTCCCATCATCTACTGTGAAATCAACGTCTGCAGCAGAAACTACTTCATCTGAAGAAATAACCACAACTGGGGAAACAACTGCAACTGCTGTGACAGCCACTCGTGGAGCAACTTCAACTGAGGCCTCAACAACTGATTTTGATGTGAAAAGCACAGTAGGGGCAACAACAGCAGCTGATTCTCCAACTACATTGGAGAGAACCACCATTGAAACAACAACAACTAAAGAAGCAATTACGACTGATGAGGTCCCATCATCTACTGTGAAATTAACGTCTACAGCAGAAAGTACTACATCTCTGGATACAACCACAACTGGGGAAACAACAGTAACTGCTGTGACAACCACTCTTGGAGCAACTTCCACTGAGGCCCCAACAACTGATGTTGAAGTAAAAACCACAGCAGGAGAAACAACAGCCGCCGATTCTACAACAACATTGGGGAGAATCGCGACTGATGTGACAACTACTGGACAAACAACACCAGCTACAACAACAACTACAAGAGCAAGTACGAGTCATGGGATCTCAACAATTACTGTGGGCGCAATAACTACTAAACGAGAAACAAACGTCTCAAAGGCCAAAACGACTCCGGCGCAAACAAAAACAACAGGTGTGACTACCACCACAGAAACAATACCAACTGCAACAACGACTACAGAAGCAATTGTGACTGATGAGGTCCCATCATCTACTGTGAAATCAACGTCTGCAGCAGAAACTACTTCACCTGAAGAAATAACCACAACTGGGGAAGCAACAGCAACTGCTATGATAACCACTCTTGGAGCAACTTCAACTGAGGCCTCAACAACTGATTTGGATATTAATAGCACAGCAGGAGCAACAACAGCAACTGTTTCTACAACTACATTGGAGAGAACCACCATTGAAACCACATCAGCTTCAACAACAACTAAAGAAGTAATTACGACTGATGAGGTTCCATCATCTACTGTGAAATCAACATCTGCAGCAGAAACTATTACATCCAAGGACATAACAACAATTAGGGAAACAACAGCAACTACTGTGACAACCACTCTTGGAGCAACTTCAACTGAAGCCTCAACAACTGATTTTGATGTTAAAAGAACAGCAGGGGCAATAACAGCAGCTGATTCTACAACTACATTGGAGAGAACCACCATTGAAACATCAGCTTCAACAAAAACTAAAGAAGCAAGTACGACTGATGAGGTCCCATCATCTACTGTGAAATCAACGTCTGCAGCAGAAAGAACTACATCTCAGGATATAACCACAACTGGGGAAACAACAGCAACTGCTGTGACAACCACTCTTGGAGCAACTTCAACTGAGGCCCCAACAACTGATGTTGAAGTAAAAACCACAGCAGGAGAAACAACAGCCGCCGATTCTACAACAACATTGGGGAGAATCATGACTGATGTGACAACTACTGGACAAACAACACCAGCTACAACAAAAACTACAAGAGCAAGTAAGAGTCATGGGATCTCAACAATTACTGTGGACACAATAACTACTAAAAAAGAAACAAACGTCTCAAAGGCCAAAACGACTCCGGCGGAAATAAAAAACAACAGGTGTGATAACACCACAGAAACAATAACAACTGCAACAACAACTACAGAAGCAAGTTCGACTGATGAGGTCCCTTCATCTACTGTGAAATCAACATCTGCAGCAGAAAGTACTACATCTGAAGAAAAAAACACAACTGGGGAAACAACAGCAACTGCTGTGACAAACACCCTTGGAGCAACTTCAACTGAGGCCTCAACAACTGATTTTGATATTACGAACACCGCAGGAGGAACAACAGCCGCTGATTCTACAACAACATTGGGGAGAATAACGACTGATGTGACAACTACTGGACAAACAACACCAGCTACAACAACAACTACAAGAGCAAGTACGATTCATGGGATCTCAACTATTACTGTGGACACAATAACTACTAAAAAAGAAACTACAGTCTCAAAGGCCAAAATGACTACCGGGGAAATAATAATAACAGGTTTGATAACATCAACAGGTACAACATCTGCAACAACAACTACAGGAGCAAGTTCTACTAATGAGGTCTCATCATCTACTGTGGAATCAACATCTGCAGCACAAACTACTACATCCAAGGTCATAACCACAACTGGGGAAACAACAGCAACTGCTGTGACACCCACTCTTGGAGCAACTTCAACTGAGGCCTCAACAACTGATTTTGAAGTAAAAACCACAGCAGGAGGAACAACAGCAGCTGGTTCTACAACAGCAGTGGAGAGAATCACCACTCACATAACAACTACTGGACAAACAACACCAGCTACAACAACAACTTTCGGAAAATCTACGACTCGTGAAATCTTAATTTCTGTGGAAGCCACAACTACTACAGGGAAAACAACAATGTTTCAGGCCCAAACGGCTACAAGGGATGCAATAACAACAGGTGTAAGAACCACTACAGAAAAAACACCACCTTCAACAACAACTACAGGAACAGCTACAACTGATGAGCTCTCATCAACTACTGTAGAATTAACAACAACTGCAGCAGAAACTACTACATCTCAAGACATAACCACAACTGGGGAAACAAAGGTAACTGTTGTGACACCCACTGCTGGACCAACTTCAACTGAGGCCTCAACAACTGATTTTGATGTTAAAAGCACAGCAGGAGCAACAACAGTAGCTGATTCTACAACAACAGTGGAGAGAATCACCACTGACGTGACTACTACTGGACAAACAACACCAGCTACAACAACTGACGGAAAAACAACAACTCATGAGGTCTCAACAAATACTGTTGAAGCAATAACCACTAAACGAGAAACAACAGGAACTCAGGCCAAAAATACGACCAGGGTAGCAATTACAACAGGTGTGAAAACCACCACAGAAACAACACCAGCTTCAACAACAACTACTAGAACAACTTCAACTGATGAGGTCTCATCAACTACTGTAGATTCATCATCTGCAGCAAAAACTATTACATCTCCGGACATAAACACAACTGGGGAAACAACAGCAACTGCTGTGACAACCACTTTTGGAGCAACTTCAACTGAGGCCTCAACAACTGATTTTAAAGTAACAACCACAGCAGGGTTCACAGCTGCAGAATTTACACCTACAGCAGAGGGAATCACAGCTGCTATGACAAACAGTCTAGAACAACGTATGACCAGTGAAGCCTTTGCAAGCACTACTTTGCTTTCAACAAAAACTACACCACAAACTACAACAGTTGGTGAAGCAACAACAATTCTCGCGACAACCATTGTCGAAACTACAGCTGCTGCAAAAAAATCCCCTGGAGCAACAAGGCTTGCTGAGACCACAACAGCTCTTGTAGTTGCAACAAACATTTCCGGAGAAACAACAGCTGATGAGTCTACAACTACGGTGGAGCGAACCATAACTGCTGGGACAAGCACTGCAGAAACAACACAAGCCGCAACAGCAACTCCAGGAGAAAACATGACTGCTCAGGCCACAACAACTGCTTTCAAAACAACAACCAAAGCAGGATTAACAACAGCCTCAGATTCTTCAACTACACTGCAGGGAACCACAACTCTGGTGACAACTACTGCAGAACAAACTACGAGTAGTGAGGCCTCAAATACAACTACTGGGGAGGCAACAAAGGCAACAGCAGAAACTTCAAATTCACAGGCCATAACGAAAAATGATGAAGCAACAAATGGTGTGACAACCACTGCAGAAGCAACACAAGTTGCAACGACAACTGCAGCAGCAACTACGACAGCAGACGCCTCAACAACTATTGTTAAAACTCCAGCTGCAACAAGTACTGCAGCAGCAACTACAACTACCAAGACTTTAACATCAACTCCTCTGAAAGCAACAACTACAACAGAACCTCCAACATCTCAGGCCATAACAATGATTGGTGAAACAATTCGTATGACAGCCGTTGCAGAAACAACACCTGCTGTGACAAAAACTGCAGCAGCAACTACAACTACCAAGACCTCAACATCAATTCCTCTGAAAGCAACAACTACAACAGAACCTCCAACATCTCAGGCCATAACAACGATTGGTGAAACAATTCGTATGACAGCCGTTGCAGAAACAACACCTGCTGTGACAAAAACTGCAGGAGCAACCAAAACTAGTTCTTACTCTGTAGAGGTCTCATCGACAGGCAGTGTAACACCAAAAACATTCCAAACAACTATTCTAGGATCTACCACAGACACCCCAACCATTCTTTCCCAAAACAGTACAGACTCACCAACAATAACTGTAAAAAAAACAAGGGCTGCAACATCAACAGCATCAATGACGATTATGGTCAGTACAACAAATGCTCCAAATACAACAACAAGAAATGGTACAGCCACTCCAACAAGCCCAGTGACAACAAGTACTGAAGCATCAACCCCATCACCATCATCTCCTGCAGCGTCTCTGAAAACCACTGTGGAAAAATCAACAAGGGCATTAATAGTGCCACCAACAATGACTGTTGCAAGTATAACAGATATTCAAAGCACAACTTCAACGACATCGATGCCAAAAACCACAGCGACAACAACCCCTGCAGGATCAACCTCATCTCCATCAACTGCTGTTGCAATTGTGACAAACACTCAAACCACAATCTCCCAAACTAGTACAGTTTCTCCAGCAACCACTGTGGCAACAAGTGATGCAAGATCAACATTATCAACAATGACATCCCAAATGACTACTGTTGCATCTACAACAGATGCTCCAACAACATTTTACCAAAACACTAGAGACTCTAAAACAACTATGGTGGAAACCTCAACAAGCACTGCAACATCAACTGTGTCATTAACAAGTAAATTGGCTAAAAATACTCCTTCCCACACTACGATGACCTCTGCAACAACAACTGTGAAAACATCAACAAATGCTGTGACACTGACAACAACACCAACAACTGCTCTGGCAACTATGACAGAGGCTCCAGTCATAACCTCCGGAAGTACCACAAGCAAAGTTGCCACAACGACCACAACAGCTACCACAACTGTTGCTCTCACAACAGTTAGTGTTAGCTTTAGGTCTCGCCTGAGCACTTTCACTAATGACCTGATGGATCCATCATCTCCAGCTTGCCTTAGTCGAATGTCAATGATAGAGACACAGGTAGGTCTGATTTTTTTTTTTTTTTTTTTAATGTTTCTTGGAAAGGGGGAATTTCCTCTTCAAGGCTTTATTATGCAAAGTGTACAGCTAGAAGGGTTAAATACTCAGGAATAGAAAAAAAAGCAAAAAAAACAACTCAACTCTTAGGGCCTCATTTACTAAGATTCGAAATAGGAGGCGCTAAATTGCTTGCACACGCTGACTGAGTGCGCGTCTTGACAGCTTTCGTGTTGAGGGTGATCTACTAAGATCACATGCACAATTGCCAGCATGTTCAGCTGCGTCTGAACTGACAATAGACATCACTGGCATGAGGGATTTAAATCATTCAAAAATCCAATAAAAAAATCTTTAATTGTGAAAAATATATTTACATACAAACTTGCACTGGTGCCAGAGGGTGTGTGTGAATACATGGACTCACACACACTTTGACAAGATTTTTGTTTTTTTGACTGATTCAAATATATATATATATATATATATATATGATACAACTCAAGCCCGCTGATTTGCGTCCTCTCAGCCCAATATCCTGCGTGTTCTGTGAGAAACGCCCGTATCTACATATTCATTAAGCCTGGAGTGCTAAAAGGACTCGGTGCGCAATTTTGCCCGAGTGGCAGTCGCCTCCTTCATTACGTCTCTTTAGTAGATCAGCCATGTCATTAGCTAGTACGTATGATGATGTTTTTGGTCGTTTTTTCCACGTGCAAACCTTTAGTAAATTAGGCCCTTAGTGTTTTGCTGCAAATGCTCATCAATATTCTTTTGCTTAGTAATTCAAAAACCACTAATTTGTCACCTGTTGTTGTCATCTTAATTGTGTTAACTGAGTGTTTCGACAATAGAGCAAATTATTTTTCTTTCAATACAGCTTGAACCTAAATTCCGAGCAGCGTTCACTTCTTTGAAGACCTTTCGAGTGGTGTCATTCAGGTAACTTCTGAAAACCAGAGATCCAACATCTAGCTAAATGCTCGTTTGGATATTGCAAAATGATATTGCCAAACATTTTACAGGCGTGGGTCAGTCATCAATGAACTGAAGCTTCGCTTTGAAAGCACAAATGTGCCTAACAACACTCAGATTGCAGCGGTTTTGCTTGATGCGTCCTCGACTGTCACTGGATTTGACATTGAAGGGACATCACTCACTGTGAACGGCATTGGTAAGTGCAACACCAGATGTTTCTTTACACTTTATTTTAGTTACTGTAATGTTTCCTAAACTGAAATGTCGCTGTCTTTCATCTTTACAGTTTCAAGTGGCTTAACTATTAAGATCAGCCTCATCACATTTTTCTTGGTGCTGTTGTCTTGGATACTGGAGTACTTGAGTGGTCTTTAATACACTTGCATCCTGTTATGATGGTTAGGGGAAAAGACATGTTGAAAACTGTGGATAACACACGGTCAAAAAACCTGATCCCTTTAATCACTAAACACTAAAATGTAAACTTATTATATATTTTATTTTTATGACTCTTTCTGTATGTTGTCTTCAACAACCTCCATAATAATAATAATAATAATAATAATAATAATAATAATAATAATAATAACATGTATATTGCACTTGTAGATTTTTTTTTTTTTTTTTTTTTTTTTTAAGGTATTTGACTATCAATAGACTTGTCCAGGGTGTAGCCCTGCCTTTGCCCCCTGACAGCTGAAAGAGGAGAGAATGCAGGAGGAGATTGAAAGTATGGATCTTAATTACCCGGACAAAGTGATGCGTGGTCAAACTGTCAACTTGCTTATTTATACACAGCATATCTTTGCAATTTTGTACTTGTCTATTTTGTATCCTAATACAACTACTTAGAAGCATTGAAAATTGTCTCCTGTTTTTTTTTTTTTTTTTTGGTTTGTTTCTTTTTATGTAGTGGGTAAGTGCAGAAGGAAGTGGATATAGAAGATGGATGGGTGGTAAATGTTGAATGTTTGATTTTGTGTTTAATGATTCTGTGATGCGGGCGACAGGGTGGCGCAGTGGTTAGCACTGCCGTCTCACAGCAAGAAGGTCGTGGGTTCGATTTTCGATTTTCGACCTTTCTGTGTGGAGTTTGCATGTTCTCCCTGTGTCTGCGTGGGTTCTCTCCGGGTTCTCCAGCTTCCTCCCACAATCCAAAAACGCTGCCTTCGCCCTAAGACAGCTGAGATAGGCTCCAGCAGACCCCCGTGACCCTGAATAGGAATAAGCGGGTATAGAAGATGAATGAATGAATGATTCTGTGATGCTTGAAAAAAAATTACATTTTTAAGCTTTTTGGACACACACAGTCAGTGGTGTATCCATTTTAAATTAATTATGAGCCCCCGGCATATCAAGATCTGTTTCTTCTCTGCGACCATGGAGTCTGTTCTCCTGTGAATGCTGGACACTAACACAAGTCCTACAGAAATCCCTGGATGGGTGCTACACCAGAATGCTACGTGTGGCTCTGAACATCAACCAGGACGAGCACATTACCAATAAACATCTGTACGGGACTTTACCAAGTGTATCAGAGAAGATTGCAGTAAGGAGGATGAGGCTAGCTGGCCGACACTAAGAACTCCCAGCCAAAAAGCTTGTGCTGTGAGTACCGACACACGGCATCGATTGAGAGGACGTCCCACATCTGCCTTTGTGGACATGCTAAAGAAAGATGCCGGCGCAGAAAGCACAAATGAGCTGGCTAGATGTATGGAGAACCGAGATGACTGGAAATACCGATGAAGGGCTCGTCTGAGGATGATGTAGGAAGAGATGAGTAACAGATCACAAGCAGGACTGTCTCGACAAAAATAATATACAAAATATATTTTGTGTTTTTTTTTAACTTGTTTAGGAGTCTTGGCCCAAGCAACTCAACTCTCACTCAAGATGAGATCCTATCGTATTACCTAAAATAGAAGATAAGTGCACAATTTGCAGATGTCCCGCAGAAAACAAGGAGCTGCGAGGGTCGGTTAAATCGCTCACTGAGGGAATGAGCCAACTCTGTAAAGACAATAAATATCTAAAAGAAACAGTCTTAGACCTCCAGGCACGCAGCATGAGGGACAACCTGGTGCTCTCAGGGATCCCCGAAAAGGCGGAGGAAGACCCAGAGAGGACGGTTGCGGACTTCCTTACGAAGAACCTGAAGCTTCCTACGGAGACCATCACCTTCCATCGTCTTGGAGGGAAGAAACCTGACAGCCGCCGGCCGAGACCCATCGTGGTAAAATTTGAACGTTTTATGCAAAAAGTGCTGGTAATGAGCCGAGGACGGGAACTTCGCAGAACCGACTTTGGAGTGAACGATTAATTCCCAAGGGAGATTCTGAATCGACGAAGAGTCCTCTTCCCGATCCGGAAAAGGTTCCTTGACGAAGGCTCTAGAGCGGTTGTCGCAGTAGACAAGCTCTTCGTCAACGGTCAGCTATATCGCGATCGCGAGTCAACTCCGTGGCTGTACTAACCATCTTCTCCACAGACTTCAAAGACAACAGGTAATATCGTATAAACGCAGCTTATGCAAATATAGCTGTCAATCATAAACACGTAAGCGCCATTTCAGTTTAATTATGACTTTACTGCATCGAACTGATTCTCCCCCTCTAATATCCCTCCCCTCAAGCTGCACTTATGTCTTTTCCTCACTTCTTCTCTCTCTGGTAACGATGTTCACCATGACAGATCGCAACGATGTTTGTTTACATATGCAGGTGTACGCGCTCATGCACACACACGCGCGCGCGCGCACTCACGCAGACACACACCTCTCTAGGTCTATATAGCAAACATGTCCTCCCTTAAGTTTGTCACTTGGAATGTGCGGGGTATAGGTACCAGGGATAAAAAATTAAAAATTCTCAACCATTTAAATTTTCTTGGAGCCGACATTGCCCTACTACAGGAAACTCACTTAACAAACACTACAGCACAAAATCTAAAATCGACCGATTTCCCAAACATCTACTCGGCGAGTTATAACTCGAAACAGAGAGGTGTCGCTATCCTGATCAATAAGAGACTTAATTTCATTATAAATAGTACAATATCTGACCCTAATGGAAGATATATAATAATTAACACTAACATTGACAATAAAGATTACTGTATTGCTAGTATTTATGGCCCAAATGTGGATGATCCCTCTTTCTATCATGCCTTCTTCTTGCCACTCTCTGCACATGTAAACACAACACTAATAGTAGGGGGTGATTTCAACCTAGTATTAGACTCTGATATTGACAGATCCAACACCTCAGCTAGCCAACGACACTCATTAGCTACAGACACATTAAAACAGTATATGAGTGATTTTGGTTTATCAGACCCTTGGCGTTCAAACCACCCAACTCACAGAGAGTACACCTTTTTCTCTTCTGTTCACCACTCATACTCACGCTTGGACTACTTTATTACCAGCAATTCACTCTTGGCAGACATCCGGGAAGCCCAGATCCACTCCATCACTATTAGTGATCATGCACCTGCCTCTATCTGCATCTCTACAAAGGCACCTAGAGCACCGATCTGGAATTGGAGGCTGAATACGTCATTACTCATAGACCCAGATTTTATAAAATACTTTAATAGGGAGTGGACAATATTCCTAGAAATTAATGACTTGCATGAAACTCCTGTACATGTTCTCTGGGAAACAGCTAAAGCAGTAATGCGGGGCAAAATAATATCTTATTCATGCCTCAAGAAAAAAAAGGAACTAGCTTTGGAGTCTGAATTAATCAATAATATTAAAACTTTAGGATCTTCATATGCCATCCAACAGGAAGAAGATGTGTGGAAAGAGATATGTAAACTAAAAACGGAATTAGCTAAACTGACAGATAAAAAAATCAAGTTCCAAATGCAAAGATTACGCCTTGAAAGTTTTGAATGCAATAATAACTCTAGCAAATTCTTAGCGAACCAACTAAAGTCAAACAGAGAAAGAGCAACAATCTCCTCCATCAAAAACCTGGATGGCAAACTAACCCATAATCCAGACAAAATTAACCAATGCTTCAGAGATTCCTACAAAAAATTATATTCCTCCGATAATAACCCTTCAGAAGCCTCTATAGATAATTTTCTTAATAGTATTGTGCTACCTAAATTAAATCAGGAACAGGCTACTACAATGGACGCAGACCTCACTCAGGCGGAGTTTGAAGAAGCCTTGGCACAAATGCCATTAAATAAGGCCCCAGGACCTGATGGCTTCCCAGTAGAATTTTATAAGGCACTTTGGCCAACTGTTGGTCCTACCTATTATAGAATGGCTAGAGAGATCCTAAATACTGGACTTCTCTCTTCAAACATGAATTCTGCTAACATTAGCCTCATACTCAAACCTGACAAAGACCCATCGCTCCCAACTAGCTACCGACCAATATTGTTAATCAATACTGATCTTAACATTATTTGTAAAGCAATAGCTAGACGACTAGAAAAAATTACTCCATATATAATCCATCCTGACCAAACAGGGTTTATTAAAGGTAGAGACTCAACTTCCAATGTACGTAGATTTATCAATCTGATAGATTACACTAACGCCAATAATATACAAACAACAATTGTTTCGCTAGATGCAGAAAAAGCATTTGACAGGGTCAATTGGAGCTTCTTATTCGCAACGCTACAAAAATTTGGTTTCGGGAATTCATTTATATCCTGGATACGAACATTATATAGCTCTCCGTGCGCCTCAGTTAGAACGAACAGCCAGATCATTCAAAGGTTTAATCTGCAACGAGGCACCAGACAGGGCTGCCCTCTCTCCCCTTCACTATTTGCAATGTTTATTGAACCTCTGGCAGCTGCAATTCGGCAAAATGAGAATATCAAAGGAGTCCAAATTTCATGCCGATGACGTATTATTATTTCTTCGAAATACACAATCCTCACTTGCTGAAGTTATCACCTACAATTTCTCTTGTATTTCGGACTATTCAATAAATTGGGCAAAATCCACAGTACTACCGCTTAACTGTACATTTAAACGAACCTCTCTAGCACCTCTGCAAGCTGGTAACATACGATATTTAGGTATCAACTTCTCTCCCAACCTATCAGACTTAATACAACTCAATTTCATCCCGCTATTAAAGAAAATAGAAAACGATCTAATTCGATGGAGAAACTTACCCATATCTCTTTTAGAGAAAGTTGCGACAGTTAAAATGATGGTTTTACCTAAGTTAAACTACCTTTTCTCAATGATTCCATATCAACCCCCTGCTCAGTGGTTTAAAACCCTGAACTCAAACGTCACAATGTTTCTATGGAAAAACAAACCACCCCGTATCAGTCTGAAGACGCTTCAAAAAGCGAAAGATGCTGGGGGACTAGAATTGTCAAACTTTTATTACTACTATATTGCCAACAGAATAAAGTATATTCATAAGTGGTTCAACCCTAGCCCACATGATGTATCCTGGCATGTCATAGAACAAGCCTATTGTGGTGATATTCAGTTAGCAGACTTGCCATTTATCAGCACACCAAAGCACCACAGTTGCATGAAAAGTGTTAATATAAGTCACTCTCTAACGGCTTGGACGGAATTTCTAAAAAATCACAGGCTCTTCCCTTCTCCCGTGCGGTCGTATGCCCATCTGGAACAAACCTGATATAATGCAAAACAAAAAAGTACTTAACTTCACACATTGGGCAGATAAAGGTATAACTCATATAAAACACATAAGAGAGAATAATAATTTTAGACCATTTCAAGAGCTTGTGACACAGTTTGGAATTAACAGTAGTTGTTACTTAGAATACATGCAAATTTAGTCCATAATTAAGAAAAATTTCAAACTTAAACTTGAACAAACACACATGGAGGTCTCTCCGGCTGTACAGTCGGGCCTTAATTCCTCACCTCCTAAACTACTCTAAGATATATAAAATCCTTACAAATACAGATCGCACTATTTCTATCCCAATTGTTAAGTGGGAAAGAGACCTGTCTCTCCAGCCTCACCCTAATTTCTGGAGGACAATTTGCCTGAACACCTTTTCACTGATAAAACAACCTAATCTACAATTAATACAATTTAAAGTACTCCACAGGATCCACTACACTGGACAGCGGATGTTTCAGATGGGCATGACCGCCTCTCAGACCTGCTCACACTGCACAGTTAATGTCCCAGATAATTACCTACACGCTGTATGGCATTGCCCACCAGTAAATAAATTCTGGCACATAGTATGCAATGATCTATCAGCACAGGTTGGTTACACCATCACAGCCACTCCCTCTTTTTGTCTCTTAGGGGACCTCACTGATATCACCTCAGATAAGGCAGAATCTCGCATGCTGATCACCTCCTTATCTATCGCTAAGAAAACAATCCTCATAAACTGGAAAACAAAACAACACCTGCACATTGCTTGGGGGGGGGGTTGGGCGTGGGGTGCTCGGCTGCTTTGCGGGTTGGTGGGGGTCGGGGGTTGGCCCGGGGCCCTCGGGCGGTGGAGGGTGGGCCCCTTTTGGCTCCTGGATCCCTGTGGTGTCCCCGGCCCTGATGTCGCTGAGAGGGCGCCCTGACCGGGAGTCTCCCCTGGTCACATAATAGGTGTTTGTTTTTTGTTTTGGTGGGAGGGCTTCATCTTTCTTCCTTCTGTTTCGGGGGATTTGTGTCTGGCCGGGCGCCGCAGGGGGCTCGATGTGGGCGGCGACCGGGTCCCCGGTGGGCCTCCCCCCGGTGCGGTTTCCTCACCCTTGCTCTGGGGCACCGACTGCACCCTTGTTGGCGAGGACCTGGCCCCCACGCAGTCAATGACCCACTGACATTATCACTAGGGCTTTGGATGAGGGTCTCCATCGACCGGCCACCGCTCCATCCGAGACCCTCTCCAATTTTAATAGCATTTTAGACACTCAGGGCCTGGGGGGGTGGTTCGTGCACTGCGGCCGCCGCGCTGCTCAGCAGCATTGTGGTTACCCCAGGGCCTTTCCACCCCTCCATTTTACCCGCACCATAGTCCACACACCAGCAAGTGCACATATACACACAATGACACTCCTACACACAGTGGGGTCGGCCTGCTTGTGGGGTCGGGATCCGGCATCTTTCCCACCCTGGATGGGCCCTGTGCAGTCCGGTGCCCCCGGGGTGCGTGACTGGCTGGGCCTATGGGTCCCCTTTCCCCCAATCCTGGGGCCGGGCCGCTGCCCGGGTGGTCCCCCTGCGCCGCTCGGGGGCGGCTGGGCGGCGACGACCCGAGACGCGCGGGTCTGACGGTGGTGGGCAGGGGTCCACAGGTTGTTTATTTAATTTTATCTTTTATTTTATTTACTTATTTATTTTTCTTCTTTTACAGGGCACAGAGGGAACCAGGGGCTCTCGCTTGGGGCCCGCTTTGCGGCGTTAGGGCGGGGTGCGGCTGTGGCCTCGGGGGCCGGGCTGTCCCCTGGCGCCGGGGTTCAGGCGGTGGGGGCGGCTGGGGATGTGGGGGGTGGAGGGGGCGGTTGATGCGCCATACTGGGTCTGTAGGGGGGGGGCCTCTGGGTGCCCAGGCCTGCCTTGGGTATCGATCCTCCCGGTGGGTGAAGGGGCTGGGTCCTGTCATGGGGATGGGTCTGGTCTCACTTGCCCTGGGGGGCCCCCATCCAGGGGCTGAGCTCTGCTGCCTGTCCGCCCCGGGTGGTGTCCCTTCTTCTTGGGGTATCTGCCTCCCTGTCATCTTGCCCTGGCACCTCGTGGGGTGGGTGCCCTCCGGCCCGGGGGGCCTGCTGCTCTGGGCCTTTTCCTGGCCGGCTTTGCAGCGGGTGTGCCGTGCCCGGGATCTCCCCCCCGGCTCGTCGCTGGCGTGGGGCGGTTGCGACCTCGGAGGCCACACTAATTGGCAGCCTACTTCCAGTGACGTACTTAAACACACCCACTCCCACATTCAGATACACACACCACCACATCCATACACACACACACACACACACACGCACACACACATACACATATACACACATGTAAGTATGCACACACACAAGTATATGACGCAAATTCCTTTCAAATGCATACTTCGGTGATGCAACCAGGAAATACGCCGAAGGCTAGACCATCCCGTGTGGTCACCGGGGAGGCGGGTTTTGGTTCATCCTTCTCGGCCGGGTCCTTGGAGAACGCTTCCTTCAGACGGAGGACACTTCGTTCGAAGGATGCATTTGAAGGCCAGTTGCGTCATAACACTGCGCGAAGGCTTGTCCCAATTCCCAAAAGTCTGAAGGACGCTCCAAATGCGCCCTCGAAAATGCGCCCTACTTTTAACCGATTCGAAGGATACACCGCTACTATCCTTCGCGTCCTTCTGTATCCCATGATGCTTTGCGTGCTGCTGCAAAGCATCGTGGGATCATGGGAAGTCAGCTGAAATTAGTATAACGTATAAATTTAAGTATTGAAATTTCACATAAAATATTACGTTTTTACCTTGGGTTTTTACTTATTTGAACATCCAACGCCATCGTTGGATGGCGAACCAATGGTTAGGTTGATGTGGCTGTGTGCTGAATTGAGACACAGGCCATGTCTCAATTCAGGGTAGTAGAAAGTAGAAAACAGCAGTCCCTGGACAGAGGAGGAAACGCATTGCCTCATCAGTCTGTGGGGAGATAGCTGCATTCAAGCCAAGCTCCAGGGCATGTATTGCAACAAGTGCCGCTGTCGCAATTATATGACGTCACACACTACAAGCTACTCTGGACGACGCCTCTGCTCTGACATAGTTGCTACAGCAACCTGTCAGATCGGTCAATAATGTGGCACCAGTCTGAAAAGAGCCAGGGCCTGATTTGAGGAGGACTCTGATTTGAATCAGATTCGCCTGCAGTCTGAACGCAGCCTAAGAACTGTGTTGATACATTATTTGGACACCTGGTGGTATGGGTGTATATCCACTTGTCTTTCTTAACAGTTAACAGTTATTAAGTACTCGATATCAGTATCCATGAGTACTGACATGAAAGTACTCATACTCTATTTATTCCATAAAATAGTGGTATCTTTGTATCCAAAGGTAAATTTCATATTCATAAATGCAGAGTGTTGAAAATTATTCCCACTTTTCACAGACTTTTGGCTGAATTTGAACATTACATATGCATATTAAGCTAACAGATTTCCCCAAACTAAGGCTATCAAAACTATATGAACTTAAAGATCCAGTTTGTAATATTTGGCTTGATTTGTGATATTTAAATTTGTAAAGGCATGACATACTGTCCATAAATACATTGATTAAAGTGTATAACTGTATATTGTCCTCTTATTTTTAATGTGAATTCTGACACCTGTATGTTGCTCTGCTTCTGTATTGCCTTCAGACTCTCACTGACTTCCTCCTATAAAATGAAAATATGTGATTTACAATAAATTCACCATAGAGGAGTGCACACTTCTTAAAGACAACATTCATTACATTATATTATATTATGTTTATTTATTATTATTCAGATTATTATCATTTTTCGTATTATTGTTGTTAATGTAATGATAAGTGCTAACAAAGGTATTGCCCATAGGTGGCAGTGTTGCTGTAGCCAAGTCAAATTTTATATATTTTATTTTATTTATTTGTTATTTTATTGATTCATTTATTTATTTATTTATTTTTAAATTTACAAAACTGTGGAAAAAAGAGGTTCCCATTGTGAATGCCCCATGTTCCTCGGGGGTACCTTTCTGGTGTTGCACCACCCGGTGGCACAGAGCCGTGCGTACTCTGGGCTGGTGAGTCAATTTATGAGTGCTCTCTCTTCTGTTTTGATTTATTACCCATTTTTATTTGTTTGTAACCACTGTGTGTTCATGTGTTCTGTTGTACGGTGTGTTAGTGAACTTACGGAGTCACCCTCTGTTGGCTAATCACTCATAAATGTGTTTAATTATTCTTGTAAGTCATTCTAACAAAGTTCGTTAGCCTTGCATTGTGCCGGTTGTAACTGGTTTTCCTTTTTCCCCCCTGTTGAAGCGGAGAGAGAGTTACAGCGTTGACTCACTGTGTGTGACGCCTATGTATTTTATTTTATTTTTCTCTTTACAGGTACATGGATTGTCTAATCTGGTTCGTTTTGATATTTTACAATTTGTATATATACTGTATATGTATATAAAAACAAGTTAACTTGGGCTAAATTTGTTTATTTTTGTTTTGTGGACTGTGCAGTGTGTGATAGATATTTAATGCCTTTTTTTTTTTTTTTTATTGGATTTTAAGTTCGGGTTTGTGAATGTGTTGCTCCACCCGGTGGCACAGAGCCGTGCGTACTCCGGGCTGCGGAGAGAGAGTTACAGCGTTGACTCATCGTGTGTGACGCCTGTTTATTATTTTTTTCTCTTTAAAGATTAAACCCAAAGGATGCTCAACACCTGTGTGCATCTCACTTAATGAGCAAAAGACACAACGCAGAAATATGCCCGTTACATTGCCTCAGTAGACCACTTGCAGGGTATATGTTGATGCAGGAAGTCAGATACAACAAGCAGAGACATGGCACAAGAGTATGTGAATAAACAGCCTAGCTGAAGCTAGCATAAAGTTCAACTTAATGTTCTAATTCACAGCATGAAAACATTACATGGTACCACGAGTGGGGTCAAAAAAAGAAGAAGCAACACAATGATGGATGCAGTAAAACCGCCATGTCTGTTAAAACAGACTGGAATTGTGGATGCAAGTTGGAGGGCTTTCAAACAGCAATTTCTGCTGTATATTGCGGCTGCCGGACTAGATCGGCGGGCAGATGAGAGGAAAATAGCCATGCTGCTCACCGTTGCCAGCACAGAAGCAATAGAAGTCTTCAACACATTTGTTTCCTCAATCTGATGACAAAGATAAGTTTGATGAGGTATTAAAGTAATATGACGAGCACTGCCTCTCAAAGCACAATGAAACATGAGAGGTACATCTTTCGTTCACGCTTACAGCAACAGGGTTGAGTCATTTAATAATTTTCTCACAAACCTCTATTAAAGCTCAGTCCTGCAATTTTGATAATCTAAGAGACTCTATGATAAGAGATCAGATAGTGTTTGGAACTATGAGAAGAAACTCAGAGAGAAACGGAACTCACGTTGGACAGTGCTATGAAAATATGTCAAGCTAGTGAGCTAGCACGACAATATGTACAGACATTTAAAGAGCCTTCTCTCAGAGCGGCGTATCAAGATGCGGAGGCAGTGAATGCTTTGACACTGAAAGGAAAGCCTCAGGGCAAATTTAAAAACAATGACAGCAAGATTAAAACAACTGATAAAGAGATGTTCACTTGCAAGAGATGTGGTGAAAAACACAGACCAAGACAATGTCTTGGTCTGTGGGAAAATGGGAAAATATGTGCAAAATGTAAGGGACAAAATCATTAGGCTAGAGTGTCTAGAAGAAAAGAAGAAAGAAGAAAGTGTACACACAGTGCAGGAAGACAGTGATGACGGTGATGACTTGAATGATACATTTTTCATCAAAATGGTGTCACATGATGAAGATAACAGCACACTTCAAAAAATAAACCGTACAGGCTAGGCTGTAAATACGGTAACAGATGGCAAATGGACTGCTCCACTGTTAGTGTTTGACTCGTTTGACAAATGTAACATTTAAAATTTACACAGGAGCCAATGCAAACTTGATTAATGAGAATCATTTCAAGGCACTGACCGAGAAGCCCAGAAGATTCTCAGAAAAAGTCATACCCCTGAAGGCTTATAATTATCAGCCAATAAAAACAACAGGAGGATGCAATCTGAAAGTGACAGCAAAAGGCAAACAACACCTGTTGTCCACCATTGTGCCTAATGGACAAGAGTCACTCCGAGGAGACAAAGCGTCTGTGGCCGAATAGTGAAGAGGATCTACCAGGTAAACGCTGACAACATGAAAAGAGTCATATAAGGCAAAAAACTAGATCACCAACATTGTGAGGGAAGTACAGACAGTCGTAGTACATGCTCCAAGAAGAGTACCAGCATCACTCAGAGCTCGTTTGAAAACAGAGCTTGAAAGAATGACTCAAATGGGCGTCATTGAACGAGTGGAAGAGCCTGACAGACTGACTGAAAGTCCATCACATGTGTCAAGAACAAGCATACAGGTGACCTAAGAGTTTGCCTTGATCCCAAAGATGTAAATGAAAACATTAAAGTAGAGCATTATCAAATCCCAAAACGAGAAGAGATAATGAATGAAATGGCTGGTGCAAAGCTTTTCAGCAAACTAGATGCTTCACATGGGTTTTGGCAGCTGTGTGCTAGTCACCCAGTCAAACCAGTCAAAAGTGCAAGCTATATTGGACATGCCTGCCCCCACTGACAAATAGGGCACACTGAGAGTGATGGGAATGATCAACTTCCTGGGTAAATTCATTCCTAATCTTACCTCCAAAACAGCATGCCTCAGGGAGTTGCTACAGCACAAAACAGTGTTTGAGTGGACTGCTCAACGTGAGAAAGAGTGGAAAAAATTAAAGGAAACTGTTTCTACAGAGCCAGTCCTTATATTCTTTGATCCATCAAAACCAAAAACATATCTGTACTGACACCTCAAAAGATAGTTTTAAGAAGTGTGCTACTCCAAATGAACTGAGACAAATGGCAGCCTGTGTCATATGTGTCCAGATCAATGACAGGGACAGAGCAACGCTATGCGCAAATAGAAAAAGAGACACTTTACTGTTAGGCTTACTGTTCGGATATGGAAAATTTCAGTTAGGTGTATGGATTACCGACCCTGACGACGGAGACTAACCACAAAACGCTCATATCAATCGGAAAAAATAATCTCTATGACATGTCAACCAGAATACAGCGTATGATGAGGGCATCGCGGCGTTATGACGTTGTGCTAATTTACACGCCAGGAAAATACATTGTGCTGAAACATGCTTTGTCACGAGCACCTGCACTACCTTCACCAGACATGCGAGTCATCTCTACAACTGTTGATGCTGAAACTAGTGATAGGCAATAACATATTTTTCAAATTCAATATAATAATCAATATTTTTGGGCTTGATATTGCAATATCAAGCTCAGCTAGTGACCAGCTCGGTGGTCTAGTGGTAGGGTGTCCGCCCTGTGACTGGTAGGTTGTGGGTTCGATCCCCGGCCGCGTCATACCAAAGACTGTAAAAATGGTCCCCATTGCCTCCCTGCTTGGCACTCAGTATTCGGGGTTGGAATTGGGGAGTTAGATCACCCAATGATTCCCGGGTGCAGCACTGCAGCTGCCCACCGCTCCCTCAGGGGATGGGTCAAATGCGGAGGACTAATTTTGCATCCTTCGCGATGTGACAATCACTCGGACTTTAATATTTTTTAAATATGGATATCAATATAAAAAATACACTTTTTGGTTTCGTAATTTTTTCAATGAATAAAAAGTTAAAAATCATAAAATACACGTAGCCATGAAAATAATTATTACAAAAAAGGAAAAACAGTGAAATAAAATGTTTAAAGAGCCATAAAATATAAATATAAATAATAAATGAGTATAACTTAAAATGCCCTTACCTTTTTCAACCCCATGAAAAAGAACATTGTTACGGGGTTATTAGAGGTTTCTGGTGTTGCTCCATTGCGACACTCTTGTTGCATAAATCACACCGTGCACTGTTTTTATCAACTGGTGAAAATTAGGACAAAACAACTGTGATTGTGACAGTGTTGCCTCTTTTTTTTTTTTATACTGGTTCCTTTTCCTTTTCTCCACAGCCCCCATGAGGATTTATTCCTCCTGAGACGGAGAAAAATACGCTGCTCTGGTTGCCATGGTCACACAGTGAATCTGAGCTCGTTAATGGGGTCTATTGAGTTGTATATGTGCGAGCACTGATCCAGGACAGGTTCCACCTGATGGCATAGTTGAGTAAAAGGCCATCAGTCATATTGCCTCCTCCCTCAGTGTCAGTTTACTGTGTCAGTGTTATGCAAATTCAGGTGCGCCGTCTCCACTGTCCCATTCGTCAATCAATCATTTTTTATTTGTACACTCGCTAAATCACGACCAAAGGTGTGTCAATGCACTTTGTACAATCAGAGGAAAACCAACTGATCCTCCAGAGCAGTGGAGGACGACCGTGGGCAGGAAAAGCTGCCCTGTAGTGGGAAGAAACCTGGAGCAGATCCAGACTTGAGAGGTCACAGGTCATCTGATCTTTAAACAGTTGGGGTGATAAGGAAATACAAACAATGTAGATAGAGAGAGAGAGAGAGAGAGAGAGAGAGAGAGAGAGAGAGCAGTAGCCAGAGTGAGTTGCAGGGTGAACAACAAAGCTCTAATGTGTCTGTAGTAGATTGCCTCATTTGCATTCCTGTGTGTCTCACGTTTGATGTCCCTCCGGGTTCTCCGTACTTGAGTTTTTCAGTAAAGTACCCACCTAGCATGAAGTCCGGTGTTGTGCACTCCTTTCATACATACAAAGAATATTACAGTGGCGACGAGAATGGGATTTGTGCTTGAGAAAAGGACATTTCTTGACAGGAGAAGAGAAAGAAGTAAGGAAACTTCGACAAATATCTGCAACCTGCCAGATTAGAAGTGAAAGTGAACACGAGTGAGTAACGTGGAGGCAAGGCAGAAAGTGCTGACTCGTTCCATGCAGAGAAAACAATACTCTGCTGCCCTTTAACGGCAAAGAAGCAATACAACACCAACAAAAGGACTTTCTGCAGGTGAATTGAAGGAATGAATGGAAGATTGGCTGTGGTAAACGGTTAAGAAAGAAAAATGACCACAATTGGACGTGTACCAGAGTTTGACCCATCAAAGGAAGATTTTGAGTCTTATTTGGAACGTTTTGAGTGGTGGCTGGATGCAAATGAAATTGTAGATGGGAAGAAAGCAAATGTTTTTCTCAGTGTCTTGGGTCCAACAGAGTATAGATTACTGAAAAGTCTTGTAGAGCCAAGAAAATGTGTGGAACTGACATACACAGAGCTCACTGAGGCAATGTCTACCCATTTCAAGCGCAAGCCCATTCTGATCACAGAGCGCTTCAGATTCTACCGCCGTGTTCAGAACACAGGAGAGCCCCTGGCAGACTTTATCATTGACTTAAAAAAGTTAGCAAGTTCATGTGAGTTTGGCCAATTTCTGGATGATGCTCTCCGAGATCGTTTTGTGGTTGGTCTCGCAGAGGAAGCGTACCACAGACGGCTTTTAACTGAAAAGGATCTGACATTCAAGAAAGCCTGTGATATCGCTCTTGGACTAGAGCTGGCCCACAAGGACACCAAGGAGCTTTCGGGGCACTCAGAACGTCAGAAGGTTCACAAGGTACAGGACTCCAAACATGCGAAATTCACACCAAAGACTCAGTCTCGCTATAAAGGAAACGTCAAGACAAAGTACACGTCGGACAAGCCAAGGAAACCTTGCTACAGGTGTGGCTGGGATACTCACGACCAAAGTGACTGTAGATTCATCAATGAGAAGTGCCATTCCTGTGGAAAGACAGGACATGTACAGAGGGTGTGTAGAGGAGCAAAACGCACAGGAAAAGCTCATAATGTGTCGGAGGAAGAGGAGGACGGTGAGTTAGAGATTGTTGAACTGTTCACCATGTACACAGCTGAAGAGAAAAAAGATGGAATCTATGTGAAAATGGAGTTAGCTGGAAAACCAGTGAGCATGCAGCTCGACACTGGGGCTTCAGTTACCATACTTCCTGAGAAAGTCTACAGGGAAAGTCTGGAACAGTTCCCTCTCCAGCCAGCAGCTGTCCGTCTCTCATCATACACAGGGAACCGGATTCCTGTGTTAGGGAAAATACAGGTACCAGTCAAGTATGAAGGAAACGAGTGGACACTACCCCTGTTGATCGTGAAAGGTGAGAAGACAGATTTGCTGGGCCGCAACTGGCTAAAAGAGATCAAACTGAACTGGACAGAGATTTTCCGTGTGAATGGTGACAAGCCGTCAACTGCTCCTACACTCCGGCCCCTGCTCGAGAAAAGTGCTCCTACACTCCGGCCCCTACTAGAGAAACACAAAGGACTGTTCAAGGAAGGCTATGGAACGATGCAGGGGTTCCAGGCAAAGGTCAGAGTTCAAGATGGAGCCAAGCCTAGGTTTCACAAGCCACGCCCAGTGCCCTACTGGGGCACTGGGCAAGATGACAAACACGGTGTTCTTGAAACTGCAGAGATAATTTGACTCGTTTGTCCTCTAGTAATTTGCATTCTTTGCATTTGCTATGAGAATGGCTCCATCTTCACAACTTGATGCACAGGTTCAACTTGAATGGTGACATAATCAGTGCATTGTGCAAAAATAGTTGAATTGTGGAAAAAAAAGTTAAAGATGACCTCAACACATAGCTGTACTGGACAAGGTGATGAGCAGACTGGAGGACTGTGGTGTGAGACTGAAACAGTCAAAATGTGAGTTTCTCAAAGACTCTGTGGAGTACCTGGGTTTCAAAATCGATGCCCAAGGTAAGCACCCAACAGACAGCAAGGTGGAGGCCATCATTAGTGCACCAGCGCCCACAAACGTCTCAGAGCTGAGATCGTTTTTGGGTCTCCTGAACTACTACGGCAAATTCCTCAAAAACCTGTCAACGATCCTGCACCCCCTCCACCAACTGCTGCAGGCTGAAACAAAATGGACATGGTCCACACAATGTGAAGAGGCGTTTCAGGCATGCAAACAGCGCCTACTGCAGAGCAAGATGCTCGCACACTACGATCCAGAGATGAAGCTAAGGCTGGCGTGTGACGCTTCTCCATATGGGGTCGGGGCCGTCATCTCACACGTCCTGCCCTCAGGCGAAGAACAACCGATCGCCTTTGCTTCACGAACTCTCACACCCAGTGAGCAAAACTATGCGCAAATTGAAAAAGAGGCTTTGAGCATAGTCTATGGTGTGAAGAAATTTCACAAGTACCTGTATGGAAGAGAATTCCAGCTGCTGACAGATCACAAGCCATTTTATAATTTAAATAGACAAAATATGTTAACTAACTTGGAACAATAGATTCATTCTATATCAACATTATATATTATAATAAGTAATCTTGACAAAAAAATAAAACCAAAACAAAGTAAATCAGTAAAGGGGGGACTATATCTAGATAATTAAATCATTCCTTTGATTCAACAAATCTGATTCCATATTTTGGGTGGTTGCATTTTTTCTCACAGGAGAAAGACATCTGGTGCATGTGAGTCATGTACCTCTGGAACTTGTCATCCATCTGCAACAAGAATGTTGTCAAGCTACCTGCTGTGACACGTGAGAAAGGGAGAAGAGAGAAACCAGAGAGAGCGCTTTGGGCCACAGTCAAAGTGCGTCCAGATCAATCAATTAGAACAGCAAGGCTTCTGCATTAATCCAGACAAAGATTGATAATATTATTTCTCTTAAATTTGATAAGTTAGTCGCTCAAAGATATCACTCATACTAACTTGATTTCTGATTTGATTCATGATTTCTGCCTTTTCATTTGCCTTTAAAGAATTCAAAAAGAAATAAATGAAACAGGATTTGCCTATATCTAATCTTTATTTTTTTTATTGTAGTATTGTATTAGCATTTTTTCTGAGTCATCTTTAACTTTTTTTTCCACAATTCAACTATTTTTGCACAATGCACTGATTATGTCACCATTCAAGTTGAACCTGTGCATCAAGTTGTGAAGATGGAGCCATTCTCATAGCAAATGCAAAGAATGCAAATTACTAGAGGACAAACGAGTCAAATTATCTATGCAGTTTCAAGGACACCGTGTTTGTCATCTTGACAACGCGAAGTTGTGTCACATACTGTATGAGGCAGTAGAATCCTTCACTGTCTGTATGTATGAGGACCCTAAAAAGGTGGACAACACATTAGGTCTGAAGATTTAAACGCCACATCTGTGACTTGCAAAGGAACCAGAGAAATGAAAAGAAAATAGTTCAGAGCAGACCGAGTGGGAATTTATATATTTCCATCCTAAGTAAGTACTTGCATCCACTTTTTGTTAAAATTCAAAAGGAGAATTAGGATATCTTAAATATTGTGTTTTACAAATTTAATTTATAAAAAAAAAAGTTTGTTTTTTTTTTTTTGCTGGGAAGGACCCATGGGTGTAACATACCAGAAAGTATTTTAAGTAATAAATCATGACTTGGATTTTTTTTGAACCAGTAAGCATACATTGTGTCACAAATAATTTAGAAACACAATTATTATGCTTTTGCATTCACTATTGTACTTGGATTTGAATTGTTAATAGTGTTTCTTAAAGTGAAATGTGAATGTAATGACATTGTACACATACAGACTTGATTTGTTTAATGGGAAATCATTTTTTCATTGGAATAAAAACTGTTTAAAGATGTTCCCTATAAGAAATAATGCTCACAACATTTTTTTGTGCCTTTTTTAATGTATAGGGAGACACTAAATGGATGTTGGAAAATTTGCTTCAGTTGTCCTGATTTTCATGGGTAAGCTCAGTGACTTTACACATTGAATTGAATTGAAAGCCTTTATTGTCATTGTACTTTTCAGAACAACTGTAACTCCACTGGTTACAAAAAATTAAAAAAAAGTAAAATAAAATTATTTAAAATGCAACAGTTTCAAGCACAAGAGTAATGCAGAGCATCCAGGTGCTTATGTGCAAGAGGGCGGACCGGGTTGTGTAATGTCCCGAATGATGTTTTTGGCTCTTGAGAGAATGTGGCTGTTTGCAGCGTCTGACAGAGAAAGGAGGGGTTGTGGGGTTGGGGGTGGGGTGGAAAACAATGAGTTTTCTGCTGTTTTCATGACATTTTGAAGAGCTTTTTTTGTCTGCAACAGAACAGCCAGCAAAACACACAGAAATGCAGTAGGCCAGGATGCTACTGACTGTTGATCTGTAAAAAAGCCAACAGCAGCTTCTGACTGAGCTTCTGACAAGGGGTCAACAGTCTATCTGTCAGGATATATGGGATGAGGGTGTTGAAGGCACAGGAATAATTTACAAACGGCATCCTCACGTAGCTGCTGCTCCGCTCCAGGAGGTTCAAGGCAGTATGGAGAGCGATGGATTTGAATATGAACTGGTGGTAGTCCAGGGATGAAGGGGGGCAAATGGGAGGCTAGTGTGTGTTTGAGCACCAGTCTCTCAAAGCACTTTGTTCTGAGGGGGGTGAGGGCCACAGGTCTGTAGTCCGCTGGGCTGCTTGAAGATGGTTTCTTTGGGACAGGGATGATTGTTGTTGACGTCAGAGAAGAGGGGACGGTGGCCATGAGGGATGTGTAGAAAATGGCAGTAAAGAAACGGGAGAGTTGGTTTCAGCATGCCCTAAGTACTTTCCCAGGTACCCTGATGGGGCCAGCAGCCTTCCTGAGATTCACCACTTTGAGAAACGGCCTCACCTCATGCTGTTGTATAGTAAGGGCTGGTTTAACAGTGGCCAGGAGGGGTGGAGAGCAGAATCTTCTGGCCTCAAATTGGGCAAAGAAGTTAATAAGCTCCTCTGCCAGCAGGGCTGCATTTGTTGTATTTACTGCATTTTTGCTGCCTTTATAGTTGGTAAAATGTTGTAAGCCATGCCACACTCATCTCAGGTCGTTATCCAAGACCAGATCTTCAATTTTGTCTTTGTAGGCCAGCTTGGCAGCATCAATTACGCTCTTCAGATCAACCCTGCAGGGGGGCGTTTATCAGTTCCTGCCGGTCGTAAAGTTGCGATGACTAATATAGGTCAATAAATATCAACAACAAAATACAAACACACACAAGAAAGTGCCAAGTTGGAGAGCAAGTGCCTAATTACAGCAGCAGAGCAGGAGAGAAGAAAGGACAATAAGTAGATGTTTAGAGCATCATAAATAAAATCAACATTTTTTGTTAGTTATTTGTATTGTAAGTTATTTGCAATGTATTTGCAAAAGAACAGAAAATATAAACTGTTTAATTGCAAAATAGATCCAAGGATTGTTTACTGAGTGCAGTTGCACAGCCTCATGGCTGCATGCAGAAATTGCCTGCAGTAGCACTCCTTGCTCTGAGGGTGCAGTAGTCTGTCACTGAAGGAGCTGCTCAGGGTCTCCACAGTATGTTGCAGGCGTTGGGGATCCATGAGGGATATCAGCTTGACCAACACACAACACCCTACTGTCTGCTAGCTCCTGGATGGTGTCCAGTGGACAGGGCAGAGCTGGCTCTCATCAACAGTTTGTCCAGTCTCTTCCTGTTCTTGTCCGTGACTCCACTTTCCTAGCAGGCAATGGCATAGCCCATTGCAGAGGCCAAATCAGTATCATAGGTAGTCCGCAGTGCGCACCTGCTAAGCTCTAAGGAACTCAGTCTCCTCGGCAAGTGGAGGTGACTCCACTTGCTAGTGTTGCCAGTCCAGTGTCGACACCCAGGTTTTGGAATGACTACACTATCTCAATGTCCAATCACAAGCTCCTTTGTCTTACTGGTGCTCAGGTGGTTCTTCTCACACCAGTCTGTGATGACCCATTTGTACTTCCGCTCATGCAGCTATGATATGAAACCAATAATTTAATGGCTGAGTCATTGCAGAAATCCTGTAGGCGACAAAGGTTGGAGTTGGTGTGTGTGTGTCTGAAATATGAATTGCCTCCTCAGTCTGAGGTCAACAGTATACTTGAAAAGGTTTTCATCCAGGATGTCTCTGTACATCCCTGCATTCATCATGCCCTATATGTGGACTAGTTTCCAAGTTATTTCTGCTAAAAAAAAAAACAAACAAAAAAAACAAAACAACAACAACATTCTGACAACATAATAATGCCGCCACCATGTTTCACAGTAGGGTATTGGCCTGGTGATAACTGGTGCCTGGTGTCCTCAGACATGACACCTTGCTTTCACACCCCTCAGACCAGAGAATTTAGTTTCTCATGGTCTGAGAGTCCTCTGGGTGTCCTTTGGCAAACCCCAGGCGGACTTCCATATACTGCCTTTACTGTACATATCTGAATTGTGATTTTCTGCAGTAGTGGCTGTCCTTCTGGAAGGTTCTCCTCTCTCAGCAGAGGAACTCTGGAGTTCCCATAGAGGTATTATTGGGTTCTTGGTCACCTCCCTGTTTAAGACCCTTCTGCCCCAATCGCTCAGTTTAGATGGCTGACCAGCTCTAGGAAGAGTCGCAGTGGAAGCAGCAGAATTTCCTTTTGTGCCTTCCCCCAGTTTTGTTCCTACATGATATCAAGTATATGATATCTTATTTACTTATTTATTTATTCATTTTAAATTTAAAATCCAAGCAATATGAAAGCAAATTCATCAAAAGCCCTTGCACTAATTTTTTTTTTTTTTTTTTTTTTAAAGCACTTTGTGCTTTGCCTTCCAAACATTCAAAGTGTTGTCTTCTGGGCTCTATCAGAGACCTGGTTGCATACTTGCGCACAAAAATAGTAATGGTTCAAGCAAAATAGCAGTTTCTAGTAATTAATTTTGTTTGAATTAACTTAAAACTTAAAACAGAAAATATCATGACATTACCTGTATCTAATGCAGACCATTTCAATTCACTTTTTTAATAACGTGTGTGTTATCCTACAAAGGTTTGTAACACAATTGCACAAAATGAAAGCCAAAAATTGGTGGAGTCAAAAAAAATGATGGTAAAACACTCACTGCTTGCATTGACAAAATTCTAAAGCAAAGCAAATTATAAATGTAAGTGGGGAGAGTATATATTATGGAATAAAGTATCATCTTGATATACTAAACATAAAATATGTCAGAGCTGTATGTTTATTAACTAATTAAAATATTATTTACATTACATACTTGGCAACAACACAAGTCTCAAAGGCAATATCGGAAAATATAACGATGGCTGCAAAAGCAACAACCTCGGCAGGAGAAATTACAGCTACTGAGACATCAACAATAAACAAGGATGCAAAAAACATTGCAGGTGCAACTACAAAAGCTGGAGCCAAAATACCTTACGCGGAACTAACAACCAGAGTACAAACAAGACCAATGAAAATAGCAACTACAGGAAAAACTACAATTGCTGAAGCCCCACCAATGACCGTGGAAGTAAGAACAACCACATTAACAACAGGAGAAACGACTACATCTCTTTCCAGAATAACAAATATAAAAGCAACAATGACAGGAAGGGCAACTGCTTTGGAAACAACACAAGCTGAAAAATTGACTGCAGGAGAAAAAATGATTGTTGAGGTCTCAAAAACATTTCTTAAAGAAACTAAAGCAGAAACTACAACATTTATTGCCAAAACAACTGCAGAGGGCGTAAAAACAACAGATGTGACAATCATTGCTGAAAAAACACAAGCAGCAACAACTGCAGGAGCACCTACAACTGCTATGGCCTCAAAACAGACTGCCAAAACAGCCACTGAATCCAAGGCTACAGAGGGGGGAATCACAACTGGAAGGAAAAAAACAACAGCTGTATTAACAGCTGCAGGAAAAACTTCAACTGCTGAGGTCTCAAAAAGTCCTTTTGAAACAATAACCACTGCAGAAAGAACAGCTGTTGATACTAAGACAACTGTGGAGGGAAAAGCAAGTGCAGTGAAAACTAACAGAAACTACAAAAGAGCTCAACAACAAAACCAAAAGCCATCAGAACTACTGCGGAGGCAACAACAACTTCTGTGAAACCCACTACCAAATTAGGATCAGCGACAACAACTCTCGCACAAATTACAACTAAAAAGGGCTCAACAACGACTACAGTCAAATCAACAACTGCTGTGACAACCACTGCAGCAACAACGCCTGCAACAACAACTACAACAACACCAAAAGCCATCAGAACTACTGTGGAGGCAACAACAACTTCTGTGAAACCCACTACCAAATTAGGATCAGCGACAACAACTCTCGCACAAATTACAACTAAAAAGGGCTCAACAACGACTACAGTCAAATCAACAACTGCTGTGACAACAACTGCTGCCGCGACAACGCCTGCAACAACAACTACAACAACACCAAAAGCCATCAGAACTACTGTGGAGGCAACAACAACTTCTGTGAAACCCACTACCAAATTAGGATCAGCGACAACAACTCTCGCACAAATTACAACTAAAAAGGGCTCAACAACGACTACAGTCAAATCAACAACTGCTGTGACAACAACTGCTGCCGCGACAACGCCTGCAACAACAACTACAACAACACCAAAAGCCATCAGAACTACTGTGGAGGCAACAACAACTTCTGTGAAACCCACTACCAAATTAGGATCAGCGACAACAACTCTCGCACAAATTACAACTAAAAAGGGCTCAACAACGACTACAGTCAAATCAACAACTGCTGTGACAACCACTGCATCAACAACGCAGCAACAACAACTACAACAACACCAAAAGCCATCAGAACTACTGTGGAGGCAACAAAACTTCTGTGAAACCCACTACCAAATTAGGATCAGCGACAACAACTCTCGCAGAAATTACAACTAAAAAGGCTCAACAACGACTACAGTCAAATCAACAACTGCTGTGACAACCACTGCATCAACAACGCCTGCAACAACAACTACAACAACACCAAATGCCATCAGAACTACTGTGGAGGCAACAACTTCTGTGAAACCCACTACCAAATTAGGATCAGCGACAACAACTCTCGCACAAATTACAACTAAAAAGGGCTCAACAACGACTACAGTCAAATCAACAACTGCTGTGACAACTACTGCAGCAACAACAACGCCTGCAACAACAACTACAACAACACCAAAAGCCATCAGAACTACTGCGGAGGCAACAACAACTTCTGTGAAAGCCACGACCAAATTAGGATCAGCGACAACAACTCTCGCACAAATTACAACTAAAAAGGGCTCAACAACGACTACAGTCAAATCAACAACTGCTGTGACAACCACTGCAGCAACAACACCTGCAACAACAACTACAACAACACCAAAAGCCATCAGAACTACTGCGGAGGCAACAACTTCTGTGAAACCCACTACCAAATTAGGATCAGCGACAACAACTCTCGCACAAATTACAACTAAAAAGGGCTCAACAACGACTACAGTCAAATCAACAACTGCTGTGACAACCACTGCATCAACAACGCCAGCAACAACAACTACAACAACACCAAAAGCCATCAGAACTACTGTGGAGGCAACAACAACTTCTGTGAAAGCCCACTACCAAATTAGGATCAGCGACAACAACTGTAGCACAAATTACAACTAAAAAGGGCTCAACAACGACTACAGTCAAATCAACAACTGCTGTGACAACAACTGCTGCCGTGACAACACCAAAAGCCATAAGAACTACTGTGGAGGCAACAACAACTTATGTGAAACCCACTACCAAATTAGGATCAGCGACAACAACTCTCGCACAAATTACAACTAAAAAGGGCTCAACAACGACTACAGTCAAATCAACAACTGCTGTGACAACCACTGCATCAACAACGCCTGCAACAACAACTACAACAACACCAAAAGCCATCAGAACTACTGTGGAGGCAACAACAA